>CM067174.1:46989832-47053495 GCA_034093135.1 Erigeron breviscapus | reverse complement strand
ATACGAGATAGTTTGACCATAACCTTATTATAGTGGTATCAACACTACATGTCAAGCTAACATTTACATGTAAATTTTTTCTTATTTTAAGCAACTAAATGTCATTCCTCTTTAGGACCAGTCAAAAACTATGTGAATGTTAAGTTCCCAAAGAGGGTAAAGTTAGAAATTTATGTTAGAGGAATCTTATATAAAAAAGTGCTCGATCTAGAGCTAATAAGAACTTCTCTTGATCGCCCACATGCTACCGTACTCCGTAGTACATATGCCTCAGCTTGTATGTAATATTTGTTTTGTAATGTTCTTTTAACAGGTTTTCCGAAGGCGAACCTTTAACTTGATGGCCAAAGATGAAGAGATAACCAAGATCGATCGTTTATATATACACGACTAACTGGGAGGTTCAAGATTGGAAGGCAATCTGGTCATAAGAGGTACTTGTGCCCAGTCCTCTTTCAGTTGCAGCTTCAGATGTTACAACTGTTGAGTCCAGCGCACGAGGTTCAGATACGTTGACTGGAGTTTCAAGTGGTGGAGGTTGAGATTGTGAAGTTTGAATGGTTACAGGAGTGAAGTATTGAGTATTTCTTGGAATTGAAGGTGGTGGTGGTGGTGGCATGTTTGATTCTGGTGGAGGTGGTGGCATTTATGATTCTGGTGGAGGTGGTGGCATTTCTGGTAGACTTTCAACTTGTACAACATCCTCACCCAGAAAGTTCATATTGACATCAAAATTTTGATCTTCTGACATGGGAGAATCAGCCTCATCCCAAAACATTTCACCAGCCTGAGCACCAACCAGTTCACCAGCCTGTTCACTTGCTTCAACATTCAAATCGATTTGAGCCTCTTGCTCACCAGATACTTGTTCATCAGTCTGAACAACTTGTTCGACCTGCTCAATAATCTGAGCCACATTTTCTATCTGTTCATCAGTCACCTGCTCAACAACCTGCTCAATAACTTGTTCAACATTCTCTTCAGGTTCAAAAATCGGAGACCCATCCAAATTCATTACATCACCAGGATGTCTTTCTGGATTTACTTGAACTCCAGCTCTCATCAGACGCCTGTTTGATCTAGGTCGTCTGGAAGGTTCAACAATTTCTGGTCCTTGACCTTCAGGAGCCACTTGTCTAATGGGTTGTACAGCTTCTATAATCTGTACATATTGGTCACCAGAGGGTCCTTCACCAACTTGACCTCTACCTGGAGCCACTTCAACTTCTTCTCTTTGAAAAGAGAGCATGGACTGAGGAATATCTACCTCATTCAGTGGAGATCTTAGGTTGGTCAGATCCCTCATATACTCACTCACAGAAAAGTGAGTAGTTTCAAAATTGTACTGGTCTCCAAGAGCTCTTTTAAACATCAGTGAAAGGAAACGGATATATGGAACAAAGGCTTTTCTACCTTTCACTCTAAGACGCTCTACCAGATCATCAAAATAGGATCTGAGCAAAATCCACTCTGGGTCCAAACCAGAGGCAGTAGGCAATCTGGAGATGAGTTTGATTTATCTGGTCCAACCCTCCAGAACTGCCTCCCAAACATTCAACAATGTGCGTGAAGAAGAATCTCCATGAGTCTGTCAGTTTGCTCATGTAGACTATTCCCTTCCTGGATAGCTGGCCATGCTCATCCACAATATCTGTGTGCCCCATCAGTCTGCACACTTCCCTTGTATTGATACCAGAGGAAGTTCGATGGGCAACTCATTCTGTTCAAAATAATTCAATTGTAGAACAGACCTGAGTAAACTAACAGTGAAACCCAAGGATCTGGTACCTTGCTTCAGAGAATAAGTAATTGATGAAGTTGCATCATATTGTGCAGTGTACCAGAATTCACAAAGGTAATCATGGTACATCCTCCCTAGATTTAATGTCAACGCACCATATAATGGACATGAGAGAAAAAATGTGTTTAATCTCCCAATAACAGATTGGGCATTATGAACACTGGAAAGTGAAAGTCTTGCCATCCAGTTATTCATGTTATTCCTATGGTTTGCCTCAATGTGATATGAGGTGCCCTTTCAACATTTTCAGTCGGAGCATATTCAGCGGCGAGCAGATTTTTAAGCGATTTGGATTGTCTTGGTGCCATTTTATGATGAATATGAAGATGAAATTGAATATTTAGGGTTTTGATAAAGATTTGATGAAGAATTGAATGGAAATGGAGTAAATATGAGAGATGATTATGATTGGAAATTGAATGAAGAAATAAATGAAGGAATTTGAAAGAATTTGGGAGTAAATATGTTCGAAGTAAATGTAAATGAAAGTGAAAGTGGGTATATATAGGAGAGAGAATGTGGAACTCAAACGGCTTAATTTGAAATTATCAAATAAATTTTGATCGGGTTCTGAGATCCGCATTAATTACATCACATCACACATAAATGTGTGACGGTTTACAGCCCACAAACAGTATCAAGTTGCACTCTTTGTTTTCCCAAGGTAAAAATACCATCATTTCTTTGAAAAATTTACATGCCACGTAGGATTATAAGATAAATATCTTTTTAAAAAGTTTGCTTACGTGGCACGCACAATGACCAAGTATTTTTAAAAAATATTATGACTCATTTCAGTGCATCTGGAGGTTGACTGGACACTCCAGTATCACTGGTGGATTTGTCCAGTGAAGCATGTACTGATGGTACACTGGAGGGACACTCCAGTAAAGTACAAGTGAAAACCATTTGAAAGAGACTGGTGACCTCAAACATGCACGTCAACTAATACAGACAAATGAGAGGGACACATTTACAAGGAGACAAAAGTCACCTCAAATACGCACTTCAACCTGTCCAATTACCAGTGAGAGGGACACATTTACAAAGCACCAGTAATATTTTCTGAAGAATTTGTCCAGTGAGAAATAAATATAAATTCCCCCTGAACTTAAAACATTTTTAAGAACAAAAATATCTTTCAAGTCTTCCCCTGGAATGTTGATCCAGAAATCTATTAATGCAAAGATAGTACACAACGGCGTTCAATATATGAGCAGTCATAAATTTATAAATCTTTAAATCAAAGATCCTCAGTAGTACACAATGGCGTTCAATCCCAAGGTTCCAGATTTAAGGGTTTAACATTCCCAACTCACCAACAAGATATTCAAAAGTTTTGACATCCAGAGGTTTAGTTAAAAATGTCAGCGAGTTGTTTGTCAGTGGGAATAAAATGGAGTTCAATGTTGTTTTTCATAATATGATCACGATAAAATGATACCTGAGATCAATGTGCTTCGTCTTGGAGTGCATGACTGGATTGTTCGAGATAGCAATGGCACTGGTATTATCACAAACGATTGGGGTCTTTGAGTACTTAATACCATAATCAAGCAACTGGTTCTTCATCCAGAGTATCTGAGCACAACAACTGGCTGCAGACACGTATTCAGCTTCAGAAGTGGATAATGAAACTGAAGTTTGCTTCTTACTGGTCCAGCTGACCAGTTTGCCACCAAGGAAATGACATCCACCAGTAGTGGATTTCCTGTCCATCTTACAACCTGCATGATCTGAATCTGAATAACCCATTAGATCCATGCCTGAGCCTTTGGGATACCAAAGACCCAAACTGGGGACACCCTTAAAGTACTTCAGTATGCGCTTTACAGCAAGCATATGAGATTCCTTTGGATTAGACTGATATCTGGCACATAAACATGTTGAAAAACATAATATCTGGTCTACTGGCAGTTAAATACATCAGTGAACCAACCATGCCTCTGTAGACAGTGGTGTTCACTGGTTTACCATCTGGATCGGAGTCCAGTGTCAGTGGTGCAGAGATTGGAGTTGGTTTAGATGGTGAAGAGTTCATATCATATTTCTTTAAAAGATCTCTAACATATTTTTCCTGATTAATAAAAATGCCATCTTTGTTTTTGTTTAATCTGGAGTCCAAGAAAATATGTTAATTCACCCATCAAACTCATTTCATATTCAGTTGACATTATTTTCGAAAATTTCTTGCACATTTTTCATCAGTAGACCCAAAAATAATATCATCAACATAAATTTGTACCATTAACAGATTACCTTTTTCATGAAGAATAAATAAGGTATTGTCAATTGCACCTCTTTTGAAACCATTTTTCAATAAATGTTTAGTCAGAGTGTCATACCAGGCACGTGGGGTTTGTCTGAGGCCATAAAGCGCTTTGTCCAGACGATATACCCAATGTGGATGCTTTTCATCAACGAAACCTGGTGGTTGTCTGACATAAACTTCTTCTTCAAGCTTTCCATTCAAGAAGCACTCTTTACATCCATCTGGTAGACCTTGAACTGATGATAAGCAGCGAATGCTAAGAATATTCTGATCGCTTCAAGTCTAGCCACTGGAGCAAATGATTCATCAAAATCGACATCTGACAGGCAGTAGCCTTGTGCTACCAGTCTGGCCTTGTTTCTGATTACGTGGCCATCTTCATCTACCTTGTTTCTGAAGACCCATCTTGTTCCAATTGGTTCTTTCTTTCCAACTGGGAAAGGAACCAGATACCAGACCTTGTCCTTTCAAACTGGTGAAGCTCTTCTTGCATAGCAGTCACCCAGCTTGGATCTTCCATAGCCTCGTCAATCTTCTTGGTTCCATCAATGATAGAAAACTAACATATAAGCATTGATTACTGGAGGCTCTTCTGGTCTGAACTCCTCTACTGGAGTCACCTATGATCTGATCAATAGGATGAGCTTTTGTCCATCTGGAGTACTGACCAGGATTGATACTGACAACAATATCAGTGCAAGAATTCAGTTGAGTCTCCTATGGAGTTGCTTCAGGAGGAGGATCTTGCCAGACTACTTCAGCATCTTCATCTGAGTCATTTAAATCACGATTTGCATCATGAAATTCTTCATTTGAAGGCATTTCTTGAAGTACTGGTTCAGTTTGGAATTCTTCATAAGAAGACATTTCTGGTATATTCTCAACTGACACTGATACTGGGGGAGTCGTACGAACATCTGATCCAATATTAATTTCAGAGGGTAGTTTGAAAATAATAGAAGGATAGAATGGAGTACCACTGGAGCGTTTCTTTTTCTGAACAGGTTCCAGATCAGGATGACTGGAAACTGTGTCTTCTGAATCTTCTTTATTGTAGTTGATAGGATCAGATTCACAGAAGACAATTGGAGTTACTGGGGAGTGTCAAGGGCTGGCTTCTTGTTGATTGCAGCATTTGATTCATCAAATGTGACATGAATTGACTCATGGACCTTCTCCAGTCTCTTGTTGTAGACTCTGAAGGCCTTGCGAATGGCTGAATAGCCTAAGAAATACCCTTCATCAGATTTGGCATCAAATTTGCCTAACTGACTGGAGTCGTTCAGGATGTAAACTGGACATCCAAAAACGTGAAAATAACCAATATTTGGTTTTCTATTTCTTAAGACTTCATAGGCTGTCTTTTTGTGTCGCTTTACATACACTGACCGGTTCTGGGTGTGGCAAGCAGTAGCAATTGCTTCAGCCCAGAAACTGGTAGACAGACCAGATTCAGCAAGCATACTCCTGGCAGCTTCTATCAGCGTTCGATTCTTCCTTTCCACCACTCCATTCTGTTCTGGAGAACGGGCTGATGAGAAATTCTGGGAGATGCCAGTGTCAGTACAGAATGACTCCAGAGTTGCATTCTGGAATTCTGTTCCATTGTCACTTCTTAACTGACACACCTTTCGACTGTACTTGAGCTCAATATGCTTGATAAGACTGATGATTTCAGCAGCAACTTCACTTTTAGACCTGAGAAAGAACCCAACAATATCTGGAAAATTCATCTACTATTACCAGGGTGTATCTTTTACCAGCACGAGTCTGAACAATCACTGGACCAAAGAGGTCCATATGAAGCATATGAAGAGGTTCAGATATGCTGAAATTCTGTCTGGTCTTGAAACTGGTACGTTTCTCTGCTTACCCATCTCACATCCTGGACATGGCCTTTCCTTTTTGAAGGAAACTGAAGGTATCCCATCTGCAAGTTGTTTTCTGGACAACTTATTAATATTCTTGAAATTTAAATGGGATAACCTTTTGTGCCATAACCAGTTTGTGTCTTCATCAGCTTGAGTATAGAAACACTGCTCTGAAGGAGAGCTTTCCATATCCATCACGTACACATTCCCTTTTCTGGGAGCAATCAACACTACCTTCCAGTCCTTGTTGAATACGATACCCTGAGCAATATTGAATAAAACTTGATAGCCATCATCACACAGTTGGCTTACACTGATCAGGTTATATTTCAAACCATTCACAAATGCAACTCGTCTGAACTTGACTTGTCCATTGTTCAGAACACCGTATCCCTCAGTCTTTCCACAACCATCATTTCCAAAAGTAATGGAGGGTCCATCAGAAATGGTGAACTCCTCCAGCAGGGTCTTACATCCGGTCATCGTCCTGCCAGCAGCACTGTCAAGATACCAGATATATTTCTTTCGATCGCCTGCACATACACCAGATATTATCAGTTAGATTTGGAACCCATCGACTGATGGGTTCACTGGACCCTCCCTTATAGGTCCCTGGGGAAATCTGGTTTAGTTCACTTTCTTCAACAGTGGTCTTAGTTGAAAAGACCACTGGGGTTGATAGTTTTGAAACCTTTTTCTTTTTCTCAACTGGAGAAATAGATTTAACTTTCTTTGCAAAAGGTTTTGTATTTTGTCTAGGGCCAGATGAAGTACCCTCAATAAAGTTTAATCTTGCATTAAAACTTTGAAATTGACGAGTCAGTATTTGAATCTGGCTCTCTAACCTTGACAAAAAAAATTCATCAGATGATACCTTAGCCTTTCCAGTTCTAGGCTTAGGTAGGGGATTGGTCTGAGGCAAAGGTTTATTCCGATAAACCTCTTTAACTGGAGCAGTCATCTGGAATGCTCCAGTCTTAACCTCTGGGATTGAACTGGGAAAATATTGGCCTTGGGAGTTACAGGCTCATCATAAACAGTGGTGGGCCTGAACCCCTCTGGTAATCGATCGATTACTGGTATTAATGATGCTACATGAGTATTTCCATCTAAATATGCACATTTTTGAGCAGGAAATTGATTTACTCCAGCATCATATGGCTTTCTGGTTTCTAGCCATGATTTAATCACCAGTTTTTCTTTTTCTAAAATGACTTCAAGATCTTGTTTTTCTTGAATCAATTGTTCAGTTACCAGAACCTGGGCTTGAAATGCCAGTTCAATGTCTTGAAGTTCTTTCAATTTTGATTTTAAAACAGTTATTTCAGAAAAATCTGTTTCTAGACCATTTACACAATCAGATCTAACAGTTTCTACAAATATCAAATCAGAATTAAGAGCTTCAGCTATGTCCAGTTTTAATTCTTGGTCAGTTGCAGTATCATAATCACTAACCTTTTTAATAACAATGTCCACCCATCGTCCAGATGTGACATCTTCCTTCACCAGGTGCTCTTCGTCTGCCAGAGCCATGTAACAGCAATCTCTTTCTTCTTCTTCATCAATAGATGATTCATCAGAAGGAACCCACTTCTCTTCAGTTGTTGCGATCATGCACTTATTATTGTTTTCCATTTGTTGTGCCATGAGAGCAATCTGGGCCTTAGCTTTTTATATTTCAATTTATAGCTATCATCAGGCTTATTATTTGAAGAAAATGGACCAGGCTTGGATACAAACTGGCTGGACCTGCAATCTTTCATGAAATGACCCTTTTTACCACACTTAAAGCATGTCAAATTGGTCTTATCAGTTGAAGAACTGGATGCAAATTGTCCAGATGGCCTATTTGCTCTTGCTTTGAAACGGTTAAACGTTTTAGAAATCATTGCAATAAGGTCATCATCATCAGTTTCATCACAACAGTCTGGAGAGATTTGACTGGACTCTCCAGAATCCATGAGTTCAGACACCATCTTCTTCATAGAAAATATATTCTCAGAAGATATCAGTGCTGTACTTTGTGGTTCAGTATGACTAACCACATTAGGACTACTGAAGCATGGTTATAAGCATCTTGTTCTGCCACCACTCTCTGAGCTTGATTTTCTTCAGTGTACCTGAAAGCTCCATATAAAGTTGAGAGAGTGTGTGTGTGCAGAGTTTTACCTTGTCGTAAGACCAGGATCATGTGAGACCATTTGGTGGGAAGAATATCACAAAATTTCCCTAGAAGTATATCCTTGTCCTTCTCAACCCCAAGACCTCTCAACTGGTTTATGATACTCATAAATCTGGTGTAAGTACCAGTGAGAGACTCATTAGGCTGAGCAAAAAAATGACTCATACCTCTTGTTTAAGGAGACCTTTCTGGTGATAATGGTGTCATCTCCTCCTTCATGCTGGTTTAAAAGTTCATCCCACATGGTTTTAGCACTAGGAAAAAGAACTAGTGTGGGAATTAGGGTTTGGAACGGTCCCGAGGATCATGTTTTTGAGAAGGGTGTCTAGATTCACCAATCTCCTCTCCTCTTCAGACCAATGTTCCTCCCTCTTTTCCCTTCCTCTTCTAGATTCAGAAGGATCAAGAAGGGGATTGAGAGGTGATGTAGGGACATAAGGACCTTCATTTAAGATTTTCATCATGTTCCTCTCAATACCAGTGATATGCAATATCCATCCTAGCCTTCCACGTACCAAACTCATCACTGTTCCACTGAATTTAGGAACAGGATTATTTGAGTAGTGCACATGCACGTGTGGAGAAGCAGGAGTAGGAGGAGGAAGTGGTGGATTAGAGTTATTAACAATAGGTGGTTCATTATTTTGATCATTATAACATTAGGATCCGGACCAAAATTAAAACTTCCTTGTGTATTTTCTAGGGTGGCCATCAAAGAAACAGATCTAGGCAATGTTTAGCCTTCTGCTCTGATATCAAATGTGAGGTCCCAAATACGATGGTTAACCCCGAAAGTGTAAAATACAACACGTCTAATAATCACTAGAATGGACTAGTATTACTTAAATATAAATGCAAGTATATAAATAAAGTAATACACGACTTAAAGCAATAAACAAGTAAAGTGGAACATTATGTATTTTCAAGGTGTATTTTATTTATGATGTTAAATAAAATACAAGGTTGTGCGGAATCAAGATAATACAAATAAGTATCTATCC
Source organism: Erigeron breviscapus (assembly GCA_034093135.1). NCBI lineage: Eukaryota > Viridiplantae > Streptophyta > Magnoliopsida > Asterales > Asteraceae > Erigeron > Erigeron breviscapus. The sequence goes on along the minus strand of CM067174.1, from coordinate 47,044,368 downwards.
TAACAACCTATGAATTACAAATGATCTATATTTGTCAAATAACTCTTTGGATCGAGATACTTAAAGTTGTGAAGTATCCCTGTTTAAGATCGAGAGTATTTAGACAAATTCACTCTAATGCTAAATGTATGCTTTAAAGTAATTTTCTCAAAGAAATGACTTTGTATTTATAGGCAACAAAATTCACCAGTGATTTTTGTGCCGTACAAATATGGTTGCATGCATTTAATGAACCGACAAGAACATTAAATGCATTGGTTAAGGTACAAGGATAAAGTCACATCAATATGACTTTATTCTTTTAACCAACCACCTTTACACACGTATAAACTTTGGTAAAGAACAAGTGGAATATCCTTTGGAAAGTGTGTAAAGGCAAAAGTCAATTACTCGATATCAGTGTTCAGACTTGTAAGGTCTAGAACACTGACAATCCTCCAGTGTAAAGATCTGGTAAGACTTTCCAGTGGACTCCGCCATTTGTCAGTCTTCTTTATTCTGACTTCAGTCTTTGACTTCAGTGAGAACGTCTTCAGTAGAGTAGATCTGGACTGGGGTGAAGTCCAGTGAGCTAATCTGGAGAATACTCCAGATTACCTATACAAGTATTTGCTCACTGGTCTTCCATTATTTCTGGACAAATCTTCAGAGGGACTCCAGATTCCAAGTCTGGAGTAGGTCCAGTAGAACACGTTTCTGGACAGATCTTCAGTAAGGCTCCAGTAGTCGAGTCTGGAGCGAGTCCAGTAAATTTGGACCTAACAAATTCCAGTCTCCATCTTTTCCAAATATAGCGCGATATGCTCCTGAGGGTCAGTAGTTCCATCATATGGCTTCTGTTAGGACCAGTTTCAGTGAAACTGGCCAGTCTCCAGTTGCACCTGGAGACCAAGAAGATTTGTCCAGAAATATATTGAAGTCCAGTTGCATCGTACAGTTAACGCAACTGAAGTCTTCCTCCAGTTGAGAACTGACCAGTTGAAGAATCATTCCAGTTGAAGTCGAAGACAACAAGTGGAAGATAGAGAATGACAATGGCAGCGAAGCCCAGTTGACATTCTAGTCATTTACAAACTGGAGACCATCAGTGGAAAGCTCTTAAAAGCTTTACACTGATTACGAGGAATTGACTTTTATGCTTTATGTGCTATTACCCGGATAATAAGATTTATCTTATTATTTAAGTACAAAAAGGTACATAAAGCTGGTTGAGTAAAGTTGCTTTATACTGCAACTTTACACAACATTTTAAGGAATTAAATGTTATTCCTTAAATGTTCTCAACCATATTTGTACGGCCAAAGTTAACATCTCAATGTTAACTTTGCCTATAAATACGAGTCATTGCACACCCAAGAAAACACACTTCATACACTTTGCAAACCTGCAATATATTCTTGGTGAACTTGTGCAATATTCTCTCAATCTAAAAAGGAACATTTCACAACTTTAAGTGTTTCGATTGTTTAGAGAAATTCCAAGTGTAGATCAATTGTAGTTCATAGGTTGTTAGATATTTACATACTTGTATTATCTTGGTTCCGCAACAACCTTGTAATTTATTTAAAGTTAATAAATAAATTACACTTGAAAATTACATATTGTCTCACCAATTTACTTTACAAGTATTTTATATTATTGCATTGTTCTTTACTTATTGTCACTTAAATAAGTAATCTATCTAGAACTTGGTATATACTCATTGCAACTGGTCGTCTCCAGTTCAGTGCTTATATTGCAAAGTAACTCCACCATCGACATTGAGGTGTCTTCAGGTAGTACCATCTATTGAGTTGGGACTTACATGTGGTATCAGAGCAGAAGGCTAATAAACTTGCCTAGATCTGCTTAGATGACTACTACTGAAGGTGGAGATGGTTCTGGTCAAGGTGAAAACCCTCTGAATACTAATACACCACATCTTCAAAATGTTAATACAAACCCTCCTCCTCCTACTGCCCCAAACCATGTCCATGTACATTATTCTAACACTCCTATTCCAAAATTTGATGGAAACAGTGAGACTTTGGTACATGGAAGGCCAGAATGCTTTTGCATTTTGGTGGGATAGAGAGGTATATGTTGAAAATCCTTAAGGATGAACCATATATACCCATGTCTCTTGGGATGAATTAGTTATTCAGTTTGAAGGAGGTGATGACACCATTGTCACCAGAAAAGTTGCCCTGAACAAGAAGTATGAATCCTTCTTTGCTCTGCCCAATGAGAGTCTAACTGGTACTTACACCAGGTTTTCTAGCCTCATTAATCAGTTGAGAGGCTTGGGTGTAGAGAAGGATAAGGATATTCTTCTTGAGAATTTTTGTGATATTCTTCCTTCCAAATGGGAAAATATGGTTCTTGTCTTGAGACAAGGTAAAACCCTACACAGTCACACTCTTGCATCGCTCTATGGAGCCTTCAGATTCACTGAAGATAATAATGCAGCAAGACTGGTGGCTGAGCAGGATGTCATGACTGAGCGACCTTATACTGCCTTAATGTCTGCAGAGAGTGTCCAAGCACACTCAATGAAGGAGATGTTAAACAGTTTCTTGAACTCTGGCCTGACCACTGAAATCAGTGATGGTTGTGATGAAACTGACGATGATAATCTGGTAGCCATGATTGCTAAAACCTTTAATAGGTTTAAGCATAAATCCAAAAGATTTAATGGCCCAAACAATGCTTCCAGCTCCAGCTCTCTGGATAAAACCAATCTTACCTGCTATAAATGCGGTAAGAAAGGTCATTTTATGAAGGAATGCAGATCTAGTCAGATGAACAATCAAACTGGTTCCCCTGTCCCTAATTTCAATCGGCCTGATGATAGCTACAAAGCTAAATATAAGAAGCTTAAGGCCCAGATTGCCCTCCTGTCCATGGAAAAGGAAAAGGATCAGTGCTTAATGGCACAAACTGAGGGAAAATGGGAGTACTCTGATGACTCATCAGCTGATGAAGAAGAGGAAAGGGACATGTGTTTCATGGCCTTGGAAGATCAACAGTAGCATGTGGCAAAAGAAGATGTCATCACTGGAAGATGGGTGGACATCATTTTGAAAAAGGTTATGTGATTATGACAACCAAGTTGACCCAGAACTGAAACTGGACCTTGCTGAATCATTAAGTGGTGATTTGGCTTTTGTGGAAACTGTTAGAGCAGATAGTGAAAGATATCTGGACACTATCTTAATTGAACTAAACAATGTTAAACCACAACTGAATGATTTACAAAGTGTCCAGTTGGCTCTCAAGGAGTCAGTTTTAAAAATTGAGGCTCTAGAATTTGATAATCAAAAATTAATTTCTGATCTTGAAAAAGAACAAATGATTATCAAGTCATGGGTAAAAGCATCTGGAAAGAACTATGATGCATTTTCTAGAACAATTGATGCCCAGAAAATGCATGGAAATCTGGAGATCTGGAGATGGCAGCTCTCATACCAGATCTTCATGCATTGCCTCCAGCTCTCAGGGTTGAAACTCCTTATGATCAACCTGAGGCTGTTGAAACTGAACCCATTGAGACCACCCCCACTGAGGTTAAACCTGGAGCCAAACAGGCTAGTGCTCCAGTTAAAAAGGCCACTAGTAACAAGCCTTTACCTCAGAAGTCTAAGGAGCCCAAGACCCAAAAGACTAAAACTCCAGCTGAACCAAGGTCCAAGGTTCAGCAGCCTGATGAAAACAATATTTTGTTTAAACTGGAAAGTCAACTCCAACTTTTGTCTCGACAGGTTCAGAGTTGTAATGCCCGGATTAAAAATCTGGAAGGAGGTTCATCACCTCCAGTTTTAAAACAAAATATTAAACCCCCTTCAAAACCAAAACAAAAGAATGTTCCATCTGGAACTAAATATGATAAGAAAAAGGGGAGCAGGTATCAAATACCAATCGTTTTTACTCTGCACCTGGATCTGGTGAAAAAGATCCAGATGTAGTCTTCAATTTACCACCACAACAATCAACTGTGACTTCTGTAGTGAAGTCCAGTGAACCCATCAAGAAAAGATGGGTTCACAAAAATAACTGATGATTTTTGTGGGTGTGCAGGGCGATCGAAAGAAGAATATCTGGTATCTGGACAGTGCAGCTGGCCGGACTATGACCGGATGTAAGCCCCTGCTTGAAGAGTTCACTGTCCAAGATGGACCGGCAGTGACATTTGGTAATGATCAAAATGGAAAGACTGAAGGATATGGTGTGCTCAATAACGGACAGGTCGAATTCAAAAGAGTTGCATTTGTGAATGGTTTGAAATACAACCTGATCAGTGTCAGCCAACTTTGTGATGATGGCTACAGAGTCTTGTTCGATATTGCTCAAGGCACCATATTTAACAAGGATTGGAAAGTGGTGATGGTTGCACCAAGAAAAGGTAATGTGTACATCATGGATATGGAACCAGCTCCAAAAGAGCAGTGCTTCTATACCAAGGCTGATGAGGACACCAACTGGCTGTGGCATAAAAGATTATCCCATCTTAATTTCAAAAATATTAACAAGTTGTCTCGCAAACAACTGGTTGATGGGATACCTCAGATTTCTTTTAATAAAGAAAAGCCATGTCCAGGGTATGAGATGGGCAAGCAGAAAAGAGCCAGTTTCAAAACAAGGCAAAACTTTAGCATCACTGAACCTCTTCACATGCTTCATATGGATCTCTTTGGTCCAGTGAATGTTCAAACTAGAGCTGGAAAGAAGTACACTCTAGTTGTGGTCGATGAATTCACCAGATACTATTGGGTGGTATTCCTCAGATCCAAAAGTGATGCACCTGCTGAAATCATCTCTCTCATCAAAAGAATTGAACTCAAGTATACTCGAAAAGTCTGTCAGTTGCGAAGTGATAATGGTACTGAATTTCAAAATAAGGTACTTGAAACATTTTGTAATGACACTGGCATCTCTCAAAACTTCTCATCAGCACACTCTCCAGAGCAGAATGGAGTTGTGGAAAGAAAGAATCGCACGCTGATAGAAGCAGCCAGAAGCATGCTATCTGAATCAGGTCTTCCCACCAGTTTCTGGGCTGAAGCAGTTGCAACTGCTTGTCACACCCAAAACCGGTCAGTCTACATCAAGAGACATAAGAATACTGCCTATGAAGTACTCAGGAATCGTAAACCAAATATTGGATATTTTCATGTATTTGGTTGTCCAGTTTATATTTTAAACGATTACAGTCAGCTTGGAAAGTTTGATGCAAAAGCTGATGAAGGGGTATTTTTAGGTTATTCAGATATTTGAAAGGCCTTTAGAGTTTATAATTATAGACTCCAAAAGGTTCATGAGACAATTCATGTCACATTCGACGAATCAACTGATGCAATCAACAAGAGACCAAGCCTTGATATCTCTCCAGTCGTTCCAATAAATTTTGGTGAAACTGACCAAGTTCATCAGTCAGTTGTTTCACCAAAGATGTTTCCAGTTACAACCAATTGGAACCAGTTAAGAAGAAGAGCACCACCAGTGACACGTCATTCTATCCCTCCATCAATTTCAATTTACCACAGTTCAAACTCCAACTTCTCCATTTCTTCAAGAAATGCCTTTTAATGAAGAATTTCATGATGCAAATCGTGACCTCATTGACTCTGATGAGGATGTAGAAGTATTTTGGACTGATCCTCCTCCAGAAGCTGCTGCAACTGAAGAAGATCGTCAGGTGACTTGCACTGATATTGTATTACACCAGCCTAGTCAATACACTAGATGGACTCGAGCACATCCAATTGAATAGATTGTGGGAGATCCAAATAGTGGGGTTCAGACTAGAAGAGCCACCAGTGAGCAATGCTTAAACGTCACCTTCTTATCACTAATTGAACCGAAGAAGATTGACGAGGCTATGGCAAACCCAAGCTGGGTGGAAGCTATGCAAGAAGAGCTCGTCCAGTTTGAAAGGAATAATGTATGGGAGCTTGTTCCTTGTCCACCAGGGTTAAAGAAAGAACCCATTGGTACAAGATGGGTCTACCGAAACAAGATGGATGAAGATGGACATGTTGTAAGAAACAAGGCCAGATTAGTTGCCCAGGGTTATTGTCAAGCAGAAGGCGTTGACTTTGATGAAACTTTTGCTCCAGTTGCAAGACTTGAAGCCATCAGAATATTTCTGGCTTATGCAGCCCATCTGCAGTTTAAAGTCTTCCAGATGGATGTCAAAAGTGCATTCCTTAATGGAACATTGGAAGAAGTTGTGTATGTTAAGCAGACTCCAGGCTTCATCAATGAGAAGCATCCTCACTAGGTCTATAGACTGAACAAAGCTTTGTATGGTCTTAGACAAGCCCCAAGAGCCTGGTATGATACCTTAACTAAACATCTTCTTAAAAATGGCTTTCAAAGAGGTGCAATAGATAATACCTTATTTATCTTGAAAGAAAGAGGTAATATTTTATTGGTACAAATTTATGTTGATGACATTATATTTGGTTCAACTGATGATGCAATGTGTAAAAAGTTTTCTAAAATCATGTCATCTGAGTATGAAATGAGTTTAATGGGAGAACTAACATTTTTCTTAGGTCTTCAGATTAAGCAAACTGAAAATGGAATTTTCATAAACCAAGGAAAATATGTCAGAGATTTGTTAAGAAAATACAAATATGATTTTATCCCATCGAAAAACACACCTATTGCAGCACCATTAAATTTGGACTCTGACCCAATTGGCAAACCAGTGAACATCACTGACTATCGTGGTATGGTTGGTTCACTGATGTATTTAACTGCCAGTCGACCAGATATAATGTTTGCAACATGTCTATGTGCCAGATTTCAGGCTAACCCTAAAGAATCACATTTGCACGCTGTTAAGCGTATCTTTAGATACCTGAAAGGGTGTCCTAATCTTGGTCTTTGGTACCCCAAAGGCTCAGGTTAGATCTAATGGGTTATTCAGATTCAGATCATGCAGGTTGTAAGATAGATAGAAAATCAACAACTGGTGGTTGTCATTTCCTTGGAGGAAAACTGGTAAGTTGGACCAGTAAGAAGCAGACATCAGTCTCTATGTCCACTGCTGAGGCAGAGTACATTTCTGCGGCCAGTTGCTGTGCCCAGATTCTCTGGATCAAGAACCAGTTCTAGATTATGGTCAAAAGTATACAAGGACCCCAATCTTTTGTGACAACACCAGTGCAATTGTTATATCTCACAACCCAGTGATGCACTCCAAGACAAAGCATATTGACATCAGGTATCATTTTATTCGTGATCATGTTATGAAAGGAGATATTGAATTACATTTCATCCCCACTGACAAACAGCTCGCTGATGTTTTTACAAAACCTCTTGATGAGAAAACTTTTAAAAATCTCATCAGCGAACTGGGAATGTTAAATCCTTAAAACTGGAGATTTTCGTTATGAACGCGTCAGTGACACTGATGAAGTTCTCCAGTTGAGGAGGTCCAGATAATCTTTGCTCGCCAGGCTATCGAACGCCTTTGTGATACTATCCTGGCACTAATCGATTTCTGGATCATCATTTTAGGGGGAAAGACTCAAAATAATTTTCTGACTAAAACTCGTTTTGTTTGAAAATGGCAACTGGAGAACTCTCCAGTTGGAAACTGGCGCTGGACTAATCCTCCAGTGACCAGATTCAGTCTTGTCTTAATTTTTCATAACGTTAGAAAATACTTGGTCAATATCTGAGACACGTGATGGTACTCGAGTGTTTTAACCCACTTGATATCGTCATCTGACGTGTTAATAAACATTTTGGTAAATGACAACTGTTTTTATTGGGAAAATAAAAATTAGTGGGCGCGTGGGTAAGTTAAGCCGTCGTAGCATTTAATGCTGACACGGAATTATGTTTTTGATTCAAAATTCAAACTTATTTTGTAAAAATATCTACAAAATTGATTTTGTTAATAAAATATAATTTTTGGTATTTCATTGGGATCTTGAATTCCTTATAAATACCCTTATTTACTCCGATCACATTTACTTCCCTTTACATTCTTTCATTTACTTCCCAATCATCTAAAATTGCTTCCTTTCTCTCTCTGCTTCTTAAATCAAGAACCCTAATTCCAAAGTTTCAATTTCATTTTCAAATGGCACCTAAATCATCCCATTCAAGAGATGTAAATCTCTTATCTGTCCCATATGCTCCTCCACCAGCTGTCAAACAGGCATCTGGTGCTCCTGGTAATACTACGCTCATCAAATTAAATCCGAATAATCCGATGGCTAGTTTACAAGGAACCCAAGGGTCCGATACCCTTATTGGGAGAATCCAAAGATTTTTGAGGGATTCTCAAATCGGACCCTCATTCTCCTTAAACCCACGCAAGATGTTTCACGACTACTTGTGTGAGTTTTGGTACACCGCTTCTCTTTCTTCCGACTGTTCTTCCATCAGTTTCACATTAAAAAGTGGAACAGTCCGGTGTACCTTATCTGCAGATGTGTTGAGGGATGCTTTACACCTCAACTACTGGAGAGAGGGTGAATCTCCAGTTGTCATCTCCCCAAACATTAATTTTCGCCAGGTCCTCCTTGATATGGGACACAAAGAGTGCCTCGAAAAAGGGGTTTTGAAAACTAAAGGTGCGATGACCATGAAGGGCCTTACACCTTCATGGAGGTACTTTTTCATCCACCTTGTGGAAAGTATGGGTGGGAGTTCTGGTGGACTTGACCAGATTAACTCCGCACAGGCAGAGATGGCATACTGCTTGTGGAATGGATTGAGAGTGGATTTTGCTGATATCCTTTTCAGAAGCCTGGTTCAAAAACTGAAGGGCACCAGGGGACTTTGTATCCCCTTCTCCAGGTTTCTCTCTCTTTGTTTTCTACAAATTCTGGGCAAGTGAAGCTTATTTAAGCACAGATTCACTTTACACTGTCCCAGATTTGTTGAGGAATCTTGACTCTCTAGTATCTGAAGCTGGAGAGATCGAGATTCCAGATAGAATGCGGCTGGCATTCGCAAAAACCGATGCACCAGTCCAAGGTGAGTCGGAAAGACAACTGGGCGGGCCTCAAAATAATGAGGGACCCACCAGTTCGTCTGCTGGAATTGTGACCATTGCCGAACCCAGGCAACAGTCTAACCCCTCCAGCTCCAGCGTGTTTGTCCCCACAACCATTTACCCTGGAGACCTCCCAACAGGTCTTTCAGGAGTTCCAAAGGCAACAAGAACACGTCGCATTAGGACCTTGTCAGCACTTGCCACTGACAGTAGAAACCTAACCAGCCCTCCAGTTTCCTCCCAACAGGAACCTGGAGAAAGTCAAACGGGACAACCGCAAGCAGCCACCCTCGCAATTTCTGTAGGAGAGGGTGGTGAAGATGAAACTGGGCTACCCCAACCCAGAATAGAGTATGAGTCAGCACAAAGTGTCCACGGCCTTCTGACACTTCTATTGCACGAACTGACGACGTCTCTGGCCAGTCACTGCTGGAGACTGAGGTTCCCAACTCTACGGCTGATGATGTTATGGTTGTGGATAGAGAAACTATAACTGAGGCAACCCAGTGACCTCTATCCCTGGTGAAGATACCTCGGTATCTGATCCTCCAACAGATGCAACCTTCCAGGAAACTGGAGAAGGTCATCTGGAGACTGACCCATCTGGTCAGCCCTCAGTTACATTCATGGATCTGGACATGGATGTTAATGACAAGGAAATCCTTATTGAGTCTTCGGATTCAGAAGGTACTGCATCAGACTTGGAGATTTTTGAGTCTTCTGTACAAGATCAAAACCCTTCATCTCAAGTCTCGCCTCCAGATACTTCAATTTCAGTTTTACCACTCCAAATAAATGAGCCTACTGAAATACCATTCCCAACATATAACTATATGTCTGGAAATAGACGTATGGCACCATCACCATCTGGGCAGTTCTCACTCCTTCGAGAAATGCCACCCCCACCGCCGCCGTTGTTCACACCTGAGCATTCTCAGCATGAACAACACATTGTTACTTCAGTCCCTTCTTCTTCTACCACTCCTATTATTACTTCTTCAACTGCTGCGATGTCAACTGGGGAGGCTTCCCTCAATTTGCCTCCTCCAGTTACTCCAGTGGTAACTGCTGCTGGTCCAGTGACACCTTCTCCCCTCCGTCACTGGACAGTCAAGTTGTGTCTGTTCAAGCCGATATCCAAAACCTTCTTACCAGGGTGGAGGATATTCAAAAGACACTTGACAAAAACACAAAGTCTTTCTCCAGATACCACAAGGATCACTTGACCAATATTAAAGTGGTTGATCTGGGGATTAACAAGTTCTCAAATGAAGACTTGGTGTTAAAGAAGCTCAATGAGCTGGTCGGAGGCTGCAACAATCTGGCAACATCTTTAAAAGAAGCCTTCGACCTTACTCAATCAAATGTCACAACCTCAATCTCCAATCTGCTGGATAACACTATTAGAAGATCAGAAATTGATTTGAAGGAGATTGAAAAACAGGTGAAAGAGTTAGTTGAAAAGCCTGGGTTGAATGTGACTGAGCTTGGGCAGCAGTTGATGGTTTCAGTTGGTCAGAAGATCGATGATACGCTGGGTGCAAGGGAAACACAATTGATAGAAAAGGTGATGTCTGAGATCACCAAGCTGGCCACTCCTCAGGTTGATCTGGCCCCACTCACTAATGAGATCAACCAGTTGAGAGGCAGCATTGATACTTTGAGCACCCAGGTATCCAATCATACTAAATCTATTGATAAGCTGACCACTGAAGTAAATAATTTGAAACAAAAGGATGAAGAAGTTAAGGATAAGGTGGTTTCTGGTCTGGATGAAGATTCTAAGATTTTAAATGAACTGAAGACTGGTCAGCAACAGGTTACAGCAAATGTTCTGACCCAGTCAAAGGAGACCAACCATCTGTGGAGGTCTTTCAGGATGATGTGTGGAATTTTCAAAGAATGCAAGGACATGCAAACATGGCAGCCTCTCGACCGGTTGCCATCTCACCCCTCTGAATGGGAAGCTATAAGGGCAGGTCTAGAAGCTGCCAAGGGGGAAAGAAGTGCAGTCCTTGCACCAAATGCACCTGGAAGTACTCAAACTGAAAGACAATCTGGTGGAGAAACAGTTGTGGCTACCAGTACTGAAACTGGTGAGCAAAGGATTGAAGAGAATGTGGATGTGATGGATAGGGGGAATGTGGATAAGGGAAAAGGTTTAGCATCTGATGTAGCCCAGCCGGCCACTGATGTACCAATGTTGGAAACTGGCAATGCTGATGTACTTCCTCCAGTTTCTGAAAGTGATAGCAAACGTCTGGCAAGGCTTGGTGATCAAATTAAAGAAAGAAAGAAAATAAAACAAGCCAACCAAGCTGAAGCCAGACAACATCTGGCCAAGATTAAATTGCTTGATATTAGTGATGCTCACTTGTTGGGAATTACTAAGGAGGAATATGCAAGAATAAAAGATGATGCCAGGATAGTGGGCATGTTGAAAGAAATGCTTGACATTGAACTGGACAGGCACTATCCTGATGATGAAGCTGAGCATGATGCCAGAAACTTAAATATATCAGTGGAGAAGGCAAAGGAGAACAGGGCCAGTGGGATTCAGAAAAGAATTGAAAATGTAAGAAAGGTTGTGAAAAGGGTCTTGAATCCACCAAGAAGGAACCCTCAACCAAGAAAACCATTGCAACAGAGATGCTGACCTTAGAACCTTTCTGAAACAAAGGGGAATTTGTTAGGTCCAGATTTACTGGACTCGCTCCAGACTCGACTACTGGAGCCTTACTGAAGATCTGTCCAGAAACTTGTTCTACTGGACCTACTCCAGACTTGGAATCTGGAGTCCCTCTGAAGATTTGTCCAGAAATAATGAAGACCAGTGAGCAAATACTTGTATAGGAAATCTGGAGTATTCTCCAGATTAGCTCACTGGACTTCACCCCAGTCCATATCTACTCTACTGAAGACGTTCTCACTGAAGTCAAAGACTGAAGTCAGAATAAAGAAGACTGACAAATGGCGGAATCCACTGGAAGTCTTACCAGATCTGTACACTGGAGGATTGTCAGTGTTCTAGACCTTACAAGTCTGAACACTGATATCGAGGAATTGACTTTTGCCTTTACACACTTTCCAAAGAACAATCCACTTGTTCTTTATAAAAGTTTATGCGTGTAAAGGTGGTTGGTTAAAAGAATAAAGTCATATTGATGTGACTTTATCCTTGTACCATTAACCAATGCATTTAATGTTCTTGTCAGTTCATTAAATGCATGCAACCATATTTGTACGGCACAAAATTCACTGGTGAATTTTGTTGCCTATAAATACAAAGTCATTTCTTTGAGAAATACTTTTAAGCATACATTTTGCATTAGAGTGAATTTGTCTAAATACTCTCGATCTTAAACAGGGATACTTCACAACTTTAAGTATCTCGATCCAAAAGAGTTATTTGACAAATATAGATCATTTGTAATTCATAGGTTGTTATGATACATACTTATTTGTATTATCTTGATTCCGCACAACCTTGTATTTTATTTAACATCATAAATAAAATACACCTTGAAAAATACATAATGTTCCACTTTACTTGTTTATTGCTTTAAGTCATGTATTACTTTTTTTATATACTTGCATTTATATTTAAGTAATACTAGTCCATTCTAGTGATTATTAGACTTGTTGTATTTTACACTTCTGGGTTAACCATCGTATTGGGACTCACATTTGGTATCAGAGCAGAAGGCTAAACATTGCCTAGATCTGTTTCTTTGATGGCCAACCTAGAAAATACACAAGGAAGTTTTAATTTTGGTCCCGATCCTAATGTTAATGTAAATGATCAAAATAATGAACCACCTATTGTTAATAACACTAATCCACCACCTCCTCCTCCTACTCCTGCTTCTCCACACATGCATGTGCACTATTCAAATAATCCTGTTCCTAAATTCAGTGGGAACAGTGATGAGTTTGGTACGTGGAAGGCTAGGATGATATTGCATATCACTGGTATTGAGAGGAACATGATGAAAATCTTAATTGAAGGTCCTTATGTCCCTACATCACCTCTCAATCCCCTTCTTGATCCTTCTGGATCTAGAAGAGGAAGGGAAAAAGGGAGGAACATTGGTCTGAAGAGGAGAGGAGATTGGTGAATCTAGACACCCTTCTCAAAAACATGATCCTCGGGGCCGTTCCAAAAACCCTAATTCCCACACTAGTTCTTTTTCCTAGTGCTAAAACCATGTTGGATGAACTTTTAAACCAGCATGAAGGAGAAGATGACACCATTGTCACCAGAAAGGTCTCCTTAAATAAGAGGTATGAGTCATTTTTTGCTCAGCCTAATGAGTCTCTCACTGGTACTTACACCAGATTTATGAGTATCATAAACCAGTTGAGAGGTCTTGGGGTTGAGAAGGACAAGGTATATACTTCTGGGGAAATTTTGTGATATTCTGTCCACCAAATGGTCTCACATGATCCTGGTCTTACGACAAGGTAAAACTCTGCACACACATACTCTCTCAACTTTATATGGAGCTTTCAGGTACACTGAAGAAAATCAAGCTCAGAGAGTGGTGGCAGAACAAGATGCTTATAACCATGCCTCCAGTAGTCCTATTGTGGTTAGTCATACTGAACCACAAAGTACAACTGATATCTTCTGAGAATGTATTTTCTATGAAGAAGATGGTGTCTGAACTCATGGATTCTGGAGAGTCCAGTCAAATCTCTCCAGACTGTTGTGATGAAACTGATGATGATGACCTTATTGCAATGATTGCTAAAACGTTTAACCGTTTCAAAGCAAGAGCAAATAGGCCATCTGGACAATTTGCATCCAGTTCTTCAACTGATGAGACCAATTTGACATGCTTTAAGTGTGGCAAAAAGGGTCATTTCATGAAATATTGCAGGTCCAGCCAGTTTGTATCCAAGCCTGGTCCATTTCTTCAAATAATAAGCCTGATGATAGCTATAAATTGAAATATAAAAAGCTTAAGGCCCAGATTGCTCTCATGGCACAACAAATGGAAAACAATAATAAGTGCATGATTGCAACAACTGAAGAAAAGTGGGTTCCTTCTGATGAATCATCTACTGATGAAGAAGAAGAAAGAGATTGCTGTTACATGGCTCTGGCAGACGAAGAGCACCTGGTGAAGGAAGATGTCACATCTGGACGATGGGTGGACATTGTTATTAAAAAGGTTAGTGATTATGATATTGCAACTGACCAAGAATTAAAACTGGACAGCTGAAGCTCTTAATTCTGATTTGATATTTGTAGAAACTGTTAGATCTGATTGTGTAAATGGTCTAGAAACAGATTTTTCTGAAATAACTGTTTTAAAATCAAATTAAAGAACTTCAAGACATTGAACTGGCATTTCAAGCCCAGGTTCTGTAACTGAACAATTGATTCAAGAAAAACAAGATCTTGAAGTCATTTTAGAGAAAGAAAAACTGGTGATTAAATCATGGCTAGAAACCAGAAAGCCATATGATGCTAGAGTAAATCAATTTCCTGCTCAAAAACGTGCATATTTAGATGGAAATACTCATGTAGCATCATTAATACCAATAATCGATCGATTACCAGAGGGGTTCAGGCCCACCACTATTTATGATGAGCCTGTAACTCCCAAGGCCAATATTTTCCCAGTTCAATCTCAGAGGTTAAGACTGGAGCATTCCAGATGACTGCTCCAGTTAAAGAGGTTTATCGGAATAAACCTTTGCCTCAGACCAATCCCCTACCTAAGCCTAGAACTGGAAAGGCTAAGGTATCATCTGATGAAAATGTTTTGTCAAGGTTAGAGAGCCAGATTAAACTACTGACTCTTCAATTTCAAAGTTTTAATGCAAGATTAAACTTTATTGAGGGTACTTCATCTGGCCCTAGACAAAATACAAAACCTTTTGCAAAGAAAGTTAAATCTATTTCTCCAGTTGAGAAAAAGAAAAAGGTTTCAAAACTATCAACCCCAGTGGTCTTTCAACTAAGACCACTGTTGAAGAAAGTGAACTAAACCAGATTGCCCCATGGACCTATAAGGGAGGGTCCAGTGAACCCATCAGTCGATAGGTTCCCAAATCTAACTGATAATATCTGGTGTATGTGCAGGGCGATCGAAAGAAATATATCTGGTATCTTGACAGTGCTGCTGGCAGGACGATGACCGGATGTAAGACCTTGCTGGAGGAGTTCACCATTTCTGATGGACCCTCCATTACTTTTGGAAATGATGGTTGTGGAAAGACTGAGGGATACGGTGTTTTGAACAATGGACAAGTCAAGTTCAGACGTGTTGCATTTGTGAATGGTTTGAAATATAACCTGATCAGTGTAAGCCAACTGTGTGATGATGGCTATCAAGTTTTATTTAATATTGCTCAGGGTATCGTATTCAACAAGGACTTGAAGGTAGTGTTGATTGCTCCCAGAAAAGGGAATGTGTACGTGATGGATATGGAAAGCTCTCCTTCAGAGCAGTGTTTCTATACTCAAGCTGATGAAAAGACACAAACTGGTTATGGCACAAAAGGTTATCCCACTTAAATTTCAAGAATATTAATAAGTTGTCCAGAAAACAACTTGCAGATGGGATACCTTCAGTTTCCTTCTAAAAGGAAAGGCCATGTCCAGGATGTGAGATGGGTAAGCAGAAACGTACCAGTTTTCAAGACCAGACAGAATTTCAGCATATCTGAACCTCTTCATATGCTTCATATGGACCTCTTTGGTCCAGTGAATGTTCAGACTCGTGCTGGTAAAAGATACACCCTGGTAATAGTAGATGAATTTTTCCAGATATTGTTGGGTTATCTTTCTCAGGTCTAAAAGTGAAGCTGCTGCTGAAATCATCAGTCTTATAAAGCAAATTGAGCTCAAGTACAGTCGAAAGGTGTGTCAGTTAAGAAGTGACAATGGAACAGAATTCCAGAATGCAACTCTGGAGTCATTCTGTACTGACACTGCATCTCCCAGAATTTCTCATCAGCCCGCTCTCCAGAACAGAATGGAGTGGTGGAAAGGAAGAATCAAACGCTGATAGAAGCTGCCAGGAGTATGCTTGCTGAATCTGGTCTGTCTACCAGTTTCTGGGCTGAAGCAATTGCTACTGCTTGCCACACCCAGAACCGGTCAGTGTGTGTGAAGCGACACAAAAAGACAGCCTATGAAGTCTTAAGAAATAGAAAACCAAATATTGGTTATTTTCACGTTTTTGGATGTCCAGTTTACATCCTGAACGACTCCAGTCAGTTAGGCAAATTTGATGCCAAAGCTGATGAAGGGTATTTCTTAGGCTATTCAGCCATTCCCAAGGCCTTCAGAGTCTACAACAAGAGACTGGAGAAGGTCCATGAGTCAATTCATGTCACATTTGATGAATCAAATGCTGCAATCAACAAGAAGCCAGCCCTTGACACTCCCCCAGTAACTCCAATTGTCTTTCTGTGAATCTGATCCTATCAACTACAATAAAGAAGATTCAGAAGACACAGTTTCCAGTCATCCTGATTTGGAACCTGTTCAGAAAAAGAAACGCTCCAGTGGTACTCCATTCTATCCTTCTATTATTTTCAAACTACCCTCTGAAATTAATATTGGATCAGATGTTCGTACTACTCCCCCAGTATCAGTGTCAGTTGAGAATATACCAGAAATGTCTTCTTATGAAGAATTCCAAACTGAACCAGTACTTCAAGAAATGCCTTCAAATGAATAATTTCATGATGCAAATCGTGATTTAAATGACTCAGATGATGATGCTGAAGTAGTCTGGCAAGATCCTCCTCCTGAAGCAACTCCAGAGGAGACTCAACTGAATTCTTGCACTGATATTGTTGTCAGTAACAATCCTGGTCAGTACTCCAGATTGACAAAAGCTCATCCTATTGATCAGATCATAGGTGACTCCAGTAGAGGAGTTCAGACCAGAAGAGCCTCCAGTAATCAATGCTTATATGTTAGTTTTCTATCATTAATGGAACCAAAGAAGATTGACGAGGCTATTGAAGATCCAAGCTGGGTGACTGCTATGCAAGAAGAGCTTCACCAGTTTGAAAGGAACAAGGTCTGGTATCTGGTTCCTTTCCCAGTTGGAAGAAAGAACCATTGGAACAAGATGGGTCTTCAGGAACAAGGTAGATGAAGATGGCCACGTAATCAGAAACAAGGCCAGACTGGTAGCACAAGGCTACTGCCAGTCAGGTGGACTTTGGTGAATCGTTTGCTCCAGTGGCTAGACTGAAGCGAGCAGAAATTCTGAGCATGCCTGCTTGATCATCAGTTCCCCACAAAAAGGCACCAGAGGGGGACAGAACACAAATGAGCATAACTCCAAACTTGAGCTTGGGAATGGAAAGCTTGAAGAAGAAGTGTATGTCAGACAACCTCCAGGTTTCGTTGATGAAAAGCATCCACATTGGGTATATCGTCTGGACAAAGCGCTGTATGGCCTCAGACAAGCCCCACGTGCCTGGTATGACACTCTGACTAAACATTTATTGAAAAATGGTTTCAAAAGAGGTGCAATTGACAATACCTTATTTATTCTTCATGAAAAAGGTAATCTGTTAATGGTACAAATTTATGTTGATGATATTATTTTTGGGTCTACTGATGAAAAAATGTGCAAGAAATTTTCGAAAATAATGTCAACTGAATATGAAATGAGTTTGATGGGTGAATTAACATATTTTCTTGGACTCCAGATTAAACAAAACAAAGATGACATTTTTATTAATCAAGAAAAATATGTTAGAGATCTTTTAAAGAAATTTGATATGAACTCTTCACCATCTAAACCAACTCCAATTTCTGCACCACTGGCACTGGACTCCGATCCAGATGGTAAACCAGTGAACACCACTGTCTACAGAGGCATGGTTGGTTCACTGATGTATTTAACTGCCAGTAGACCAGATATTATGTTTTCAACATGTTTATGTGCCAGATATCAGTCTAATCCAAAGGAATCTCATATACTTGCTGTAAAGCGCATACTGAAGTACCTTAAGGGTGTCCCCAGTTTGGGTCTTTGGTATCCCAAAGGCTCAGGCATGGATATAATGGGTTATTCAGATTCAGATCATGCAGGTTGTAAGATAGACAGGAAATCCACTACTGGTGGATGTCATTTCCTTGGTGGCAAACTGGTCAGGTGGACCAGTAAGAAGCAAACTTCAGTTTCATTGTCCACTGCTGAAGCTGAATACGTGTCTGCACCCAGTTGTTGTGCTCAGATACTCTGGATGAAGAACCAGTTGCTTGATTATGGTATTAAGTACTCAAAGACCCCAATCTTTTGTGATAATACCAGTCCCATTGCTATCTCGAACAATCCAGTCATGCACTCCAAAACGAAGCACATTGATCTCAGGTATCACTTTATTCGTGATCATATTATGAAAAACAACATTGAACTCCATTTTATTCCCACTGACAAACAACTTGCTGACATTTTTACTAAACCTCTGGATGTCAAAACTTTTGAATATCTTGTTGGTGAGTTGGGAATGTTAAACCCTTAAATCTGGAACCTTGGTATTGAACGCCATTGTGTACTACTGAGGATCTTTGATTTCTGGATCAACATTCCAGGGGGAAGACTTGAAAGATATTTTTTGCTCTTAAAAATGTTTTAAGTTCAGGGGGAATTTATTAATTTATTTTCTCACTGGACAAATTCTTCAGAAAATATTACTGGTGCTTTGTAAATATGTCCCTCTCACTGGTAATTGGACAAGTTGAAGTGCGTGTTTGAGTTGACTTTTGTCTCCTTGTAAATGTGTCCCTCTCATTTGTCTGTATTAGTTGACGTGCACGTTTGAGGTTACCAGTCTTTCAAAATGGTTTTCACTGGTACTTTACTGGAGTGTCCCTCCAGTGTACCATCAGTACATGTTCACTGGACTAATCCACCAGTGATACTGGAGTGTCCAGTCAACCTCCAGATGCACTGAAATAAGTCATAATATTTTTTAAATACTTGGTCATTGTGCGTGCCACGTAAGCAAACTTTTTAAAGATATTTATCTTATAATCCTACGTGGCATGTAAATTTTTCAAAGAAATGATGGTATTTTTACCTTGGGAAAACAAAAAGTGCAACTTGATACTGTTTGTGGGCTGTAAACCGTCACACATTTATGTGTGATGTGATGTAATTAATGCGGATCTCAGAACCCGACCAAAATTTTATTTGATAATTTCAAATTAAACCGTTTGAGTTCCACATTCTCTCTCCTATATATACCCACTTTCAATTTCATTTGCATTTACTTCGAACATATTTACTCCCAAATCTTTCAAATTCCTTCATTTATTTCTTCATTCAATTTCCAATCATAATCATCTCTCATATTTACTCCATTTCCATTCAATTCTTCATCATCTTCATCAAATCTTCATCAAAACCCTATATATTCAATTTCATCTTCATCTATTCATCATAAAATGGCACCAAGACAATCCAAATCGCTTAAAAATCTGCTTGCCGCTGAATATGATCCGACTGAAAATGTTGAAAGGGCACCTCATATCACATTAGAGGCAAAAGCTATAAGAATAAACATGAATAACTGGATGGCCAGACTTTCACTTTCCAGTGTTCATGATGCCCAATCTGTTATTGGGAGATTAAACACATTTTTTCTCTCATGTCCATTATATGGTGCGTTGACATTAAATCCAGGGAGGATGTACCACGATTACCTTTGTGAATTCTGGTACACTGCATAATATGATGATACAACTTCATCAATCACTTATACTCTCAAGGGAGGTACCAGATCCTTGGGTTTCACTGCTAGTCTACTCAGGTCTGTTCTACAGTTGAATTATTTTGAACAGAATGAGTTGCCCATTGAACTTCCTCTGGTATCAATACAAGGGAAGTGTGCAGACTGATGGGGCACACAGATATTATGGATGAGCATGGCTAGCTATCCAGGAAGGGAACTATCTACATGAGCAAACTGTCAGACTCATGGAGATACTTCTTCACGCATATTGTTGAATGCTTGGGAGGCAGTTCTGGAGGGTTAGACCAGATAAATCAAACTCATCTCCAGATTGCCTACTGCCTCTGGTTTGGACTTAGAGTGGATTTTGCTCAGATCCTGTTTGATGATCTGGTAGAGCGTCTTAGAGTGAAAGGAAGAAAAGCCTTTGTTCCTTATATCCGTTTTCTTTCACTGATGTTTAAAAGAGCTCTTGGAGACCAGTACGATTATGAAACTACTCACTTTTCTGTGAGTGAGTATATGAGGGATCTGACCAACCTCAAATCTCCACTGAATGAGGTAGATATTCCTCAGTCCATGCTCTCTTTCCAAAGGGAAGAAGTAGAAGTGGCTCCAGGTAGAGGTCAAGTTAGTGAAGGACCCTCTGGTGACCAAGATGTACAGATTATAGAAGCTGTACAACCTATTAGACAAGTGGCTCCTGAAGGTCAAGGACCAGAAAATGTTGAACCTTCCAGATGACCTAGATCAAACAGGCGTCTGATGAGAGCTGGAGTTCAGGTGAATCCTGAAAGACATCCTGGTGATGTAATGAATCTGGATGGGTCTCCAATTTTTGAACCTGAAAGGTTGTTGGGCAGGTGACTGATGAACAAATGGAAAATGTGGCTCAGATTATTGAGCAGGTTGTTGAGCAGGTCGAACAAGATGTTCAGACTGATGAACAAGTATCTGGTGAGCAAGAGGCTCAGATCGATTTGAATGTTGAAGCAAGTGAACAGGCTGGTGAACTGGTTGGTGCTCAGGCTGGTGAAACAAATGTTGGTGAAATGTTTTGGGATGAGGCTGATTCTCCCATGTCAGAAGATCAAAATTTTGATGTTAATATGAACTTTCTGGGTGAAGATGTTGTACAAGTTGAAAGTCTACCAGAAATGCCACCACCTCCACCAGAAACAAATATTCCTCCACCACAATCAGAAATGCCACCACCTCCACCAGAATCAAACATGCCACCACCACCACCACCTTCAATTCCACAATCCACTCCTTACTTCAATCCATTCACAATCCAAACTTCACAATCTCAACCTCCACAAATTGAAACTCCAGTCGAGATATCTGAACCTCGTGCGCTGGACTCAATAGTTGTAACATCTGAAGCTGCAACTGAAGAGGTCTGGGCACAAGTACCATTAATGACCAGATTGCCTTCCAATCTTGAACCTCCCAGTGGTCTCTCCACTTCATCTTCTGCCGAGGTCCAAGGCCTTTTAAGTAAGGTGGCGGACCTGGAGAGATCACTCCAGACTTCATCGCAGGTTATTTCAGACTTTAAATCTCTATTATCAAATAACCTTGCATCTGAGATGAATGTGTTTGCTGGGAATGAGAAGCTTGTTTATGAGAAGCTTGATGAACTGGTACTGGCCACAAACAACAATACTGAAAATTTCAAAGTGGCAGTCCAGGGATTAGAGACAAGGCTGGTTAGTTCTGTTCAGACTGCAGTGACTGGTGAACTTGTTCAACCACTGGCAGGTCTGAAAGAAGAGGTTCAGAAGTTGGTTACCAGGATAAGTTCTCTGGAGAGCAGGTCCACACTTGATCAGGATGCTGTTGTTAGCACGATAAGTGATGAATGTACAAAGAAGTTCAGAATCAGTATGCTGAAAGAATTATCTGAAGAAATTTCTGAGACTGTTCTTCGTACCATTCAAGATGGGGTGTTACCCCAAGTGGAGAAGTTGATGGAAGAAAAATTGCCAAAGCACTTGCCTAAAGAAGTTGAAACTGTTAAAAAGGAAGTGCAGGCACTTAAGAAAGTTGTGACTGATACAACTCCAGTGGCTGGAAGAACCTTTGGTGCACTGGACAGACATATGCTAGAACAATTATGGAATGATCTCAAGTCCAGAACTGGTGATCATTCCAAGGGGGAAAAGTCGTCTGGTGTCCAAGAAGGGTTGATAAGGAAGAAGAAGGAAGTTGTTGCCAGTGCTGTTGAAAAGGCCTTTGCTACTGAAAGCATTGTGCAACAAAAACAAGTGACTGGTACTGATGCCAGTGCACGATTAGCACAGAGAGCATTTGGCACTGAAGAAGCTGCTGGTACTGAAGCCAGTGAGCCCCAGTTTGAATCTTTCCCAGATATACCAACTACTCTGAAGTCTGTTAAAGGAAAAGCACAAATGGTATCTGGTGAAGAAGAACAAACTGCTGAAGAATCATCAGAGTATCCTACTGCTGATGATGAAACCTCTAAGAAACTTGAACAATAATGCATAATGATAGAGATCTTTAAGAGAAATCAAAAAGATGAACTGCTGGCCCATCAAAGGGAGATGGCATCTATGGGGACTCTGGACTCTTACAATGCTGGCAGGTTAGGCATAAACATCGATGTGTACAAAAAGATGAAGGAAGACCACAGAGTTCATCAATGTCTGAATGCATTGAATGATGTTCATGTACGCTCCTTTTACGCCGAAGAAGAACAGATTTATGATTCTATAATTTATGGTGTTAGTGTACCAGAACTCATCAGCAGAGGAAGGAGGAACTGGTAACCTCCAGAAGAAGATAAGGAAGAATGTTGGTGCTCTGGAGTACGAGTACAGAAAGAAATTGACTGGCTTACCAAAACTGACTGCCAAACAGATCAAAGCTATTAAAGATGCTGATGTAAGCAGATTCATTCCCCTGGACACTTCTCTAAAAATTAATCGTCAACAACTCCAGTCTGCTGTTGAGCAAAAGAGAGTGTCAAAGGAAACTGAAGCATTGATCCAGACAGCCAAATTGAAAGACAAGTATAATGAAATGTTGAATTTCAGGGCTGATGCTAGAAGGATCACTGGTGCAGACATTAAGCTGGCTGATAATCATGAAGGTATGTCAAAGTTTGAAGTAAAGTTGACCAGGGAAGGTAACTTTACATGAAAGAAAGAGTACTTCAGTCCAAGCATTTGGATGGAGTGAACTGAAGGAGATTGCCTTAACATTCAGGGGAAGACAAATGTGTCGACTGATGTTAAAGCATTTCTGAAGAGGGTTGAGAAGGTATGGAGAAGAAAGCAACAGATGGAAGTTGCAATGGGCATGAAATCGCCAGAATCAGTACCATCTTCTCCATCACCAAAGAGAAAGGCTTCTGAAGATGCTCCAGGACAGACATTGAAGAGAAGGGCCTGACTCTTATCATTTACTTATTGTAATTTATTGTTTAAAGAAAATTGTAACTATTTATCAGTTGATGTATGTAATATTAGTTGCAATTTTTTATTCATAAAAGTAAATGATCAGATTTAGTCTAAGTTAGAACTTAAAAGATGAAACTGAAAACACTCATGATCTATAAAGTGTTTTCCAGTAACTTATCGCTCCAGACTCGACTACTGGAGCCTTACTGAAGATCTGTCCAGAAACGTGTTCTACTGGACCTACTTCAGACTTGGAATCTGGAGTCCCTCTGAAGATTTGTCCAGAAATAATGGAAGACCAGTGAGCAAATACTTGTATAGGAAATATGGAGTATTCTTCAGATTAGCTCACTGGACTTCACCCCAGTCCAGATCTACTCTACTAAAGACGTTCTCACTGAAGTCAAAGACTGAAGTCAGAATAAAGAAGACTGACAAATGGCGGAGTCCACTGGAAGTCTTACCAGATCTATACACTGGAGGATTGTCAGTGTTCTAGACCTTACAAGTCTGAACACTAATATCGAGGAATTGACTTTTGCCTTTACACACTTTCCAAAGAACAATCCACTTGTTCTTTACCAAAGTTTATGCGTGTAAAGGTGGTTGGTTAAAAGAATAAAATCATATCAATATGACTTTATCCTTGTACCATTAACCAATGCATTTAATGTTCTTGTCGGTTCATTAAATGCATGCAACCATATTTGTACGGCACAAAATTCACTGGTGAATTTTGTTGCCTATAAATACAAAGTCATTTCTTTGAGAAAATACTTTTAAGCATACATTTTGCATTAGAGTGAATTTGTCTAAATACTCTCGATCTTAAACAGGGATACTTCACAACTTTAAGTATCTCGATCCAAAAGAGTTATTTGACAAATATAGATCATTTGTAATTCATAGGTTGTTAGGATACATACTTATTTGTATTATCTTGATTCTGCACAACCTTGTATTTTATTTAACATCATAAATAAATACACCTTGAAAAATACATAATGTTCCACTTTACTTGTTTATTGCTTTAAGTCGTGTATTACTTTATTTATATACTTGCATTTATATTTAAGTAATACTAGTCCATTCTAGTGATTATTAGACTTGTTGTATTTTACACTTCGGGTTAACCATCATTGGGATCAAGTATCAAATGATGACATCAAGTCTGCTGTACTGGCTGCTGGAGCTGGGAGTATTAAAATAACAAATGAATCTGAAGCAAGAGAGTATTACTCCCAGATCATGGCAACCAGAAGACACACTGGGGCAATCAATGGTGTTCATGTAACAATTAAGCCAGGCACCAAGTACTTTCATGTTGAAGTCAGTTATGCCAGAGGGCCACTGGTTAGAACTGACAATCCTGGTGCAATGCAATATGGGTTCTCCGAATGGGTTGAAATGGTGAACTTTTTGGAGGCTAAGGCACAAAAGAATAGGTTTGAGAAAGCTTGGGTTAACTTCTTGAAGGGCAAGATTCAACACAAAGAAAATCTGGAGCTTAAGTTGAATATTGATCCTGAAGACTCTCAGCCCTATCTCTTCAGTGTCAAAGAAAAGGAAAATTGGTGAAGGGCCATCTTAAATTTTTCTTTCAATTTATCTGCTTGTAATTTTGCTTACATTCTGTAACTTGTGTATATTTCATTTCCTTGTATAAATGAAGTTACCAGTTTGTAACCACAAGATAGATAATAGATTAGATCTAACAAACTCAAAAGAAAAACCCAAGGCATTTACTGATCTATAAAAATGCCTTGGAAAACTTAGATAGATTTAATCGAACAAGTCTCTCCAGTTCACACTTGTACAGATACAAGAACTGAAAAAGACTTGGCAATATTTCAGGACAAATAGGGGGAATTTGTTAGGACCAGTTTCAGTGAAACTGGCCAGTCTCCAGTTGCACCTGGAGACCAAGAAGATTTGTCTAGAAATATATTGAAGTCCAGTTGCATCGTACAGTTAACGCAACTGAAGACTTCCTCCAGTTGAGAACTGACCAGTTGAAGAATCATTCCAGTTGAAGTCGAAGACAACAAGTGGAAGATAGAGAATGACAATGGCAACGAAGCCCAGTTGACATTCTAGTCAGTTACAAACTGGAGACCATCAGTGGAAAGCTCTTACAAAGCTTTACACTGATTACGAGGAATTGACTTTTATGCTTTATGTGCTATTACCCGGATAATAAGATTTATCTTATTATTTAAGTACAAAAAGGTACATAAAGCTGGTTGAGTAAAGTTGCTTTATACTGCAACTTTACACAGCATTTTAAGGAATTAATGTTATTCCTTAAATGATCTCAACCATATTTGTACGGCCAAAGTTAACATCCCAATGTTAACTTTGCCTATAAATACAAGTCATTGCACAACCAAGAAAACACACTTCATAACACACACTTTGCAAACCTGCAATATTCTTGGTGAACTTGTGCAATATTCTCTCAATCATAAAAAGGAACATTTCACAACTTTAAGTGTTTCGATTGTTTAGAGAAATTCCAAGTGTAGATCAATTGTAGTTCATAGGTTGTTAGGATATTTACATACTTTGTATTATCTTGGTTCCGCAACAACCTTGTAATTTATTTAAAGTTAATAAATAAATTACACTTGAAAATTACATATTGTCTCACCAATTTACTTTACAAGTATTTTATATTATTGCATTGTTCTTTACTTATTGTCGCTTAAATAAGTAATCTATCTAGAACTTGGTATATACTCACTGCAATTGGTCGTCTCCAGTTCAGTGCTTATATTGCAAAGTAACTCCACCATCGACATTGAGGTGTCTTCAGGTAGTACCATCTATTGAGTTGGGACTTACAGCTTCATATTTGGAACCTGGAACTTCTTTGGGATCTCTACATTTGCGATCCTGTCACCATATCTGTTAATAAGGTAGGATGCAGGGTTGACCTCTGGAATAGGATTACAAAATCCAGGAACGCTAGAGATCATGTCTTTGAGCCTCTGGAACTCTCTTGCAATATATTCGTTTGATCCTTGTCCCTGTGATGAGTTAGTAAAAGCAAATGATCCATTATAATTATTAGAATTATGCAAACCTGCACCCATAGTGGCAGACGTCAAAAATTACCTAAGATAATTTATGATAAAGACTTAGATTAATAATGTAACCAAACTTTCGTTCGTGAGGTTAAGGGCTTGTAAAATAGGTTTGAGATTCAAAGATGCGTTTAAAAAGAAAGATTTGAAGAACGATTATGTCGACTAAACTAAGATGTCAAATGATAAAGATCAGAATGATAAGTATCGAAATGAAAGCAATAATGATAAATAATACGAATCAAAGTAAAGAACTTATAAGTAATGCAATTAAAGTAAAGAGTAGAGAACAAGAACACCGAGATTTGTTATCGAGGAAAAGCCCTTAATCCTTTATGGATTGCCGGCATAAAAACCCCGGGAGGAAGCAATCGTCCCTGCCTTTGTTCTCTTATTAATGTTTGTTAAATGTTTACAAATGGTGGAATTCGGTTGATCGATGTTTCTAAGTGTAAAGTAAACGAAAGTTGTGTGTGTGTATACAAGTGAGTAATGAGCAGAAAAATAAAATAAGATTGAATGCCTAAATCGATCAGCCTCCTTCGTTTATATAGACCTAGGATCTAACTGATTATGCGATATTGTAGGGATCTTCCTGGTCTTCAGTAACTGAACGTTGTGGAGGATCTTGCTCAGTCAAGTGACCGTTGAAGCTTTTCTCCTCATGTTGAAATCAACTTGAAGTCCGATTATCTTGGCAGACTAAGTCTTCTTTGCGTGTTGATGAGTTATACCATGTGCGAAATCCTTTTTATACCGTTAGAGGTATTTTGCTTAGCCATGTATTGAATATTCCAGTACCTGTATGCTTATCTCACGTGGAAACAACAACAATACTTGAAGTATATCGTTAGCAAATTAGTAATAAGTAATCAGAATATTCTACTATGTCAAGATCCTGGGACGTCAAGATCTTGGACCTTCAGGATATTGACACCTGAAATTTCACCCATAACACTCACCAGTTACCTGCTCATCAACCTGTACAACATTTTCTTCCTGCTCAACATTTTGTACTTGCTCAACAATAAGAGACCCATCTTCATTCATGATATCACCAGCCGAAGAATGAGAGACTGGAATCACTAGAGGTGAGGCTCCAGTAACGCCAGTTTGTTCAAGAGAAAACATAGAATCTGGATGGTTCGATTCGGCTCTATTAGGATTGACCTGAACTCCATCCTTCCTAAGACGTCTGGAAGTTCTTGGTCGAGTGGGGAGTTCTTTAGGTACAACAATTTCAGTCTGCTGAGAGTCAGGAGCCACTTGGGTTATTGGTGGCACTATTTCAGCATTGAGGACTCCAGAGGGTCCTTCACCAATTTGGTTCCCACCTGGAGCCTCTTCTGCTCATCTGATGATGATGCATCGGTTGCATCATTTCTAAAATGGTTTAGCATATTTACAGGAATTTCAACCTCACCAGCTCTTGATTTTAATGAACTCAACTCCCTCAGATAGTCACACACAGAAAAATGGTTTGTATCGTAATCATACTGATCACCTAGAGCTCTTAGAAAAACAAGTGACAGAAAACGAATATATGGAATATGAGGTTTTCTACCTTTCACTTTTAGACGCTCAACAAGGTCATCGAAGAAAATCTGAGCAAAGTCGACCCTGTATCCAAACCATAGGCAGTAAGCAATCTGGAGTTGCATTTGATTTATCTGGTCCAACCCTCCAGAGCTGCCACCCAAACACTCAACAAGATGAGTGAAGAAGTATCTCCATGAGTCTGTAAGCTTGCTCATGTAGATGGTGCCTTTTCTTGATAACTGGCCATGCTCATCCAGTATATCAGTATGTCCCATCAGTCTACACACATCCCTGTAATTTAGACCAGTAGGGAGAGTAATGGCCATCTCATTTTTAGCCAAATAATTCAAATGAAGAATATCTCTAAGAGAGTCAACAGTGAGAGTTAAGGCCCTGGTGCCTTGTTGCAATGTGTAGTTGATGGATTGAGTGTTTTCAACATACACAGCAGTGTACCAAAATTCACATAAGTAATCGTGATACATTTTTCCAGGATTGAGAGTAAGAGCACCGTAGAGTGGACAACTGAGGAAAAAGGCATTCAGTCGTCCAATGAAAGAGGTGGGAGCATGAGTGGTGCTAGAGAGTCTAGCCATCCAATTATTCATATTTATTCTGATCGCCTTTGCCTCTAAAGTAATATGAGGTGCCTTTACTATGGTGGCAACGGGAGCATATTCAGCAGCGAGAAGATTTTTGACAGAAGTTGTTTGTCGAGGGGCCATTTAATATGATATAAAAATGAAAAGGAAGATGAAATTAGGGATTTATGAAGATTGATGAATTGAATATGAGAGAGATTGATGATTGGAAATTTAATGAAAAAGGAGTAAATGAAGGAATTTGAAGAATTGGGAGTAAATGATTTTCGAAGTAAATGAAAATGAAAGGGAATGTGGGTATTTATATAGGAGAGAGAGTGTGGAACTCAAACGGTTATTTTTGAATTTATCAAATGTAATTTTGATCGGATTTTGAAATCCGCATTAAATACATCACATCACACATAAATGTGTGACGGTTTACAACCCACAAACATTATCCACTAGTTCCTTTTGTCTTCCCAAGGTTAAAAAGTTCCATCATTAGGTTTGAAAAATTACATGCCACGTAGGATAATAAGATAAATATCTTTTCAAAGAGTTTGCATACGTGGCACGCACAAAGACCAAGTATTAAAATATTATGACATACCATGACTCATTTCAGTGTATCTGGAGGTTGACTGGACACTCCAGTATCACTGGTGGATTAGGCCAGTGATGCATGCATTGATGGTACACTGGAGGGACACTCCAGTAAAGTACCAACGAAAACCATTTGAAAGAGACTGGCAACCTCAAACATGCACATCAACTAATACAGACAAGTGAGAGGGACACATTTACAAGGAGACAGAAGTTACCTCAAACATGCACTTCAACCTATCTAAGTACCAGTGAGAGGGACACATTTACAAGGTACCAGTGAAATTTTCCAGAAAATTTTGTCCAGTGAGAAAATAAATTAATAAATTCCCCCTGAAATTAAAACATTTTAAGGACAAGAAAATATATAGCCTGAGTCTTCCCCCTGGAATGTTGATCCAGAAATCTATTAATGCAAAGATAGTACACAAAGGCGTTCGATATCTAAGCAGTCATAGATGTATAAATCTTTAAATCAAGGATCCTTGATAGTACACAAAGGCGTTCAATACCAAGGTTCCAGATTTAAGGGTTTAACATTCCCAACTCACCAACAAGATATTCAAATGTTTTTACATCCAGTGGTTTAGTAAAAATGTCAGCGAGTTGTTTGTCAGTGGGAATAAAATGGAGTTCAATGTTACCTTTCATAATATTGTCACGAATGAAGTGATACCTGAGATCGATGTGCTTTGTCTTTGAGTGCATGATTGGATTGTTTGAGATAGCAATGGCACTGGTATTATCACAAAATATAGGAGTTTTTGAATATTTAATACCATAATCAAGCAACTGGTTTTTCATCCAGAGTATCTGAGCACAACAACTGGCTGCAGACACGTATTCAGCTTCAGCAGTGGACAATGAAACTGAAGTTTGCTTCTTACTGGTCCAGCTGACCAGTTTGACACCAAGGAAATGACATCCACCAGTAGTGGATTTCCTGTCTATCTTACAACCTGCATGATCTGAATCTGAATAACCCATTAGATCCATGCCTGAGCCTTTGGGATACCAAAGACCCAAACTGGGGACACCCTTAAGATATTTCAGTATGCGCTTTACAGCAAGCATATGAGATTCTTTTGGATTAGACTGATATCTGGCACATAAACATGTTGAAAACATTATGTCTGGTCTACTGGCAGTTAAATACATCAGTGAACCAATCATGCCTCTGTAGACAGTGATGTTCACTGGTTTTCCATCAGGATCTGAGTCCAGTGTCAGTGGTGCAGAAATTGGAGTGGGTTTAGATGGTGAAGAGTTCATATCATATTTCTTTAAAAGATCTCTAACATATTTTTCCTGATTGATAAAAATACCATCTTTGGTTTGTTTAATCTGGAGTCCTAGAAAATATGTTAATTCACCCATTAAACTCATTTCATATTCAGAGGACATGATTTTTGAAAATTTCTTGCACATGTTTTCATCAGTAGACCCAAAAATAATATCATCAACATAAATTTGTACCAACAGAATATTACCTTTTTCACGAAGAATAAATAAGGTATTGTCAATTGCACCTCTTTTAAAATCATTTTTCAATAAGTGTCTAGTCAGAGTATCATACCAGGCGTGGGGCTTGTCTGAGACCATAAAGTGCTTTGTCCAGACGATATACCCAGTGGGGATGTTTTTCATCAATGAAACCTGGTGGTTGTCTGACATAAACTTCTTCTTCTAATTTTCCATTCAAAAATGCACTCTTTACATCCATCTGGTAGACCTTGAATTGATGATGAGCAGCGAATGCTAAGAATATTCTGATCGCTTCAAGTCTAGCCACTGGAGCAAATGATTCATCAAAATCAACATCTGACTGGCAGTACCCTTGTGCTACCAGTCTGGCCTTATTTCTGATTACGTGGCCATCTTCATCTACCTTGTTCCTGAAGACCCATCTTGTTCCAATTGGTTCTTTCTTTCCAACTGGGAAAGGAACCAGTACCAAACCTTGTTCCTTTCAAACTGGTGAAGCTCTTCTTGCATAGCAGTCACCCAGCTTGGATCTTCCATAGCCTCGTTAATCTTCTTTGGTTCATTCAGTGATAAGAAACTGACATATAAGCATTGATCACTGGAGGCTCTTCTGGTCTGAACCCCTCTACTGGAGTCACCTATGATCTGATCGATAGGATGAGCTTTTGTCCATCTGGAGTATTGACCAGGATTGTTACTGACAACAATATCAGTGCAAGAGTTCAATTGAGTTTCAGGATGAGGATCCTTCCAGACTATTTCAACATCTTCATCTGAATCAGTAAGATCACGATTTGCATCATGAAATTATTCATTTGAAGGCATTTCTTGAAGTACTGGTTCAGTTTGGAATTCTTCATTTGAAGATATTTCTGGTATAATTTCAACTGATACTGATACTGGGGAGTAGTACGAACATCTGATCCAATAACAAGTTCAGAGGGTAGTTTGAAACTTATTGAAGGATAGAAAAGTGTACTACTGGGGGTTTTCTTCTTTTGAGCTGGTTCCAAGTCAGAATGACTGGAAACTTCTTCAGGTGAATCTTTGCAGTTGATGGGATCAGATTCACATAAGATAATTGGATTTTCTGGGGGAGAATCAAGGACTGGCTTTCTATTAATTGCATTATTCGATTCATCAAATGTAACGTGTATTGACTCATGGACCTTCTCCAGTCTTTTGTTGTAGACTCTGAAGGCCTTGTGAATGGCTGAATAGCCTAAGAAATACCCTTCATCAGCTTTGGCATCGAATTTGCCTAACTGACTGGAGTCGTTCAGAATGTACATTGGACATCCAAAAACGTGAAAATAACCAATATTTGGTTTTCTATTTCTTAAGACTTCATAGGCTGTCTTCTTGTGTCTTTTGATGTAAACAGACCTGTTCTGGGTGTGGCAAGTAGTAGCAATTGCTTCAGCCCAGAAACTGGTAGGAAGACCAGATTCAGCCAACATACTCCTGGCAGCTTCTATCAGCGTTCGATTCTTTCTTTCTACAACTCCATTCTGTTCTGGAGTTCTTGCTGAGGAGAAGTTCTGGGAGATGCCAGTGTCAGTACAGAATGACTCCAGAGTTGCATTTTGGAATTTTGTTCCATTGTCACTTCTTAACTGACACACCTTTCGCTTATGCTTGAGTTCAATCTGCTTGATAATAGTGATGATCACCCAACAATATCTGGAGAATTCATCTATGATCACCAGGGTGTATCTTTTACCAGCACGAGTCTGAACATTCACTGGACCAAAGAGGTCCATATGAAGCATGTGAAGTGGTTCAGATATGCTGAAATTCTGTCTGGTCTTGAAACTGGCACGTTTCTGCTTTCCCATCTCACATCCTGGACATGGCCTTTCCTTTTTAAAGGAAACTGAAGGTATCCCATCTTCCAGTTGTTTTCTAGACAACTTATTAATATTTTTGAAATTTAAATGGGATAACCTTTTATGCCATAACCAATTTGTGTCTTCATCAGCTTGAGTATAGAAACACTGCTCTGAAGGAGAGCTTTCCATATCCATCACATATACATTCCCTCTTCTGGGAGCAATCAATACCACCTTCCAGTCTTTGTTGAATACAATGCCCTGAGCAATATTGAACAGAACTTGATAGCCATCATCACACAGTTGACTGACACTGATCAGGTTATATTTCAAACCATTCACATATGCAACTCGTCTGAATTTGACTTGTCCATTGTTCAGAACACCATACCCCTCAGTTTTTCCACAACCATCATTTCCAAAAGTAATGGAGGGTCCATCAGAAATTATGAACTCCTCCAGCAGGGTCTTACATCCGGTCATTGTCCTGCCAGCTGCACTATCAAGATACCAAATAAACTTCTTTCGATCGCCCTGCACATCCACCAGATATATCAGTTAGATTTGGGAACCCATCGACTGATGGGTTCACTGGATCCTCCCTTATGGATCCCTGGGGGTATCTGGTTGAGTTCACTTTCTTCAACAGTAGTCTTAGTTGAAAAGACCACTGGGGTTGATAGTTTAGAAACCTTTTTCTTTTTCTCAATTAAAGGAATATTTTTATCTTTCTTAGAAAAAGGTTTGGTATTTTGTTTAGGGACAGATGAAGTACCCTCAAAATTGTTTAATCTTGCATTACAACTTTGAATTTGACAAGCCAGTAGTTGAAACTGGCTCTCCATCCTTAACAAAATAGATTCTTCAGATGACACCTGAGCCTTTCCAGTTGACTGGACTTTAGGCTTAGGAAGGGAACTGGTCTTTTTCTTTTGAACCTTGGGTTCTTTAGAATTAGACTGAGGCAAAGGTTTTCTTTGATTGACCTTTTTAACTGGAGCAGTCATCTGTGATGCTCCAGTCTTAACCTCTGGAAGTTGAGCTGGGATAATACAAGTTTTTGGGGTAGAAGGTTCATCATAAATGGTACTTGGTCTAACCTCCTCTGGTAACCGGTCAATAACTGGTATTAATGCTGCAACATGAGTATTTCCATCCAGATAAGCACGTTTTTGGGATGGAAATTGGTTTATTCCAGCATCATATGGCTTTCTTGTTTCTAGCCATGATTTAATGACCTGTTTTTCTTTTTGCAAAATCATTTCCAGGTCATGTTTTTCTTGAACCAGTTGTTCAGTTACCAAAATTTGTGCTTGAAATGCCAGTTCAATATCTTGAAGTTCTTTTAATTTTGATTTTAAAGCAGCGATTTCAGAGGAATCTGTTTCTAAGCCATTAAGACTGTCAAATCTAACAGTTTCCACAAAAATTAAATCAGAATTTAGAGCTTCAGCAATGTCCAATTTTAATTCAGGATCGGTTTCATTATCGTACTCACTAACCTTTTTTATAACAATGTCCACTCATCGACCAGATGTGACATCATCCTTCACCAGATGCTCTTGATCTGCCAGAGCCATAAAACAACAGTCTCTTTCCTCTTCTTCATCGACAGATGAATCATCTGAGGGAACCCATGCTTCTTCAGTGGTTGCTATCATGCATTTATTATTTTCCATTTGTTGAGACATGAGAGCAATTTGAGCCTTAAGCTTTTTGTATTTTGACTTATAGCTATCATCAGGCTTGTTATAAGAAGTAGATGGACCAGACTGAGAGACAAACTGACTGGACTTGCACTCCTTCATGAAATGACCTTTTCTGCCACACTTAAAGCATGTTAGATTGGTCTTGTCAGTAGAGGAACTGGGTGCATGTTGTCCAGTGGGCCTATTTGCTCTTGCTTTAAAACGATTAAACGTTTTAGCAATCATTGCAACCAGGTCATCACTGTCAGTTTCATCACAGTCTGGAGAGATATCATTAGTGACTCCAGAATTCCATTAGTTCAGACATCATCTTCTTCATAGAAAATACATTCTCGGAAGATATTAATGCAGCACAGGGTGGTACAGTATTACTGACCACTGTGGAACTACTGGAAGCATGATTTAAAGCATCTTTTTCAACCTCAATCCTCTGGGCTTGATTCTCTTCAGTGAATCTGAAGGCTCCATACAATGTTGACAGAGTATGGGAGTGCAAGGTTTTACCTTGTCTCAAGACCAGAATCATGTGAGACCATTTAGTGGGAAGAATATCACAAAATTTCTCCAAAGTATATCCTTGTCTTTCTCAACCCCCAGTCCTCTTAACTGGTTATAATGCTCATAAATCTGGTGTAAGTACCAGTTAGAGACTCATTGGGGAGAGCAAAAAATGACTCATACTTTTTGTTTAAGGAGACCTTTCTGGTAACAACAGTATCATCACCTCCCTCATGCTGGTTCACCAGTTCATCCCACATGGTTTTAGCACTGGGATAGAGAACTATTGTGGGAATTAGGGTTTCTGGAACAGCCCCGAGGATCATGTTTTTAAGGATGGTATCAAGATTTACCAATCTCCTCTCCTCTTCAGACCAGTGTTCCTCCCTCTTTTCCCTTCCACTCCTTGATCCAGTTGGGTCAAGGAGTGCATTGATAGGAAGTCTAGGCACAAAGGGTCCTTCATTTAAAATTTTCATCATATTCCTTTCAATACCAGTAACATGCAATATCATCCTAGCTTTCCACGT
This sequence comes from Erigeron breviscapus, assembly GCA_034093135.1. Taxonomy (NCBI): domain Eukaryota; kingdom Viridiplantae; phylum Streptophyta; class Magnoliopsida; order Asterales; family Asteraceae; genus Erigeron; species Erigeron breviscapus. The sequence continues at coordinate 47,009,360 of CM067174.1, read as the reverse complement.
ACCAAATTCATCACTGCTCCCATTGAATTTAGGAACAGGATTATTCGAGTAGTGCACATGCACATGTGGAGAAGCAGGAGGTTGAGGAGGTGGAGGATTATTATTAACGGGTGGTGGTTCATTAAAATTAGGTTCAGGATTACCTTGTGTATTTTCTGGGTTGGCCATCGTGAAACAGATCTAGGCAAGTATATTAGCCTTCTACTCTGATACCAATTGTAAAGTCCCTCACACGATGGTTTAACCCACGAGTGTAAAATAACAAGTCAAGTATGAACTAGATTGGACTAGTATTACTTTAAATACAAATGCAAGAGTATAAGTAAAGTAATAAAGACTTAAGCAATATTTAAACAAGTAAATAAATGGTGGAACACAAATGTAATTTTTCAAGTGTATTTTATTTATTGATAAACAAAATACAAGATTGTTGCGGAACCTAGATATTACAAGTATGTAACTATCTAAACAATCTTTGAATTACAAGTGATCTATACTTGCTAAATAATCTCCTTGATCGATATACTTAAAGTTGTGAAGTATAACTATTTAGATCGAGAGTATTTTAGCAAGTTCACCAAATTGCAAAAAGTAATTTGTACGAGGTATGTGACTTGGTATTTATAGGAAAATAAATTCAACAGTGAATTTATTATGCCGTACAAATATGGTTGCATGCATTTAAGGTAACTACTTTAATTCCTTAAATGCATTGGTTAAAGTACAAGGATAAAGTCATGTTGATGTGACTTGTCATCCTTTTAACCAACCACCTTTACACACGTATTGTACTTTTATCAATAGACAAATGGGTTGTCCGTGTAAAAGCGTGTAAAGGCATAAAGTCAATTCCTCGTAATCAGTGTTTAGACTTGTAAGGTCTAGAACACTGATAAAGGCTCCAGTCGGGAGATCTGGTAAGACTGTCAGTGGGCTCCACTACTTGTCAGTCTTCTTTCTTCATACTTCAGTCTTTGACTTCAGTAAGAATGTCTTTAGTAGAAACGATCTTGACTGGAGTGAAGTCCAGTGAGCTAATCTGGAGGATTCCAGATTTCCTGTACAAGTAAATAGCTCACTGGTCTTCTATTATTTCTGGACAAATCTTCAGTGGCGCTCCAGTCTTCAAGTCTGGAGCGAGTCCAGTCAAACTGGACCTAACATTTTCTAGTTTCTTTTCTTTCTTATTTTTAATAGGTTTATGATAGGTCCCAAAGGAGATAAACAGGATGGTGAATACAACTTTTCACTTAATCAGTCTGGAAAATACTTTTAATGCGGAATGTAAATTATCTTAAAGTATTTTTCCATATTCAGCTTGAGATAATTATATTAATGAAACAGTAAGTAAATGAACAGAATATTAAGACAATAAAGTAAAGTGCAGTCCAAGAACAAAGTGTAAGCTGATTTTCAACTAATTCTTTTATTGATGAATATAAAGGATTACAAGTAGTTGTGGAACAGATTAGCCTACAAATGTAACTACTTGGTTGAACAGCAAGTTACAACTCTGTATATTAACTCTACTAGCCTAAGCTGAGTACAACACGGATCCAAGCTGATAAGCTTTAATCGTTGTGAGAGTTAATGTAATGGATGCACACATTCTTGAGACACAAAGGCTGGTTTATATAGGCATCAACACTGCCTTGGATGCCGTCCATTTCTTTCCACGCGTCTTGATTTGATGGTCTCTGCTTGATCAGTACCTGGTGATAGTGACATTGTCCTTTTTGTTCCCTACTTGCTCACCAAGAATGATCGTGCAGCAACAATACAATGGACACCTCATAGAATGTTTACAATCAACAACTGGCACTTCTAGAATGTCCTTTCTGATGCTTATCCAGTTGATTGATGATATATACAAAGTTATAACAACTCTGGAGCACTTGCAATACTCCAGGCTGACAATGTACCTTCCAAGCTGACTGCAAGATCCAAGCTGATTTCCACCCATCAGCTTGGCCTTCTATCCTTGTTCTTCATCTTTGATTTAGACCAAGTGCTTGTTCTTCTTTTGATGCAGCTTGAAAGATACCATCTTCTAGTGAAGATGTTCAGGCTGACTCAGCTTGGAACTTTCCAAGCTGACTCAGCTCCAGAACCAAAGACTTAAGTATTTCATAAATTGTTTGTCATCTTCAAATCTTGTAAAGTATGAGTGACTTGACTCCAACAATCTCCCCCTATTTGATGATGACAAAACCTTAGCAGCTTCTTCTGATCAGACTGGAAATACTTAAACAGATTGAGAGAGTTATCAAGTTGATAACATTATACATTTGACCCTTTCATTCTTTTCTTTGGGTTCTTTTGATCTTTTTCATCTAATACACTATATACTTACAAGACTGTATGAAAAAGATATCATAAACTCTATTTACTTAATTAAATTTGTACAATAAAGCATAAGATAGAGTATTTACAAAATTTGCATAAAGGACAGAGTTAGAGTATTTTACAAAAAGCTGTCATAGTACTCTTCCTTTATGTCAGCTGGAGCAGGCTTGTTCAAATCATACCCCCTTCTTGATGCTTCTATCATTAAGGCTTCATGAAATCTGCTTTTGTTGTCACCAACTTGATTGCAGACCAGCTTGAGAGCATATAGGTGTACATTTGGCACAATGCTCAGCTCAGAAGCTCTTTGTAGCCCAATTTCTTCCTTGTGAGTTCTAATGATCAAACCAAGTTCAGGGGCTTCAATGATTTGGCCTTCCAGTGGATTGGTAATTTCAGGAGGCAGACTGAAATTAAGCTTATCCATCTTTTCACCATAGCCAGACTTCTTGATTTTAACATGTAAGTCTCTTCTCTTTAGGAAGTCTTCAATGGTTACTTTCTTCTTCTTTCTTCTTTTGAGACCAGGCACAGTCTCATCTTCATCACCTTCTGAATCATTGTATTCAGGGGCAAGTTATTGTGGCAGTCCAGAAGTATCAATGTTGTAGCTTTTCATTTTATCAAGCCTTCTGGTCAGATCACCAACCACTACTCCATAATTGCTTGGCTTATTCAGAATTAGAAGATTGTACAGCTCCACACATTCTGCATACCCTAGAGTAAATAACTCAGAGATCTCCAATACCTCACTTGTAGATGAATCACCTTCTCTTCTCAAGTGGATTTTGGGGTATTTGCTTGTTTTGACTTTTGTTAGTTTGACCCCAACAATCTCTTCTTGAATGGCCCTAGTCAGCTTGAATCTCTCCAGTTTTTCTTTTTCAGAGAGTGATGGCTTTCTGGAGATGACTATTGGCTTCTTCTTTACTTGAGCTGACTGCTTCTTTGGAGAGTCATCAAGGTGTTATTTTTCAATTTCTTGGAGAGCTTTGAGAGATTTCTCTTCTTCTTCTCTTATCCTTTGCATCTTTTCTTCTTCATTGAGCTGATCCTGGATTCTTGTATATCTTTCTCTTTCTTTTTCCTCCAGAATCAGTTTCCTTGCCATTCTGGCATCCTTTGCTATCCGTCTTCTCTTCTTTTCAGCTTCATTATTTCTGACAGCTTCTTCTTCAATCTCAAGCTGACTTCTTTGTCTTAAAGTTCCTTCAGTCTGAGTGCCTTAGTATGAGTGTCTTGGTCAGCTTGATCTTCTATTGGCTGAATGAATGTTGAGGCTGATCCAGATCCTCTACTTTCTGTAAAATAAGTCCCAATGGGCACTCTATCACTATCATCTGAGGAGGATTCATCTTCAAACTCTATGAGATCTGCATCAGCCTGAAGAGATAATACTACCTTCACATCTGCTCCTTCTTCTTCTTCATCATCAGAATCCACCACAACTACTTCCTCTTCTTCCTGTGTTGAATCTGGCTCAGTCTGACTTTAAATTTCAGCTTGAGGTTCAGACTGATCAACTCCAATGTTCATTATTGCCACAGTTTCTTCAACATCTTCAGCATTCACCTCAGTATCATCTTCCATATTGGCAGCAGCATCTTCTCCAACTACTTTCTCCCCTTCTTCTTCCTTCTCCCCCTTTTTGTCATCATCAATGGGGGCAGAGGAGGTGGAGCTGATTGACTTAATGAGCTGAGTGAGATCATTCTTCAAGTAACTATCAAGCTCAGTCAACTTAGTAGTGTTAGATGAGCTGGAAGCCTTCAGCTCATCAACTGTTGAGCTAATTGCTACAACTTTGTTTCTTAGCTCAGCTTCAGACTCTTCCACTTTGGAAGACACATTCACAACTTCTTCTAGTTGGGTTTGGATGCTTGATGTCCTTGAGAACCTTGTTGTTTTTCTTCTTCAGTCTGAGCCTGTTGGCTTTGAATCTGATTCTCATGGACTTCCTTAGCTTATTTTGGGAAGTGGCAAGTGCAGCTAAATATTCTCTATTTTCTTCATTCAACTCTGCCATTCATTTACTCCAACCTTTGATTGTGTCACTCAGTCTGGCATTTACCTTGGCCATTTCTGCCATCTCCCCCATGATTTCTTCTTGTTGGGTGGCCAGAATCCACTGAGTGCTCACAATATCTTGAAGCTGATCTTGTAAAGATACATGTTTACCTTGTAACACATCCATACGTTCACCAAGCTGTGTGATGTCAGCCTTGTGGGCATTATCCAACTCAGTGAGCTTAGTTACCATATCCTTTAATATGGATCTGGCCGTAATGGGAGGACCAACACTTTGCTTTTCAGCTTGAACCCTTTCAGAAGGTTCACTGATGGCCCTAAAGTTCGGTATGCTAGGTGAATTTAGAGACTGTGCAGCTGTAGGAGTTGTTGGGAGATTTTCCTCATGAGAGTGAGTCTCAGGAGGTGGAGCAAAAGTTTTCAGTCTGGCATCAGCTTGAGGAGAATTAACTTTAAATTCAAGCGGTACATTGCCTGCTTCATGAAGCTGAATTGATTGATCAGCTTCAGCATTGGCAATCACCTGAACATCCCTTGAGGATGGGATGAGTACCAGACTGACCAAGTGACTGATCACCCCTTGTGGTGGTGATGAGTCTTTGACTACCAACATCGTGAGGACCATCGGTAGCTGTCTCACCTGCAAGAGACAGATTGAGGTCTTGATGAATCAAGCCCTCTTGACCAAAGGCAGTCCCTTGTGTTTCCACAAGTGCAGAGACGACTGCAGTTGGTGTAATGTTAGGGGTAGCATTGGATGGTCTCTCTTATGTGATGTTTTGTTGCACCACAGCTTCATTGGGGCAGAATGTTGAGGCCTGTACTCCACCTTCTGATCTAGGTGGAGCATTGGCAGCCTGTGTACCTTTTCTTGGAGATCTTTTGTACAGATGCTCAAGATGTTGCAACTGTGGTAGACTCGACTCTTTATGGACTTGGGTTGAGTCCAGGGGTGTCCCTTTAATGATTTCACCACTCTGTTTGGAGAGTGATGAAGGCGATTTAATTATGTACTCAGTCTGACCTTGGGCTGAGGTCTGTCTTTCAATGCGTACACCCTTTTGGGAGGATGCAGCAGTAACAGTTTTCCCTTTTATCTTACCTGCACCCTTTTTAGAGGATGCAGATGGGCGAATCGGCTTGGCAGCAGGTGAAGCTGAGTCAGCTTGGGAACGTTCCCTTGCAGATTCAGCTTCAAGGGGTAGTCTCCTTTGAGATGAGGAGACTTTAGCAGCTTTTGCAGCATGCTCCCCCTCAACTGATGCTTTCTTTCTCTTCAGAGATTTTTGCTTTGTGGGTTTTGGAGATTTTGGCTCATTTTGCAAAATTGGAGATTTTTGTGAGGGATCGGCTAGGAAGGGATTTTGTGTAACAACCCTCAATTTCCGACTAGGACAATTTACTTCTATTTATCTAGATATCTATCCCTAGAGGTTTCTTAAGAGATTTTGCCTTCCAGACATTAAGGCATAGTGATACTTGCCATCTAGTTCAGTAGAATTTTCAAAGATAGCTAGTTGCCTTAGAAATGCCATGAACAATAACTATAATCATTCAACACAATCTCAAGCCATAAATTAGTTCTAATTGAACTTGACAAAAGGTCAACAAACCAAAAACTTTATTTCGAGAAGTTAAGTTATATAAATAATAATGTGAGTCTCACAAGTTGGGATAACAATCAAAATTCTTATAAATGTCCAACAAATCAAACATCAATCGAATTAAAGTATATGCAAACACAAATATATATATGATGACCATCTTAAAATATATATTCATAAACTATTATGCATATAAAAGTGTGGAATAATAATAAGCAAATATATGTATGTCTAATAAAAATGCAAGATTATAACTAAAGAGTTAAGTAACAAATTTAAGACACAAAATGCATATACACATACATATATTTACGGCCACATATATATATACATATTTATACATATGAACACATAATGTACCTTAAAAGTTTACTAACTAGCTAAATTAAATATCCATACATGCACTATACATACATAATATACATATACATAATTAAGCAACAAAATAAGAATAGAAAACCCTTCCCCCTCTCACACACACACACATTTATCACTTCTCTCATTTCTCTCTCTTTTCCTCTCAATTTTTCTGCACTTTTCTCTCTTCCTCCTCTCCCATTTTGGCTCATATAATCAACAAAAAGGCAAGGAAAAATCATCTTAATCAATAATAATAATAAGGGTTAAGCAAGGGTTGTTTCAAGATAAGATTAAGGGTTGTTTCAAGCTTGGATTAAGGGTTATTAGGAGCCTAAATAGGTCCGAAAATTCTGCCCATTTTTCACCTTCAAAACCAAGTTCTTCAAGGGTATAAATCTTCATCTCTTTACTAGATCTATATTGTTCTTGTTTATGTTCAAAGGTTTTATCAAAAGTTTATGTTTTCTTCTTGTTTTCTTTGTAATATACACTTGATGAAGGCAAAGTTGATAGGATCTTTCTCCTCATGCATATGCATGTCGAAATCTATGAGAAAGATCCAAGGATTCAACAAGTTTAAGACCCAAAAGTGTTGTTATAGATTAGTAGCTTTTAAAGTGATTTTCCTTTTGATAGATCTATATGTTTTTGTATATTTTGAAGAATATATTTCTGAGATTTTTCATTAAAAAGATGTTTTTATGTTGTAGATGATAGATCTATAAAGATTGGTATTGAAAAGTATTGATTTGAATGAATGCATGTTAGATCTAAGAAAGTTGAATCTTGTTGTTGGATTATGAGATGGATAAGGACTTGTATTAAGTGAAAAATATGTTAAAAGATGTATAATAATCTGGAAATTTGATGTTGAGAGATATAAAAATAAAGTATTAATCTTGTAAATGATGAACTCAAGTGTTAATAAAGCAAGAATGGTCATTGGTGAGTTGTTTGGACCCAAATACTTTCTGACAGAATTATTCTTCTGTCTTTGAACGGATGAACTGAACATGTGAGGGCCGTTTCAAGCAAAAATACTAAACCAAACCAAAGATATGATTTTTCTACCAAAAGTGGTCAAAACTAGATTTTTGTCTTAATGTTGAGTCAACTTTGACGATTTTTAATTTCTTAACTAATAGGTTTCAGAAGTTTAAACTTGGTGTGAACTGAGTTCAAAGTGTCCCTAACTTAAAATAAAATTGGGAGATTTTCTTAAATGTTCATCATAGAAATCTTTTATAAAATATTTTGAGTCGCACAGCAGCTCTTGTTCTGACCAGTTTTGGTTTGGTAATTTTTAGAGGTAGTAAACAATGTCTAAAAAATTTAGCAAAATTCACATAAATATAGGACACATATATGTCTCTGTATAAAAATCACCAACGTCCAAATAATTCAACTTAACCAAGAATGACTACTCAACATTTTTTGAAAATAAGTGTTAAAACAGAAAATTCCAAGTAAAAGTTCTTCACAACAAAATAAGCTAAAAGTCACTAGATTGCAACTTTAATCAACTCCAACAATCTCGTAACAAAAAGTATTATAAACTACTGAGAATATGTCAAATAAAAGTTATAAAACTTAACTTGGTTATTAAATGGCAAAGACAAGCCTACAAATCACTAATTCGGTTCATATAAGCACTACCGAAAGCTTTAATTTGCACATATCACACCACCACCACGATCACGACTTAAGACACCAAAATATAATGAACATTCTGTAAATAATGAAATAAGGATGAAAATCCATTTTGACGCATTTGAATTGCTCGAAAATGAGGCTTAAATCACTATTTCGGTAAACGATTTATAAGCTTAGAATCCTCAAAATGAGCGAGACACAAGAGAGGTTGAATTCATATGATTTTTCCCATGATAAAAGTTGCCTAAAAGGCCTGGGATTTTTAGCCAAAAAGTGGTGTGGTGATTTCTAAGAATTCCTATTAATTATTAAATTTAAATGATAATTAAAAAGGTAAATAAATAAATAAATAAATATATATAAATCATGAAATTGGTTAAATAATCATAACCAATGATAAAGTGACTAAAACCTAAATAAATATTTAATAATAAATTTATAAAGACAATTATGACACTTAAAAGTATTTTTAAGGAATTATTTAATTAATAAATCAATAAAATGAATAAATAAATAAATAAATAATATTAAATTAAATAAAAACTTAATAAATAAATATATATATCACAATACTCTAAGTTAAAAAGCATAATAATCAGAATATAACTCAACTAAAATTATTCATAAATTACAAAGGCAACTATGATACTTAAAAGTATTTTTAAGGAATTATTTAATTACTAGATCGATAAAATGAATAAATAATTAAATAAATAATATTAAATTAAATAAATAGTTATAAATCAGAAAGTATTCATAAATATTAATATTATGAAGTTACTAATGTCAAATATTATAATTAAGCAAAGCCCACAATGGGAACCATGATAATCAAAGGCAAGTTACCGAAATTCTAACAACTTATAACTACATGTATAATGAAAGTGACCCTTTTACACCAACACTCTCTGCAACCAAAAAGATGCAAATATTAACAATATACTTGGATCCCAAAATTTATGACAACATAATGAAAGTGGCATTTCTTAGTGATGGCTTAAGATAGGAACTTACGTATATTAGTCCTATCGTAGGGATAGTCTTGGCTCGAAATGTAATTGGGGAATATGACGGATATATGATCAAGGAAGCGATAGATGGGAAGTACCCATTTTGGATAAGTGAATATAATATGCGGCATATCAAGGTGAGTCATAGCCCCCTTTCAAACTCTTTTATATGTTTTAATTGCGGGGTGAAAAGCATGATTAATTAAAATGACTTTCTCTTATGAAATGATTCTTGAATGAATGATTATGAAATGGGATATATTGTATGTTCAATGTGTTATGAGTTATACGATGAGCTTGAGTTCTGTCAAACTGTGATACTTCGGTACACTACTATTAACTCCGATAGTGGAGGCCTGTAGTTAGAGGGTTGCGCAACTAGAGTCGTCCACTCACCCACTAAATAGGTAACGGTGGAATGTTTGGTCTGCCTTTGTGGCCACCTTCATTGCCAGTCCGACCCGAGCGGTGCTCTAATCTACTTTATTTTAATGGTCGTCTCCATGGCATGACCCCAATTGTGATTACAGCACTTGATTGACAGCTTGTGCTATGAAATGAAATACTATGTTGATTGGGACATGTAAATGGTCGTAGTAGTGGCTCAAGCATATACTCATCGATTTATGCCTTTTGGCGGAATGGAAATTATTATTACTGTGGATGGAAATTATTGATTGAACATACGGTTTGGGTATTGGACCTTATATGGAATCTTGAAAGTTGTTGAATTTGGCAATATTGAAGTATTGATGACCAAATGGTTTTGGTATGATGAATGATTAATCGATTGATATATTTTTCTCTCACGATAATGTGACAAATGAGAACTTTATAATTTACCATGGATTTCTCAACTATTTTGAAATGGATATGTAACGAGGTTTACTTGTAAACCTATGCACTCACCAACTACGTTTTCGTAGTTGACACTTTTCTTCATGCTTTTCAGGAATTAGCATAAGCTTTGAGGAATTATATGCATCATGATTGTTTGCATTGCACTTTGGAGTCAAAGATCAAACCTTGTAACGGGCAATGGAATCCGCCTTGATCATTGTAGTATATCATCTCATGTATTTGTTATTTGTTTCGTGACTCAATATCCAAGTATGGTAGACGTATTGTACTTGGGAATTGGTTCACATGCTTGTGCATTGTAAAATTATTTTTATCAACTAAAGCTATGGTGAATGTTATCTATTATCCTTTGTTTTGAATACTCGACTTTCTGTACATCTCATCGTTCCGCCTTGGTTGGGGTGTTACAGAAGGGATTTTGTGGGTCCACTTCCCTACCCTCTAAAAATGAAGAATGATGAGATGGAGAAGGAGTTTCAGGGATATTAGAAATTGTACCTTGAGCACTACCCTGAATAGCTAAGTCTGATTTAGCTTCAGGCTGATCAGCTTGCGTCGAAGGGTAGTCAGCCTCAGCTCCCTCTTGAGAATCAGATTGATCTTCAAGGTTCTCCATTTCCCTGTTTACACAAAAATCTAAATAATCCTGCATTGCAGGGGTTAGTTTCTGGTGAATCTCAATGGGTCCAAAAATATTTGAGGCCATGGGAGAAATCTTTATAAAGTCCCCTGTTGCCCTTTGGTAATCACCTTTCAAAAAAATTTCAATAATGTAACCCATGATTCTGCCATAATAAACATGTTCAGATTTTGTAGAAACCTTGGTTACAAGATCATCAAAAATCAATTTACCAAAATCAATCAACCGATTGTGAAACATGCAATAAAATATTTGCATTTCAAGTTTATTTGGTGTATCAAAACCACCAACTTTAGTTTGCAATGATCTCACAATGGTTGAGATCAAATATTTGTAAATACCAGAAAAATGTGAAATTTTAACAGAGCCACCAACCCTCCCTGAATAAATAATATCATTTAAAACAGTTTTTGCAACATCCAGGGGTGGGCTGACTCATAGACAAGGTCAGACTTGTACTCTAATTCAAAAATCTTTTTAAAACTATCAAGAGTAAGTACAAGTCGACGAGATGCATTATCCAAGTGCCAACAATGCATTGCTTGCCCTTGGTGGTGGTTGTTACCCTGCTTGTGAGCCAAAACTCTCAAAGATGATTAAAATTAATGAAACCCGGAGAAAGATGCAGAATCTTACCCATTAGATGATAAAAGATATACCTTGCCATATCAGAATATTCGGACTTGTTTGTAGGTGGATGGAGATTGGCAAACTGGGGAGGTCTAACCTTGATCTGTGTAGATACCCATTTAGCACCTTCGATCTCAAGAACCCTATCTCCCTTCAAATATGTACCGATCTTATCCACTTGTTTTGGTTCAGGATAATCAACTTGAGAAGGTGAAGCCATTTGATGATAAACTGATTGAGAAATTAAACTAAAAACAATAATATACGAGATACTGAAAACAGAGTATGAATGATTTTGAGAGAAAACTAGATGAGAATGAGATTAGAGAGATGAGAATGCAATGGAATAGTGATTTGATCAAACGGGTTGATTTTATATGGCCTTCCCACCAAAAGTGTGCCGTTTTGTGATTGGAGAGAGAAAGTACACTTACCCCAACGGTTACTTTTTACCATGGAGGAGTAACGGTTGTGGTTTGTACAGAGGAAAGAGAGACAAACTGAGTAAAACAATATTTTATTTACAACAACAAGGAATGAAAAATATAAAATAACTTATTAAGTAAAATCCAAGCTGACTCCAAGCTGAGCTGACTCAGCTTGGTCATCCTTAGGTCAAAACTAAGGTCAATCAGCTTGAGTCTTCCTTAATAGATTATTCCATATTTAACATTCCCAGCTTGCTCAACAAGGTATTAAACATTGCTTCATCAAGAGGCTTGGTAAACAAGTCTGCAAGCTGATTGTCTGTTGAAATAAAATGGAGTTCAATATCTTCCTTTATGACATGGTCTCTAATGAAATGATATCTGACATCAATGTGCTTAGTCCTTGAATGATTAACAGGATTGTTGGTAATTGCAATGGCACTTGTGTTGTCACAGAAAATAGGAGTTTTGGGCACAATGATATCATAGTCAGCAAGCTGATGCTGCATCCACAGGATTTGTGAACAACAGCTTCCAGCAGCAACATATTCAGCTTCAGCAGTAGAGGTTGAGACTGAATGTTGCTTCTTACTAGCCCAGCTGACTAACCTATTCCCTAGCAATTGACAACTTCCTGTTGTGCTTTTCCTGTCAATCTTACAACCTACAAAGTCTGAATCTAAATACCCAATTAGATCAAACCCTGAGTCTTTGGGATACCAAAGACCCAGATTGGGTGTACCTTTAAGATACCTAAAAATTCGTTTCACAGCTTGAAGATGAGATTCTTTGGGACAAGCTTGATATCTAGCACAAAGACATGTGGCAAACATAATGTCTGGTCTACTAGCAGTTAACTACAATAAAGAACCTATCATGCCCCTATAAGCTGTAATATCAACTGGTTTCCCACTGATATCTTCACTCAGCTTGGTGGCAGCACCCATAGGTGTTTTCATTGGAGAGAAATTGTCAAAACCAAATTTCTTGAGCAAATCTTTAACGTATTTTCCTTGATTAATAAAGATTCCAGAATTGGATTGTTTAATTTGAAGACCAAGAAAATAGGTTAACTCACCCATCATACTCATTTCATAATTTTTAGACATCAGCTCAGAAAACTTTTTGCATAATTTATCATTAGTAGAACCAAAAATAATGTCATCCACATAAATTTGTACCAATAAGATATCTTTTCCTAACTTTCTCACAAACAAAGTTTTATCAACATTACCTCTTTCAAATTTATTCTTAAGTAAGAATTTGGACAGTGTATCATACCATGCTCTTGGAGCTTGCTTCAATCCATAGAGAGCTTTGTCCAACTTGTAGACATGGTGAGGATACTTAGAACTTTCAAAACCAGGAGACTGATGTACAAAAACTTCTTCATCAAGTTTTCCATTCAGAAAGGCACTTTTCACATCCATCTGATATACCTTGAATCCTTTGTAGGCTGAGTATGCTAGGAACATTCTTATTGCTTCAAGCCTAGCAACAGGAGCAAAGGTCTCATCATAATCTATTCCATCTTGTTGACTGTAACCTTGAGCCACCAATCTTGCCTTGTTTCTTGTCACAATACCTCTTTCATCCATCTTGTTTCTAAAGACCCACCTTGTGCCAATAATGGTCTTATCAGCTGGTCTAGGAACTAGTTTCCACACCTTGTTCCTTTCAAATTGAGTAAGTTCTTCTTGCATTGCATTCACCCAATATGGATCACTTAGAGCTTTTTCAACTTCAGTTGGTTCAGTTTTGCTAACAAAATTTACAAACATGCAGAAATTTCTAGTGGCATTTCTTCTTGTCTAAACTTTTGAAGTGGGGTCACCAATGATTTGACTAATTGGGTGACTTCTTGTCCACTTGGTAGCATGAACTGGAACATTTTATACTTCTTGATCAGCTTGAGGTACAGACTCAGCTTGATCATTGTTGAGATCTTGAACAACTGAGTTGGCTGAGCTGATAGGATTATCAGCCTGAGCTTGCTCACAGATGGGTAAAATGATTTCATTTGTCTTCTGAGGTTGAGTAGAAACATGAGGCTGATTCAGCTCTTCATCAAGATCATGGAAAATAGGAATCTCCCCCTCAATAGGTGCATCATCTTCTTCAATAATAGGATCAGTATGAGGATCACAGTCAGAAACATCAAGTTCTTCAAAGTCGAAATCACCATCTTCTTGAGCTGAGCTGACTGAGTTTGATTCATCTATTTTCACATGAACTGTGTCTTCAATCACTCTTGTTCTTTTGTTGTACACTCTGTAGGCTTTCATGAGTGTAGAATAACCAAGAAAAATTCCTTCATCAGCTTTGGCATCAAATTTGCCAAGATGGTCTCTTTGATTCAGAATGAAGCAAGGACTTCCAAACATTCTTAAGAACCCTATTTCAGGTCTTCTGCCCTTCAAAACTTCATATGCTATCTTCTGATGCCTTTTAACAATCAATGATCTGTTCTGGGTGAAGCAAGCTGTGTGAATTGCTTCAGCCCAGAAATGAACCTTCACACCATTTTGAGCTAGCATAGATCTTGCAGCTTCAATCAGGGTTCTGTTTCTTCTTTCAGCAACTCCATTTTGTTGTGGAGTTCTTGCAGCTGAATAACATTAAGAGATGCCTTTACTAATGCAGAAAGAGTGCAGAGTTTGATTTCTGAACTCAGTCCCATTGTCACTTCTAAGTTGTCTAACTGGCTTTTTGTAAAGAACTTCAGCATTCTTAATGAAATTAATGGTTACTTCAGCAGCTTCACTTTTGGCTTTTAGAAAGAAGACCCATGTAAACCTTGAATACTCATCCACAATAACCAGTGAGTACCTTTTCCCATTTAAGGAAGGTGTACTAATTGGACCAAACAGATCCATATGCAGCAAATCTAAACAGGATTCAATAGTTGAACATGTTCTAGATTTGAAAGAAGCTTTGTGTTGCTTTCCTTTCTCACAAGCACTGCACAATTTGTCTTTCTCATACTTGATAGCAGGAAGACCAGAGACTAACTCATTTTTGCTCAACTTATTAATATCTTTGAAATTCATATGAGATAGTCTTTTGTGCCATAACCAATTCAACTCATCTTGAGTTTTAGACAAGAAACACACTTCTCTCAACACTGTAGGCTTGCTCATATCAAAAGTGTAAAGAGATTCATCTCTTTTAGCAATCAGAACAACATTTCCTTCCAAATCACAAACAATCCCTCTATCAGCTCGAAATCTCACTTCATAGCCAGCATCACACAGTTGGCTAACACTAATCAAATTGTGTTTTAGACCACTGACATAAGAGACTCTTCTGAAAGTGAGAGGACCATTTGTAAGAGAACCATATCCTTCTGTAGTTCCTTGAGAATCATCACCAAAAGTGACATTAGGACCAAGTCTGTTCCTAAAGTCACATAGCAGGACTTACATCCGGTCATATGCTTGGAACATCCACTGTCCAAGTACCAGATAAATGCATTGTGAATGCCCTACAATCATGAAAAGAGTTAGTTCTTTTTGGGAACCCATCCAAGGATGGGTTCACTTGAGCTGACTGAAGTGCCAGACTCAGTTTGGGTAGAAGAAGAAGAACTCTTGTCATTTGATTTTACTTTCCATTGTTGTTTAGATTTTTCTTTAAATTTATTTTTCACAACTTTGGACTCCGACTGTCTTAAATATCCTTTACCAATTCCAGATTTCTTTGACTCAGCTCTAAGTTTCTTTTGATCAACTTTTGAAAGATTGTTTAAAAAAGAAACTTCCTTTGAAATTTCACTCAGCCTAGACTTAATCAGCTTAGAGATAAGTTGATCTGAGTCTGGACTGGGTGTTTTAGATTTAATCTTGGAGCTGACTGGATCAGACTGACTCTTCTTACTTGATTTATTCTTTTTACTTTTCTGACTCTTTTGATTAGTCAGCTTAGAAGAGTTTTCCTTGGTTTTAGGTTCATTACTAGACTCAGATGGACAATCAGACAGCTTGGAGGACT
Source organism: Erigeron breviscapus (assembly GCA_034093135.1). Taxonomy (NCBI): domain Eukaryota; kingdom Viridiplantae; phylum Streptophyta; class Magnoliopsida; order Asterales; family Asteraceae; genus Erigeron; species Erigeron breviscapus. The sequence continues at coordinate 46,993,810 of CM067174.1, read as the reverse complement.
CCAGGCTGACTTCAGACTTAATAGGGGTAGACTCGGCATTAAACATAGGTTCTAAATTTCCACCATAAACAAAACCAAGACCAGGGATTTTCAGACTGCTTTTTAAGAATCCTTTTGGTGTGAATAACTGTAGGAGGTATAGGCTGATAACAAGGCTCCATTGCACATACTTCACTTATGGCAATAGCTTTGTCATAGTCACCATCAAATATGGCCTGAATTTGTTGAGGTACTTGCTCATTAACACACTTGGCAGCTCTTTTAGAACCAGTACACCATGACTCAGTTATATGCTTGATTTTCAAATACTTTTCATCAGCTTGTTTAGCTTCTTGTAAAAGAGAGACATTTACTCTTTGTAAAGCTTTAATTTCTGACTGAAGTTTTTCAATTGACTGATTTTGTACTGAAATTTCATTTCTTAAAGACATTATTTCCATTTTATGTTGTTTATTGAAATGTCTTTGTAAAAGAACCTCATCACCAAGTTTGTTCAGCTTAGCAAGTTTTTCTTCATCAGAAAGTGAGAGAAAAGGAGATACCTCTTGAACAGTGGATGCAGAGTGAGCTGATTGGGTGAGCTGACTGCTTTCTTCTCTCAGCTTGGTCATGCCATCAAGAAGCTTTTCAGTAGCATCTTTGGCCATCAAGCACATCTCCTTGATTTCTTGACACTTTGCTGACTGTTCTTTGACCATGAAGCATTGAGCATCTTCATAGGTTTCATCATCAGATGAAGTTGCACTCTCAGCCCAATCTTTTGCAACAAGACTCTTCTCACTCAGCTTGGCAACCTGTGCTTTTAGTTTCTTATATTTCAGCTTGAGTTTAGAGTATTTTTCATCTTTTCCACCATTTTTAGGTTTAGAAGTATCAGCTTGTTGAGTGGGTTTTGATTTACAATCATTTCCATATGACCAGTTTTACCACATTTATAATAAGTAATTTTTGACATATCCAAAGGCTTTTTGGGTTTGTCACTTTTAGAAAATCCTTTTTGTTTTCCTTTAAATTTTGAAAAATTTCTTCTTCTCAATCTTTCAGCCAACATGGCAACCTCATTAGCTAAACCCTCAGTTTCATCACTTGAATAATATTCAGTCCCAGATTCACATTGTTTCTCAGTTTCCACATTATCACATACAAACTGGTTTGGAACAAGCTCATCACAGAGTAGGCTGGGATGCTCAGTTGAAGATGCAATAAGTGCAGAGCTTGAGCTTCCCACAGCATCACCCATGGCAATCAGCTTTTCAGCTTCAGTGCATTCATGGTTGTGAAGCAACCCATAATGACCTGGTAAGTCAAGTTCTTTGTATACTGGACTCAATTTGACACTAGCAACATAATTATTCCATTTTAAAGGTAATGAATCTAGAAATTTGCTTTTAAGTACATCATCATCTTTATGTATGTCAATAGCAATCAAGTCATTAACAAGTGCATTAAATCAGGTATGAGTGTCAGTGAGGGATTCATTCTTATGTGCAAAGAATCTTTCATACCTTCTAGTTAAGGTAGTCTTGGTAGACTCCATAGAAGTTACACAGCCCTCATACATAACAGTCAAAGTGTCCCACATCTATTTAGCACTTGCACAATGTCTAATGGCTCTATAAATGTCCTTAGGTACAGCTTGGACAATAAAGTTTCTAGCCCTTACATCCAAGTTGACCATTCTTTTATCCTCATCACCCCAATCTGCTTTGGGTTTGATAACAACTCTGACATCAGTGAACCAGGCTCAGCTCCATCAGTTGAAGCTGGCCTTGGTGTAATAACTGTATCCCTTGGAACATAAGGTCCATCAACAAGTATGTCGGGCATGTCATTATCAATTGATTCAAGAAAAAAAACATTCTTCTTTTCCACCCACTGAAATCAGTCTTATCAAACATGGGTGGTCTGGTTGAAGAACCATTATCAGTATACATAGGTTGAGACATGTTTTAAACCAACTTTAAACAATAATAATAAAAAGACAGGGATCAAGTTAAGTGTATTACAAAACCCCTGCTCTGATACCACCTGATAGGTCCCAAAGGAGATAAACAGGATGGTTTAAGATGTCTCAAAGAGTTGTAGAGGGGGGTGAATACAACTTTTCATTTAATCAGCCTGGAAAATATTTTTAATGCGGAATGTAAATTATCTTAAAGTATTTTTCCATATTCAGCTTGAGATAATTATATTAATGAAACAGTAAGTAAATGAACAGAATATTAAGACAATAAAGTAAAGTGCAGTCCAAGAACAAAGTGTAAGCTGATTTTCAACTAATTCTTTTATTGATGAATAAAAAGAATTACAAGTAGTTGTGGAACAGATTAGCCTACAAATCTAACTACTTGGTTGAACAACAAGTTACAACTCTGTATATTAACTCTACTAGCCTAAGCTGAGTACAACACGGATCCAAGCTGATAAGCTTTAATCATTGTGAGAGTTAATGTAATGGATGCACACATTCTTGAGACACAAAGGCTGGTTTATATAGGCATCAACACTGCCTTGGATGCCGTCCATTTCTTTCACGTCTTGATCTAATGGTCTCTGCTTGATCAGTACCTGGTGACAGTGACATTGTCCTTTTTGTTCCCTACTTGCTCACCAAGAATGATCGTGCAACAACAATATAATGGACACCTCATAGAATGTTTACAATCAACAACTGGCACTTCTAGAATGTCCTTTCTGATGTTTATCCAGTTGATTGATGATATATACAAAGTTATAACAACTCTGGAGCACTTGAAATACTCCAGGCTGACAATGTACCTTCCAAGCTAACTGCAAGATCCAAGCTGATTGTTAGGTCCAGATTTACTGGACCCACTCCAGACTTGCTGACTGGAGCGACACTGAAGATTTGTTCAGAAATAATGGAAGACCAGTGAGCAAAATACTTGTATAGGAAAATCTGGAATCCTCCAGATTTGCTCACTGGACTTCACCCCAGTCCAGATCTATTCTACTGAAGACATTCTCACTGAAGTCAAAGGCTGAAGTTAGAATAAAGAAGACTGACAAATGGCGGAGTCCACTGGAAGTCTTACCAGATCTACGACTGAGGTTTGTCAGTGTTCTAGACCTTACAAGTCTGAACACTGATTACGAGGAATTGACTTTTTGCCTTTACACACTTTTCAAAGAACATTCCACTTGTTCTTTACTAAAGTACTTACGTGTGTAAAGGTGGTTGGTTAAAAGAATAAAGTCATATTGATGTGACTTTATCCTTGTACTTTAACCAATGCATTTAATGACCTTGTCGGTTCATTAAATGCATGCAACCATATTTGTACGGCACAAATTCACTGGTGAATTTGTTTGCCTATAAATACAAAGTCATTTCCTTGTTAAAATTACTTTTAGCATTAAAGGTGAATTTGTCTAAATACTCTCGATCGTAATAGGGATACTTCACAACTTTAAGTATCTCGATCAAAGAGTTTATTTGGCAAATATAGATCATTTGTAATTCATAGGTTGTTAGGATACTTACATATTTGTATTATCTTGATTCCGCACAACCTTGTATTTTAGTTAACATCATAAATAAAATACACTTGAAGATATTCCTCAGACCATGCTCTCTTTTCAAAGGGAAGAAGTAGAAGTGGCTCCAGGTAGAGGTCAAATTGGTGAAGGACCCTCTGGTGACCAAGATGTTCAGATTATAGAAGTTGTACAACCCATCAGACAAGTGGCTCCGAAGGTCAACAACCAAATGTTGAGCCTTCCAGACGACCTAGATCAAACAGGCGTCTGATGAGAGCTGGAGTTCAGGTGAATCCAGAAAGACATCCTGGTGATGTAATGAACATTGATGGGTCTCCTATTTTTGAAGAGGAGAATGTTGAAACTGAACAAAATGTACAAGTTGTTGAGCAGACAGAGGATATTGTACAGGCTGTTGTACAAGAAGAAAATGTGGCCCAGATTATTGAGCAGGTTGTTGAGCAGGTAGAACAAATT
>CM067174.1:46911344-46988832 GCA_034093135.1 Erigeron breviscapus | reverse complement strand
CTTACAGTGCTTGCTAAGTACTCCCAGCAACCTAGAACGAGTATAAGATCGATCTATAAGCTAAACAAGACAAAAGTACCAAATTGGGCACTTATGCGCGCTTTCGTTTCGCTTCGTTCGGCTTTCGAATCACCTCCTTGTGTCTTGTAACTTCATAGGCTTCCATCTTGAGTCACTTGATGTCATTTACCCTCACTCGCATCTTCCGTGAACCTGCATAAACATAGAATCCATTAAGTATCGATAGTTCCGGAATATTAACTCATTTAGACATTGAAATGAAGCCTTTCGATAGGGGGTTTTATCACAAAATGAACGCTCATCATATACCCAATTTTTGAAGAATAGAACATTCAGTAAATAACCCTTTCGATTTCACCATAATCACAAGACTCCGTTGCCGTCATATTTTAAGAGAGAAAAATCACACGCTTTTCAATTTTCTAGGAGGATGAAGACTTCGAGGGAGGCTGCTGGCTGCGCTCTAACTTCTGTCTTTTTTTTATTATATTTAGGCGAGAGGTAATTTTTTTAGCCGCTGGAAGTTTTGATGCATACAAATTACATAAGGATGCTATAAAAATTGGGGGCCTTTTGTTTTTGGTGGCCCAAAGCACATGTTTGCCTTCAATATATAGTTTGGCCGGCCTTGTGAGACGGTATATGTCTAATATTAGACACCTACAAAAAAAAATTATCCATTTAGTCATGAAATCCTTACCACTTCACAAAGTTAATAAGAAAAATAATAACAATCAAAATGACCAGGGTATTTTGGTGGATTTACACCATCTTTAAAATTTTTGGTGAGATCTACATAGAGAGTTGAAAGTGAGAAACAAAATCAAATGATTGAATTGGAGAAACAAAGGATCAATTTACTAAAGATTTAGAAAGTTCAAAGAACACAATGTGTATGGATACACAGGTTCAACTTGAGAAGCTTAAGATGGCAACCGATCAGTTTCGGGTGATGATGTTTATTGTTAACTCGTTTGAATCTTTCTTGAGCAAATATACGTTGATCATTGTTGAGTCGATTTTCGAACTTGTGACGAGAGTTTACCTATTTGCAAATTCTGGTAGTTATGCATTATGTTGAGAAGAAAAAAAGTGTATTGATAATATTAAGGAATAGGATAATTATTCTTATTACTGATGTATTACTATGCATATCAATATCAATGTTGTAGTTACTCCCATTCAAATGATGGTCGACCTTTCTAATCTTTCGTGAATAAATTTCGTCTCTAACTTTTTGGCTTTACTAAAGTTGCATCATTTATTTGTTTGTTTTAATGAAGTGGCATCATTTGATTCTTTTTACTGCTTGTTTTTATGCTTTGAAATTCCTTTGTCTCATGCATTATTTTGATAGTACCAAATCATCATACGCATAATGGTATGAGTAGACCTATGCGAAATTTAACTACTCTCTCCGTCCCATTTTAAGTGTCCTAGTTTGACTTTCAAAGTCTTTTTCTTTTAACTTTGACCGTAAATATTTTTGTATGTATTTTATAATTGTTGATGAAACTTATATCATTGAAAAGTACATCAAAAACTCAATCCATTCATATATTTTATATCAAGTGTTGTATAACACAACAAAAGATAATTACGGTCAAAGTTCAAAGAAAAAGACTTTGAAAGTCAAAGTAGGACACTTAGAAATTAGAAGCCATTCGAAAATCCTTCTTTTGGGGTGGCTCCACAAGAGTCTTGGTAATGGAGACTTCTTTTGTCTTGTGACAAGACAAAAAAAAAACCTTTCTTTGCACAATTCTATTGCATGTTACTTGGTAATGGAGACTCTATTCGACTTTGGATTGATGTGTGGAATGGCGACACACCACTTAGAGTGCAATTCCGATCTCTATTGACTAGAAAGCAACAAAGGACGCGGCGTGGCAAATCTGAAAACAGGTCAAACATCCTCAAGAACATGGTTGTGGCATTGGACAAGACCGCCTTCTTCACAACAGGAACTACTTCAGTTAGAAATGCAAACGTCAAAGTTGGAGAATACTTCTACAATGGACGAGATACATGGAAATGGCTAGGTGGAGGTTCTTTTGATTTTTCTGTGAAAGCTGTTCGTGTAGCCTTATCACAAACCCGTTTCCGTCATCGTCCATGGATATTCCCAGGACCAAATGGGCACCCCTGAAAGTATACATATGCTGTTAATTGGAGGGCTGAAATGGATCGATCCACTGCCAACATGATAGAATTATTGAGAGTCAACAAATGCATAGATGTGCATATGGTTATGCTGAGATTTCGATGCATAGATTAGTTGCCTTCTAATGTGTAAAGTCCTTTTCCAAATCAACCTGTATTTGCACCATTGCTCAAATTGAAAATTATTCGTCTCACAGACCTACTATACGCATATAAAAATTCATCGTAGTTTGCCGGATCTCTACGTGATGCATCGGTGAAATGTATTACTAGTTGAGTAGGTGGTGTACCCATGCTCTAGGACAGCTGGTGAGCTGTACCACGGTCTTGAATCTTGATTCATCAACCAACAGGCAACTGATACACCCCATCCAAAGTAATGTTTAAAGCACCCTCCAGATAAGTCGACACCTCTAGAACAACTCCACCCCATACGTTTGCCACGCCACACACCTATATTGGGATTCTAACTTACATCTCAAAGGTTTGAACTATTTATCAATTAGTGGGCCACTGTTTTATATGAGTCAAGTAGGTGAATTTCAATAGAAGTACCTCACATGGGTCAGACGGGGTAAAAAATCGCCTAAAGTGTATAAAATGCAAACAACCTTCCAAAGTATTTATGCAGATATTGTTGTTTTAGAAGTTTATGCTTACTGACATGTTTTTGGGTTGGTACAATCTGATCGACCCAACCCAGCCTTTTTGGCCCATAATATAAAATTACTTGTTTGACCTGTTAGTCTGTTATCCAACCCATCCGACCTGCCTATTTTAGTACCTCTAGTTGTACAGTACAACTGAAGTTGGGTTTTTGGACTGGCGAAATGGATGGAAATGAAAAAACTACCTGGATGTAAATGAAAAAACTACCTGTATAGTCTTGACCAACGAAGCGAGTGCGTCATGTAGCACCATTTGATGTTACGGAGCTTGTCTCAAATGCAACAATGCATCAGGAACAGATTGCTCGATGGCAACTGAAATAGTAGTAGAATATGTCAATTTTCCAAAGAAAAGTTCAAACATCAAACTGAGATTGCATACAAGATACTGACTGATTCTCGTCCAAACAGCTTCCTTGATTACTGGTGCAATATCTTAGATATATCATCCAAACAGCTTCCTTGATTCTCGTCACAGTGGATGTACAGTTTTTAAGGTGTTAGCTAACTGAAATTGGTGCGCACATAATAAAGATGAAATAAAAAACCACTTATATTTTATACAGTAATATACCTTCCTGCAACACATACGTATCTCAGTTCCGGAGTATAAACAGCTTTCTTGCAGTTTTTCTCTACATAACTCAACAGACCCCTTATTTGATAACAACTCCGGGCAACCCTTTTGGCGGTGGTCTAAAATTGACATTATAGAGAGAAGAGAGTGTAAACTTTTAAGCAAGTAAGCAACATCTATACTTTTAGACTGAACTCTTCCATGTACACCCAAGCCAGCCATCCTCCTGCAGAGTGTCCAACAATCGACAACGAACCACCTACAGTGGGGAAATCTGATTGTTTGATCAAATGTGCATGAGGTCTGATCCGAAGGATACACAATTTCTGATCGCAGATCAAGCAATCAGATTTTTGATCAAATGTGCATGATCAAACAATCAGATTTTTGATCTGATCCGAAGTATCAGTCACACTCTGATCGTATGATCAAACAATCAGATATTTGATCAAATGTGCATGAGGGTCTGATCTAAAGGAACCACCTATAGCCTTACATAACTTTTTAACTGGATTGCAGCTTGCCCTTTGTCAACTCCAAAGTGCAAAATAAGGTAGCCACACCTTCAAATTGGTAACAGTAAATTAACTATATAGTGGCCCAGTTAAAAGGATTTGGGGTAAACATTTCCAAAAATTGATATCTACAGGTCCTTTTCACAGTTCAACATCTAGTATGTCCGAATGCAATCAACAATTAGGCATTGAATGAATTCACAATCAAAAAGAAAAAGAAAAACGCAACTAGTTCACTAGTGCAGGAAGGCTCATCATATGATCCTCACATGTATAAAAGGTTTTGAGGAAGCATCCAAGCACTATCTTTCAACTAGGGGATGATTGATAGATGTTCCCGAGTTCATAATAATAATGAAATACCATGCCACATCGTCTTCTATCTCGTTACTCGGGCTAGACCCATCTGCCTAACTAATGAGATTGAAGTTCATGTGGTATAGCATAAATAACAAAACATAAATAACAAAACAAATACGCTAAAGCATGAATTATACCAACACCGAACATAAATGTTTACATGTCAACAATGTATTGTACTGCATATAATGTGAATGAAAAAGGAGGATTCATCATATCTAATGTAAAATATGGATCTCACAACTATTGCAAGCAAAAGTTTAACATTTTACACTTCATATGATCTGCATTGAAGTTGTACTTGAATCTCCAGAACCCTACTTGCATGTGTAAAAAGTCCTCTATTAGAAAAAGTTGAAAGAAACAGAAACAAGCTTCTCAAACTTAGATTTCTATGCCTTTTGATGCCCTAGAGTTGACAATGATTGGTTTGGGTAACATGTTTGAATTTTGGCCGGTTTTTGGTGTTATCCCAGATATTCAAGAGAGACTGGTCATGCTGCATATATTCACCCATCAGCCCTATAATGATATATTTCTGGATTTAGATTTAGATTCTGGTTTAAAACCATCTTTTAATAAGAACATGATTGTTCCAGATGCTGGATTAATGTTTCCGCTAGCATGACCTATAAGTCATAAAATTTTCTGCCAGTTGGAACTCATCAGAACCAAAATGCAATTTGTGCAAATCTCTTGGCAGGTTTTTGTAAACGTTTAGTGTGTCAAATATGCTACGGGTACACAATTTTGCTACTGATTTATTTTTCTTTCTAGAATAATATAAGCTGTTTTATTTATAAAACTATACTTGGTCAACTTTCAACCCATTTGACCTGTTTTCTATTGAGCACATCTAGCAAATCATTTTTACCAGTTTGACTTGTTAAAGATAAAACATAATTTGAATTGACTCGATGCACGATAGTTTAACATAATTCGAATTGACTCGATACAAATCCGCAACGACACAAATTTGGCCAACAATTATCAATCTTGCTAGCCTTGTAGTTGACAAGTTACATAACTTTTTAACCGGATTGCAGTTTGCCCTTGTCACCCCCAAAGTACAATATAAGGCAGCCACTCATTTCAATAGGTAACAGCAAATTAACTATATAGAAACCCAGTTAAAACGGATATGAAATAAACATTCCCAATAATTATTATTATCTACAAGTCCTTTTCACAGTTCAACATCGAGTACGTCCTGCTGCAATCAACAATTAGGCTTTGAATAATTTCACAATCAAAAAAAAGAAAAACGCAAGTATACTAGTTTACTATGGCGAATCGTGTAGGAAGGCTCATCATATGATCTTCACATGTAAGAAAGGTTTTGAGGAAGCAGCCAAGCACTATCTTTTAACTAGAGGGTGATTGATAGATGTTCCTCAGTTCATACAAATAATACCATCCAGATGGTCTTCTATCTCGTCAGTCGGGTTAGACCCGTCTAACTAATGAAGATATGGTGGTATAGGTGATAAAACATAAATAACAAAACAAATATGCTACAGGTCGAGCATGACCACCATAAACGACTAGAATCATGAATTATACCAACACCGAACATAATTGTTTACATGTCAACAATATATTGTGCATATAATGTACATAAAAGAGAAGCACTCACCATTTCTAATGTTAAATATGATCAAGCATCAATCAATAGGGAGCATGTTTACGATTTTACTAACTTCATTTAATCTGCATTGATGTTGCACTTGAATCTCCAGAGCCACTACTTGGATGTATAAAAAGTCCTCTATTCTCTAATCCACATGTTGCAATGTTGCTGATATCTATGCCCTCAGTTATTGATAAAGCAGATACTATAATCTCAATGATCAAGCAAAAGAAGTGTCTCCATATAGGAATGCACATCGAATGTATTCCCTATTCCATTGCTCCAAATTTCAATGATGTCCTTTGATTCGGGTTCATAAGCAGCAACTGCAACAGGTATCCTTTTGGTTATTCTCAATTTCAACTATGGGTGCACCACTCCTTCGGAAGCCCAGTGTCTTATATATTGATGCATCAGGTGGGCTAATGTGGTACAGCTTTTCAAAGGATCTTGTACAGCCACACCCTTTCATCATCCATACATTAACATAAATAATTGGAACAAATGAATTCAAAAACACCAAGAGACTCCCTTAGATTAGATAAACAAATACCATCACAGAATAGGGAGTATAGTTCTGTGAATTCTTCACTTGTCAGATCAAATGACATAATGAAATTGGTGATAGGTACATACACCATCCACTTAAGCGTACAAGAGCCATCCCAATAAATAAATCCGTCAACAACTGCCTGAGGATATCCCAATTTACGCGGACAAGTGTTGCTTAGAGGACTTCTCCAAGACCCTAAACTCAATGTAAATACCTCAACTTCGATGGAATCCTGACAATCATATGGAATCTTGACAATCTTAGGGTCAAGAGTGTTAGGACAAACCCCAAAAACAACAGCATTCCAACTATGCACCTCATAAGGTACGACGACGGTTTTCCTAATCGAAGGATTCCAAATAACAACCATCTTTCTTTCACAATCAAACAAGCAAAACAACCCATGAGAGCTACCCAATATTCTTGCAGAATCACTAAGCGTTTTAACAGAATCAGGAACAGACAAAGTAAACTTTTGATGTGGGAAAGTTTCATCATCGACAATGGACACATGTTTTACCTTCTTCGGTGGATTATCGAAATCTTGACCCCTAATAAGCAGACGACGGGGCTGCTGCTGGATGTGGCGGCAGGTATGACCCGTAACAAACTCCTTGCTGTCGATCATAGACTTCCATGCTTTCGACACCGATCTGTACTGAATCACCCATTTTATGTCAGGGATTCTCTGAATGATTTTCATTTGGATTTCAAAAGGGAGTTTGTCCGACATTTGATTGTGTACGTTTGAGTAACTCAATCACTCAGTCACTCACTCTAGGGTTTTAAATAATCTTTATTTGGTGGTCTTTGGATTTTGATTTCCGACGGTGGTGATGCTGACGGCGGTGGTGGATGTTTGTGAAAAAGGGACCCTACGTATCAATTCAATGGAGAATGTTTCTTTCCTACGAGTATAAGGGAATGTTTCTTTTGCTACTTTGTTTTTTCTTAGAGCATTCATCGATCTATAAAAGATTTCTTTTCCATATACTATTAATTTATGATATTTAATATTAATTTACGATATTAAATTAAAAGGATTATGGTACCGGAGTGTAACCAACTACGACTTAATGGCTATCTCATGTAAGTACCTTCCATTTTTGTTCTTTTAATGTACCAGTTGACCTGTTGTATCGGTAGCCGGTAACAATGTTAATTTTACTTTGGGATTATGGCACTGGAGTGTATCCAACTATGACTGAATGGTTATGTTATGTACCTCTCATTTTTGTTCTTTCATGTACCGGTTGACCTGTTGTACGGTCATGGTTACGGTTGTGAGTTGTGAACTCCGACGAGATGGATGGTGGATGGTCTTAGACTCCGACGAGGTTGTAGTGGGTGGTCTCGGTCTCATTTTTTCTTCCATTCAAGAGGTGTGACCATCTCTCCACTGTCTCCACATCCGGACACGTGCCACCGCTGACTGCCACAAATAAAATAAACAAATGTCAGCCGCCACCCAGACAACCACCGTCGTCATCCTCTGTCAAAATCCCCCCTTTTACCCCATTGTAAACCAACGTTGCTGGATCTTGATGGTGGTGGGGATGGGATGGCCAGATCTTTATGGTTAAAGATGATGGTGATCATAACACAATCCGATTTGGGGATTAGGGTTTGTCACCATCAAAAAGTGAAAGGAAATGAAATGAAATTGATTTTAGGAACAAGATTTGGGATTTGTTCTCGAAGAGGAAGCAAGAGGACCATAGCTACGTACAGTGCATTTATAAATGTATATATACATCTATCTATATCTAGTTTCAAAGTTTAGAAATGGAAGTTATATCATTATTATTGAATCGTGTTCTGAAATCAATAAATGTATATATGCATCTATCTATATCTAGTGTTGAATTGTGTTCGGGATTGAAGTTAGACATTGAGTTACAGTTTCACATTTGCTCTCCGGAAAAAATTGTTGTTACCGAAGATAGTGCCGAAAATTAGCCGGAGAAGATGACCGGAGTATAAAGTCGTCGAAGTAACTTGGTAGCATACATCGAGTGAACAAAACAAAGAGGTTCTTACATCAATTTAACACTTTCGTAGGTCACTACATTACATAACCATTCGCTCATAGTTGGTTACACTCCGGTGCCTTAATCCATATTCTTTTTTACGTCCAACGTGGCATTACCGATTACAAATAGGATGTTACCCGGTAGGATACATTAAAAGAACAAAAATAGAAGGTACTTACATCAGATAGTCAATTTGAAAGGTCATTACATAACATAATCATTGAGTCATAGTTGGTTACACTACGATGTCATAATCCCTAAATTAAAAGTGTTATTTATAGATCGAAGTTATTAAAAAAATGTCCTAACAAAATGGATTTAAAATTTAGTGTGAGTAATAAAAAAAAAGGTCTTTGGTCAAATAAGTTGTGGAATATCAACTTTTAAAAAAAACAACTTTTAATTGAAGACGCCTTTAAAAATAACATCCATCATTCCATTTTTTTAGTTTTTATTAACAAATACATAAGCATAAAAAGAAGAATTACCTAAATGGATATATGCGAGAATATATGTTTAATTTTAAACACCTACAAAAAATATTATCCATTTAGTCATGAAATCCTAACCACCTAAAAAGGTTAATATTTCTGTTATAAATGAAGAGATCTATATTACCAATAATTATTGAAAGATGATGAAGAAGATCAGTAATAAGAATAAAACAAAAGAGACAGAGGAAGAGTCTTTTTATTCATATGAATTGTATATCTATTATAGACATATCTATCTCTATATATAGTATTGATAAAGTATATAGAAACAAATGTATAAATAGTATATGGCTGCTTAATACCAATAATTCATAACACTCCCCCTCAGACATATACGTTTTACTTTGTATGATAGTTTTAAAATACTGCCTCGTTAAAAACCTTGCTAGGAAAAACCCAGTGGGATAAAAACCATAGCTAAGGGAAAAAGAGTGCAGTTTGTAGCTCCCCCTCAAGATGTCATTTGTACACATGTCGCATCCCGATATCATAAACATGCTTCCTGAAGATTGTTGTAGGTAGCGCTTTCGTGAAAAGATCTGCTGAATTGTTGCTGGATTGGATATGTCTCATTTCAACCTGATTGTTTTTAATGAGTTCTTGAGTATATGAGAAGAATCTTGGTGGAATGTGTTTTGTTCTGTCACTTTTGATATATCCTTCTTTCATCTGTGAGATACAAGCTGCATTGTCTTCGTAGATTGGAGTTGGATTTATTTCTTTCTCTAACCCACAAGATGTTAGAATGTGTCGTGTCATTGATCTTAGCCACACACATTCCCTTGAAGCTTCATGTAGTGCAATGACTTCAGCGTGATTTGAAGATGTTGCGACAAGTGTTTGTTTCTGAGAACGCCATGAAATCACAGTTCCTCCATTCTTGAATATGTATCCAGTTTGAGATTTTGCTTGATGGGGATCAGATAAATAACCTGCATCTGTATAACCAACTAACCCATCTTTTGAGTCATTTGAATAAAATAAACCTAAATCAACAGTTCCTTTTAGGTACCGAAATATATGTTTAATGCCATTCCAATGCCTTTTAGTAGGGGCTGTACTAAACCTTGCTAACAAATTAACTGCAAAAGAAATGTCAGGTCTTGTACAGTTAGTAAGATACATAAGAGCTCCGATTGCACTGAGGTATGGTATCTCTGGACCAAGGATCTCTTCATTATCATCACAAGGACGAAATGGATCTTTTTCAACATTGAGCGATCTACCAACCATTGGTGAGCTTAAAGAATAGATATTATCCATATTAAAACGTTTCAAGAGCCTTTCTGTATAATTTGATTGATGTATAAGTATACCATTGTTCATATACTCAATTTGTATACCGAGACAATATTTGTTTTTCCCAAGGTCTTTCATTTCAAATTCTTTCTTTAAAAGAATAATCGCTTCATGAATTTCTTCATGTGTCCCAAGTATATTTAGATCATCAACATATACAGCTATTATCACATATCCCGATGTTGTTCTTTTAATAAATACACACGGACAAATACTATTATTTTTATAACCTTTACTTATCAAATAATCACTCAAACGATTATACCACATCCTCCCAGATTGTTTCAATCCATATAAAGATCTTTGTAATTTGATTGAATACATCTCTTTAGGCTTTGAATTTAATGCCTCTGGGATTTTAAGTCCTTCTGGGATTTTCATATAGATATCATTATCAAGTGATCCGTATAAATAAGCAGTAACTACATCCATAAGACGCATTTCTAAATTTTTAGAAACTGCTAAGCTGATTAGATATCTGAAAGTGATTGCATCCATAACAGGGGAATATGTTTCCTCATAATCAATTCCCGGCCTTTGAGAAAAACCTTGAGCTACAAGTCTAGCTTTATATCTTGTAATTTCATTTTTCTCATTTCGTTTTCTTACGAAAACCCATCTATACCCTATAGGTTTTATTGCCTTAGGTGTAAGAATAATGGGTCCAAAAACCTTTCTTTTGTTAAGTGAATTTAATTCAACTTGCATAGCATCTTTCCATTTATCCCAGTCTTGTCGATTTCGACAATCATTTACACATTTTGGCTCAGGATCATCGTCTTCATTCATAATCTCACTGGCTACAGAATAAGAAAATATATCATTATTTTCCATTTCAACTCGGTTCCATAATATATGTGTATGACCATAATTGATCGACAATTCTTTGTTGGAATCATTTACTTCTTCCTGAGGGAAGATTTCTATATTTGAATTGTTTTCTTTATGGTCAATTTCCTTTTCAGGACCTTTTCTTTTTCGAGGATGTTTATCCTTTGAACCGATTGGTCTCCCACGTTTCAAACGTTTCTGGGATTCATGAGACATATTTTCATTTATTTGCTTACTTGGAATTTCAATTCGAGCCAGAGCATTAACAGCAGGTATATGAGATTTAGTTACTCTTTGTGTATCAGTAAATGCATCAGGTAACTGATTTGCAATTTCTTGTAGATGTATTATCTTTTGAACATCTGTCTCACATTGTTTTGTTCTGGGATCAAGATATAACAAAGAAGGTTCATACCATGAGACATTCTTTTCTTTATTTTTATTTTCTCCCCCTAATGTAGGGAAAATTGTCTCATCAAAATGACAATCTGCAAAACGTGTTGTAAAGACATCACCTGTTAAAGGTTCAAGATATCTTATGATGGAAGTTGTTTCATATCCAACATATATTCCCAACCTCCTTTGAGGTCCCATTTTTGTGCGCTGTGGTGGTGTGCAATAGGGACATATACTGCACATCCAAATATTTTAAGATGAGAAATATTTGGCTCTTGGCCAGAGACAAGTTGTATGGGGGAGTACTTGTGATCTGCACTTGGTCTCATACGAATTAATGATCCAGCATGTAAAATTGCATGACCCCAAATAGATACAGGGAGTCTTGTTCTCATTATTAATGGTCTAGCTATTAGCTGGAGATTTTTAATTAGTGATTCAGCTAAACCATTTTGTGTATGTACATGAGCAACTGGGTGCTCAACAACAATTCCAACAGACATGCAATAATCATTAAAAGCATGTGATGTGAATTCACCCGCATTATCAAGTCTTACCTTTTTAATTGTATAATCAGGAAAATGTGCTCGCAATTTAATAATTTGTGCCAGGAATTTTGCGAAAGCTACATTACGAGTCGATAGTAAAGATACATGAGACCATCTGCTGGATGCGTCTATTAGGACCATAAAGTATCTAAATGGTCCACTTGGTGGATGAATTGGTCCACATATATCACCTTGAATTCTTTCAAGAAACATAGTGATTCCTTTTCAACCTTTAATGTTGATGGTCTTGTAATTAATTTTCCAAGAGAACAAGATGTGCACATAGGCATTTTATTTCCCTGGGGAATCCTTTCACCTTTTAATGGGTGTCCATGCGTATTTTCAATGATTCGTTTCATCATTGTGGATCCTGGATGGCCTAGTCGGTCATGCCATATATTTAACATAATGATGTAACAACCGTGACTTTTGACCCGTTGACTATTTGTGCCATTTGGCTAACAACTTGGTTAGTAAGATAAACTTAAGTCTTTTGGGGCTCATTTAAGTGCAATGTGTACATATAGATCAATTTGTCGTGCAATTTGGGACTTATGCGCTAGTCGAGTTCATTAGTCGTGCTAATCGATGCTTACAACTTAAAAACAACTAAATGTAAATGACTTTTGTAAATCAAGGTAGAAACTTGGGAGAATAAGGAGTTTTAGCGAAACGTTAAGTTAAAGTATGTTGTGAGTTCGTTTTGGCATTTAAAGGGTTAACGTTTAGCTATTTGTCGAATTTAGCGGAGCGGGAGCCTACCCTTTTGGAGTCTAGGCCGGCCCCCTTCTAACCCCTCCTCCTCCACCCATTTCATTCTATCTTCTTCTTCTCTCTAATCCACTTCCAAGAACAAAAGCACACTCTCATTCTCTCTATCTCTCTCTAAGATTCTTACACCAAGATTATGGTTTCAAGATTTGATTAGTGCTAGAGAAATCATCTATTTCATCTCCTTTGCATCATATCATGATTTGGGTCATCAAAAAGTGCAAGATTTCTAGCCATTTCGGGTCAAATTCGGGTTAGAGACTAGGTGAACGTTTTGGTAAGTTAAATTCATCCCATTTACTTCTATTTATGCTTGTTCTTATGTTTCTAGTCGTTTTTATGGGTTTCCAAGACTTAAAAATGGTAAAAATGGAAAATTAGGTTTAAATTAGGGTTTTAAGATTTGTGGATGATTTTGATGTTTTAGTCGAATTTGTGGGTTGGGTTATATGTATTTATGTTCAATGATGCTTTGTTATGCTTCGAATCAAGTTAAAAGTCCTTGCAAATCGATTCGGGTCGCTTTGGGTTAAAAATTTAGGGTTTTGGTTCGTAGCACCTGCATAACCTGCAGGTGCTGGCTGCAGTGTGTAGTCACTGCGGCGCAGTGAGCCCTCCCCTGGCTCACTGCGGCGCAGTGCTATATTACTGGCCCTGGTCCAGTTTAACCACTGCGGCGCAGTGGGCAGGGTTCTTGCTCACTGCGGCGCAGTGCATTGTTTCTGGTCCTGTCCAGTTTAGCCACTGCGGCGCAGTGGGCCTAGTTCTTGCCCACTGCGGCGCAGTGCATAGTCACTGTGATTCATGTGTGTCGATTTTCGAATTGTTGAGATTGTGTAGTTGACATTACGGTATGATGATGTGTAATTATAGGTTGGGGAGGTGTGGACCCTATTACTCGTTTGTAATCGTATTCTAGCTTCTTTGCTTGGAAATCAAGGTGAGTTTCGTAGCTCCCTACTCAATTGAGATTCGGGCTGAAAAGTGTACAACTTTTGTGTGTTGACTTGATGGATTGTGAAATTATATGTTTGTGTGTCTTGATTGATGACATAGTTCAATTGTGCATACGCTTGATTTTCTCGATTTATGACATGACTTGTTTGTGCATATGTTTGTGTGTCTTGGGTGATGACATTGTTTAATTGATGGAAATGTTGACGTACAAATACGTGGTTGTTATATGATTATTGTATGTGTGTGTTAGATGATTATTAGGTTAGTTGTGTATATATGGAAGGCGGTAATACCTTTGAAAGGTTGGAGATGTGGTGGGAAGGCTGCGGGTGACCCTATATATAAGCATCAAAGGCCTTTCAAAAGTAGTATCGTACGAAGTATATACACATGGTATTATTGGTTATGTGTGGACATTTGGAGTACATTACGTGCAATTGAGTACAATGAAGTACATTACGTGCAATTGAGTACAATGAAGTACATTACGTGCAATTGAGTACAATGAAGTACATTACGTGCAATTGAGTACAATGAAGTACATTACGTGCATTGAGTACAATGAAGTACATTACGTGCAATTGAGTACAATGAAGTACATTACGTGCAATTGAGTACAATGAAGTACATTACGTGCAATTGAGTACAATGAAGTACATAACGTGCAATTGAGTACAATGAAGTACATTACGTGCAATTGAGTACAATGAAGTACATTACGTGCAATTGAGTACATTTGAGGGACATTGTTAGACATGTTGGCATTATAGAACTTGTTAGATACTTATTGATATCATTATTACTTGTTCTTGTTTATTATGCGCATTCTAACTATCTTGAGTAGTTCATTTTTGTGAGTACATGTGTGAGGATTATGGATTGATGGAGCATGATTGTTCTTATTTATATTTAGGATAGTTGTACATACATGGAGGACGATGATACATTTAATGAGTTGCGGATGTGGTGGGAAGGCTGCGGGTGACCCTATATATAAGCATCCAAGATTCCTTAAATGTAAAGTCGTATGAAATGTATGTGCATTGTGTTTTGGTTGAGTTGGTGGGCAATTGAGGTGAAATGTGTGCATGTGCATTATGGACATGTTGAGGTCATAGTTCTTGTTGATACTAGTTGTTATTGACATAAATTGTTCTTGCTCATTATTTACATTATAGTTATAGTGCATTGCGTTCAATGAATGCATGTGTGATTAGGTGGTGTTATGAGCCAACCTAAATTGAGTTCTTGTGCCTTTTAAAGACTTACTGTAAGTGTGTTCCTTGTTCATTATCCTTGTTCATATAGTGAATGGCTTTGGCATTAGATTCTTGTCATTCGCTCCTACGAACTCACCAACCTAGTGTTGACCTTGTTTAGTACACTTTTCAGGTATTCAAGAGAATCCAAGATGTGTCGGTTGATTGATGCTAGTGCTAGAGCTTGGGCTTGGACTTACATGGATCCAGGATTCATTTGCCCTTATTTTGTAATATGCATTATGTACTTGTTTGTGAATGTTGGATTCACCGAATCCCCTTTATTTCATATAGTTCATGTTCTACGATAATCCCATGCATACGCTATATCTTTTCGGTAGTATTTCGAGCCTAGCTCGGGGTGTTACACAGGATCACAATATTTTCTTTTGATTGCCATATGTGCTTGAGGCACATTTATATATGTATAATGCAAACCAGAACTAAGCATTGGCAATTTTTCCAATATATCATTTTTCTTCACAATATATAAATATTTTTTATTACCAACAGTCCTTGACTGAGTATCATATCCATTGTGATAGATATTCTTGAAACTCAACAAATTTCTTGTTGATTTTGGGAAAAATAGAGCGTCCTCTATTAAAAGCTTTGTACCGTTAGTTAATTCAATATTAGCTTTTCCCACTCCTTCTATCAAGTTTGAAGGACCTGATATTGTATTAATGTTTCCCTTTGTTGGTTTCAATTCATAAAAATATTTTTGAGATTTTAGAATAGTATGTGTGGCACCACTGTCTGCTATACATATATCTGCATTGTTTGTTTGATCTTCTGTTCCAATGATATCCATTTTTAATCTTCATATGTAAAGAAAAATAAGAAGTGTATTAAAAACATTATAAATTTACAAAACAAATAGCTTTTACATTGCATAAGAAAAATAATTAAAACATATTTTTATTTTACATTGCATAAGAAAAATAATTATACATAGTTTTATTTTACATTGCATAAGAAAAATAATTAAAACATATTTTTATTTTACATTGCATAAGAAAAATAATTATACATAGTTTTATTTTACATTGCATAAGAAAAATAATTATACATAGTTTTATTTTACATTGCATAAGAAAAATAATTAAACATAGTTTTATTCGTAAATAAAACTACACACATATTACTAGGTTTTAATAATATTTCTTTCATGGTTCCAGTTCATTGAAAAAATCTGAGTTGTTGAGCTCAGTATTGATGTTGTCAAAATTTTTGATATGGTTTAAACCAGTATCGACATTGTCAATATTGTCGATATGATTTACTTCTTTTTCCTTTCCTTTCAGAGATGCTTGATATAGCTGACATAGATGTGAAGGTGTACGACAAGTCTTTGCCCAGTGACTTGCACTTCCACATCTAAAACAAGAACTTTTATTATTTGTGGATGCACCAGCTTCATTTCCATTCTTATTTTGCTGGTTAAAATTGTTATTCTGTGGAGCGTGGTAATTATTAGTTCTTTGACTACGACCACGACCGCGACCACGACCGCGACCACGATTATTGTTCCATTTAAATGAGTGGTTGCGACCACTAAAATGAGTCCGGTCAAAATTGTTTCGACCACGTCCACGGCCTCGTCCACGGCCTTGTTCCCATTTTCGTCCATTATGATCATTATTATAAGCAATATTTGCTTCTGGTATTGTCAATGATCCTGTGGGACGAGCTTGATGGTTTTTCATTAATAGCTCGTTATTTTTCTTTTGAATAATGAGAATCATATTCAACTCAGAATATGTTTTAAACTTTTGCAACCTATAATTTTGTTGTAAATGTATGTGTGATACATGGAAAGTAGAATAAGTTTTTTTCTAACTTTTCCTCCTCGGTCTTAGGTTGCCCACAAAATTCAAACCTTGAACATAATTTTAACAGAGCAGATGTGTAATCATTTACACTTTTGAAATCTTGGAATCTGAGACTGTCCCATTCAGCTTTGGCCATAGGGAGTAGTGAATCCCTTTGATGGCCAAATCTGCTTTTTAAATTTTCCCATAAAACACTTGGATCATCATAATTAAAATATTCCATCTGTAGTATCTCATCGATGTGTTTATGGATAAAGACAGCAGCTGTTGCTTTGTCTTGCTCTTCACATGTGTTGTTTTCTGTAATTGTATCTAACACACCTATTGACTTTAGGTGTCTTTTTACATTTGCTGTCCAAGGCATATAGTTTTCTCCAGAATTTTTGAGAGCTAAGAATTCAAGCTTTGCAATGTTTGACATTTTACTATTAAAATAAAAAAAATGAAACAAATAATAAGATAAATGTTAGGATATATATATATATATATATAAATGTTAGATATTATAAGAATAAAAGGGTTAGATACATAAATAAATGTTAGGTACATAAATAAAATGTTAGATGCATAAATAAAATGTTAGATGCATAAATAAAATGTTAGATGTTAGTAGTCCCAAAAATGTTATTTCCATAGCATAGGTCCCTTGTACTTATTTTAATTTATCATAGAACTTTTTGAGAGCTAAGAATTTTGCAATGTTTGACATTTTACTTGAGTATATATGGTGACTGCTTCTTTGCTTCGTTGATCTTATTGATTGAGCACTCTCGTGCTGATAACGTGTTATAAATGAAGAGATCTATATTACCAAATAATATTGAAAGATGATGAAGAAGATCAGTAATAAGAAGAAAACAAAAGAGACAGAGGAAGAGTCTTTTTATTCATATGAATTGTATATCTATTATAGACATATCTATCTCTATATATAGTATTGATAAAGTATATAGAAACAAATGTATAAATAGTATATGGCTGCTAATACCAATAATTCATAACAAATAAGAAATAATAATAGTCAATCAAAACATAATAAGTGTATTTTGGTGGGCTTAAACTATCTCTAAAAATATATGTAGTTTGAAAAAAATATCATAGCTCGAAGTGTTAGAGTGGGCCAGAATGGGAAGACAAACTCAATGAAACATTTTGCTACGGTGATGAGAGATTTTGGTGAGATTTACCCAAAAAATTGAAAGTGAGGAAGAGATGATTGAATATGGAGAAACAAAGGATGCAATTTATTAGTACCAAATTGGAGATACAAATTGTTTTGTCTCATGTATTGATTTGATAGTACCAAATGATCATATGCATAATGGAACGAGTAGACCTATACGAAACTAAACTATTATTAAAATGTAGATGTAAGAGGAAGTAAGGAACATTAGTACGGAAGGTTGGTGTCGATCATGTGTTTAAATCCAATTTCACAAAAGGAAGTCAAAACTAGTACAACATCTGTAACCCATCAAATAAGACTTGTCATATTTTAATTGGTTAGCATGGTGCCCGCA
This sequence comes from Erigeron breviscapus, assembly GCA_034093135.1. NCBI lineage: Eukaryota > Viridiplantae > Streptophyta > Magnoliopsida > Asterales > Asteraceae > Erigeron > Erigeron breviscapus. Next base: position 46,970,402 of record CM067174.1, on the reverse strand, counting down.
CAACGGTAATGGCGGCAATGCGGTGGTGACGAGTGACGGCGGCGACTAGTGATGATGACGACGAATAATGTAGGCTATTGATGTAAATGTAATTGGTATAATGATTAGTGTAGTTATTTTAAGAGTTAAAGGACTGGTGATGTAATTTATTTCATAAGGGTATTTTAGGTATATTAGTAGAGAAATTTAAATTAGTAATAAAATAGGGTGATTTAGAAAATAAGAAAGAGTATTTCTGTCATATCGTATAGAGTAACTTTCAACATTTCCAAAAATAAAAAGAGTTATTTATCTAATACTATCTTATAAACCATTTTGCCTTTTTTTTTAAGAAAAGATGATTTAAACTACCCAAAATACCCCTATTCCTTATTCACTAATTTAAACATCTCTACCTAATATACCTATAATAACCTTGAATCTCAACCACTCATTTTTTTTCTCTCCTCAAATCTCAACCACTCATTTTTTTTCTCTCTCCTCCATAAATCATTTTATTCCTCTAATTCATTCAAAATCTTTTATCTCAAAAACCGTATATCGATAAATTATAAAAATTGTATGGGTGTTCTTAAAATTTCATGATCTTTCATTAGAGATGTCATTCGATATACTTTCGACGAATTTTTAAATCCGATGGCGGAGCCCGTACGGCTAAAGCATTTGGCTATCACACTCTATGACTTATCACCTCCTATGACCTATCACCCCACCATCTCACCGCCGCAACGCGCGGGCACTATCTCTCGTTTATTTATAATATAGTAATAGAGTATATTATTTCTTCTAACCATATTAAGTGGTAAGAAAGTTATGACTAAATAAGTCATTTTTGTTTTAGGTGTTCAAAACTAAACATACAAACTCAAATATGACTATTTAGTTAATTGTCTCTAATAAAAATGTTAATTCTAGATATTAATTAAAACACTCATTGTCATTGTTGTTGGTGAAATCACTTGGAACTGACTTGGTAGAGCCAAATATGCAATTATTCCACGTCTCTCTGCATATTTTTGTAAATGTTTAGGGTGTCGTATTTCTCATATATGTTATTGGTACAAACTTTTACTAGTGTTATTTTCAACCCAACATAATTTAGGGTTTGGGATTTAGAACCACCTAAAATTTGACTTCTTTTATTGCACATCGCGGATAGCATCGCCATAGTGGTAGGATGAGTCCAATTGCATTGCACGTCTATATATTGTTGTATTTGCATTTGGAGAAATTTAGATAAAATTATCACAAAGCTTTTGTTTACCCTCTAAGACCATCAGTCATGTTTTGTAACTCTTATTCCAAAATCCTCCAGTCCAAAGGATCTGAACGAGTATCGGCCAATTACTTTAATAGAGTGCATCCGTAAAGTCATCTCCAAAGTATTGGCAAAGTATTTACTTAACATTAGGCCTTAGAATCAATTTGCAAAAATCGAGCCTTTTTGCTCTTAACATCGACCATCAAGAATCTCATAGGGCTGCCACTTCATTACACAGCCGTCTTGAATTATTACCGTTCCAATGCTTAGGATTTTGTGTGGGAGGCAACATGAACAGAGCATCAAACTGGCAACCGGTAATCAACACTTTTGAACAGCACCTGTCCAAATGGAAAGCTAGTACAGGGGTCGCCTCACTTCTGAAATCAGTCCTTGATAGCTTACCAACGTACTATTTTTCCATTTATCGTGCCCCAATCTATGTCATTGAGAAATTAGAATCCATTTGAAAATCCTACTTTTGTGGCGGCTCCACAAGACCAAATATTATGGGTATCTTGGGAACAAGTAACTGATCCAATTTCTTCAGGTGGTTTGGGGTTATGTCAGCTTAGAGACTTTAATAATGCTATGTTATCAAAATGGTGGCGGCGGTTTAGAACTGAATCCAGTTCACTATGGCATCAGGTTATACAAGCAATCCACTTTTCGCCACGTGTTTGTGCTCCCCTTCCTCTCAAGCGTGAGCATCCTGTCCTTGGTCAGGTATCGCAAAAACTAATAAAATTTTATCACAAAAAAACCCTTTCTTTGCACAATGCTATTGCAGGTACACTTGGTAATGGAGACTCTATTTATTCGTCTTCGGATTGATGTGTGGAATGGCAACACACCACTTAGAGTGCAATTCCCGGATCTCTACCGACTAGAAAGCAAGAAAGGACGCAGCGTGGCAAGTCTAAAAACAGGTCAAACATCCTCAAGAACATGGTTGTGGCATTGGACAAGACAGCCTTCTTCACAACAAGAACTACTTCAGTTACACATGGTAACGTCAAAGCTGGAAAAATATCAAGACCGCCTTCTTCACAAGAGGAACTACTTCAGTTAGAGATACATGGAAATGGCTAGGTGGAGGTTCTTCTGATTTTTCTGTGAAAGCTGTTCATGTAGCCTTATCATAAACCCGTTTCAGTCCTCATCCATGGATAATCCCATGGACCAAATGGGCACCTCTGAAAGTAAACATATGGGGTTGGGGGGCCGATATGGATCGACTGCCAACAAGATCAGAATTAATTAAAAGGAACATGCATATCGACAGCCCTTTTTGCCCACTGTGCGATGACAGTATTGAGACAACCAAATCTTCTCACGGCATGCCAAACAACAGTCCAGGTTTGGAATTATGTGTCCAATTGGTGCAATCTACACCCGATCTTTGCCTTTCAAACCAAAGACCTTTTCAACACAAATCTGCTTGAACCTAATGTCTCATCTATCAAGATTAAAATTATCAACCTGATCATACTCACATCTTGACATCTTGTTGGTCCTTATGAAAAGCTCGAAACCACAAAGTATTCTCCAATAGAGATGTCAACAAAGAGCGAATCTTTTAAGGTATAAGACACTGGCAAGTCTAAAAACAGGTCAAACATCCTCAAGAACATGGTTGTGGCATTGGACAAGACAGCCTTCTTCACAACAAGAACTACTTCAGTTACACATGGTAACGTCAAAGCTGGAAAAATATCAAGACCGCCTTCTTCACAACAAGAACTACTTCAGTTACACATGGTAACGTCAAAGCTGGAAAAATATCAAGACCGCCTTCTTCACAAGAGGAACTACTTCAGTTAGAGATACATGGAAATGGCTAGGTGGGCACTTGGTAATGGAGACTCTATTTATTCGTCTTCGGATTGATGTGTGGAATGGCAACACACCACTTAGAGTGCAATTCCCGGATCTCTACCGACTAGAAAGCAAGAAAGGACGCAGCGTGGCAAGTCTAAAAACAGGTCAAACATCCTCAAGAACATGGTTGTGGCATTGGACAAGACAGCCTTCTTCACAACAAGAACTACTTCAGTTACACATGGTAACGTCAAAGCTGGAAAAATATCAAGACCGCCTTCTTCACAACAAGAACTACTTCAGTTACACATGGTAACGTCAAAGCTGGAAAAATATCAAGACCGCCTTCTTCACAAGAGGAACTACTTCAGTTACACATGGTAACGTCAAAGCTGGAAAAATATCAAGACCGCCTTCTTCACAACAAGAACTACTTCAGTTACACATGGTAACGTCAAAGCTGGAAAAATATCAAGACCGCCTTCTTCACAACAAGAACTACTTCAGTTACACATGGTAACGTCAAAGCTGGAAAAATATCAAGACCGCCTTCTTCACAACAAGAACTACTTCAGTTACACATGGTAACGTCAAAGCTGGAAAAATATCAAGACCGCCTTCTTCACAAGAGGAACTACTTCAGTTAGAGATACATGGAAATGGCTAGGTGGAGGTTCTTCTGATTTTTCTGTGAAAGCTGTTCATGTAGCCTTATCATAAACCCGTTTCAGTCCTCATCCATGGATAATCCCATGGACCAAATGGGCACCTCTGAAAGTAAACATATGGGGTTGGGGGGCCGATATGGATCGACTGCCAACAAGATCAGAATTAATTAAAAGGAACATGCATATCGACAGCCCTTTTTGCCCACTGTGCGATGACAGTATTGAGACAACCAAATCTTCTCACGGCATGCCAAACAACAGTCCAGGTTTGGAATTATGTGTCCAATTGGTGCAATCTACACCCGATCTTTGCCTTTCAAACCAAAGACCTTTTCAACACAAATCTGCTTGAACCTAATGTCTCATCTATCAAGATTAAAATTATCAACCTGATCATACTCACATCTTGACATCTTGTTGGTCCTTATGAAAAGCTCGAAACCACTTTTCGCCACGTGTTTGTGCTCCCCTTCCTCTCAAGCGTGAGCATCCTGTCCTTGGTCAGGTATCGCAAAAACTAATAAAATTTTATCACAAAAAAACCCTTTCTTTGCACAATGCTATTGCAGGTACACTTGGTAATGGAGACTCTATTTATTCGTCTTCGGATTGATGTGTGGAATGGCAACACACCACTTAGAGTGCAATTCCCGGATCTCTACCGACTAGAAAGCAAGAAAGGACGCAGCGTGGCAAGTCTAAAAACAGGTCAAACATCCTCAAGAACATGGTTGTGGCATTGGACAAGACAGCCTTCTTCACAACAAGAACTACTTCAGTTACACATGGTAACGTCAAAGCTGGAAAAATATCAAGACCGCCTTCTTCACAAGAGGAACTACTTCAGTTAGACATGGTAACGTCAAAGCTGGACAAGACAGCCTTCTTCACAACAAGAACTACTTCAGTTACACATGGTAACGTCAAAGCTGGAAAAATATCAAGACCGCCTTCTTCACAAGAGGAACTACTTCAGTTAGACATGGTAACGTCAAAGCTGGACAAGACAGCCTTCTTCACAACAAGAACTACTTCAGTTACACATGGTAACGTCAAAGCTGGAAAAATATCAAGACCGCCTTCTTCACAAGAGGAACTACTTCAGTTACACATGGTAACGTCAAAGCTGGAAAAATATCAAGACCGCCTTCTTCACAACAAGAACTACTTCAGTTACACATGGTAACGTCAAAGCTGGAAAAATATCAAGACCGCCTTCTTCACAACAAGAACTACTTCAGTTACACATGGTAACGTCAAAGCTGGAAAAATATCAAGACCGCCTTCTTCACAAGAGGAACTACTTCAGTTAGAGATACATGGAAATGGCTAGGTGGAGGTTCTTCTGATTTTTCTGTGAAAGCTGTTCATGTAGCCTTATCATAAACCCGTTTCAGTCCTCATCCATGGATAATCCCATGGACCAAATGGGCACCTCTGAAAGTAAACATATGGGGTTGGGGGGCCGATATGGATCGACTGCCAACAAGATCAGAATTAATTAAAAGGAACATGCATATCGACAGCCCTTTTTGCCCACTGTGCGATGACAGTATTGAGACAACCAAATCTTCTCACGGCATGCCAAACAACAGTCCAGGTTTGGAATTATGTGTCCAATTGGTGCAATCTACACCCGATCTTTGCCTTTCAAACCAAAGACCTTTTATTTAATAAACGTTGCTGTTAAAAAATCTACACTTACTGAAACTTTCAACCCATTTAACCTGCATGTATTAAGACTAATAATTCTGGTGGAACATTCAGATTTACAATTATCTCATTTCCATGGAAAGAATCTGTACTCTACAATATTATATACACTAATACAGGGACATTACTAGTTGAGTAGGTGGTGTACCCATTGCTCTAGGACAGCTGGTCAGCCGTACCCGTACCACGGTCTTGAATCTTGATTCATCATCTGAACCGACAGGCGAGTGATAAACCCCATCGAAAGTAATGTTTAAAGCACTCTCCAGAAGAACAGATACCTCTAGAACAACTCCATCACCCCATACGTCTGCCTCGCCCAACCTATATTGGGAGTTCTAAATTACATCTCAAAGGTCTGAACTATTTATCAATTTGTGGGACACTGTCTTATATAGTCAAGTGGGTGAATTTCAATAGAAGTACCTGACATGAGTCAGACGGCTAAAACATCGCCTAAAGTGTTTAAAATGCAAACAACCTTCTAAATTATTTATGCAAATAAATTTTCCTATAGTTGTTATAGGAGTTTATACTTACTGACTTGTTTTTGGGTTGGTACAATCTGATCCACCCAACCCAGCCTGTTTTAGCCCATAATAAAAAATTACTTGTTTGAATTGTTACCCAACCCGTCCGACCATCCTATTTTAGTACCTCTGGTTCTACAGTAAAGCTGAAGTTTAGTTTTGGACTGGCGAGATGGATGGAAATGAAGCATTACCTGTTTATAGCCTTGACCAAGAAGCGAGTGCGGAATGTAGCACTATTTGATGTTACGGAGCTTCTCTCAAATGCAACAATGTCATCAGGAACACATTGCTCGATGGCAACTGTAATAGTTATGGAAAGATCCGAGTTACCAAAGAAACGACTCCCGTGGATGTACCTACGATTTACCCAAATTCAGTCACTATCTTGTATGCAATCTCAGTTTGATGTTTGAACTTTTCTTTGAAAAAAAAATCCACTTAGAAAGGCTAGAGAAATGTGTGAATACTAGGCAATGTTTTATAAGGTAATATACCTTCCTGCAACACATACGCATCTCAGTTCTGGAGCATAAACAGCTTTCTTGCAGTTTTTCTCTACATAATTCAACAAACCCCTTGTTTGATCAACAACTCCGGGCAACCCTTTTGGTGGTGGCCTAAAATTGACATTATAGAGAGAAGAGAGTGTAAACTTTTAAGCACCATCTATACTTTTAGACTTGAGTCAAAATTCATTTGGTAATACATACTGAAGAGGAGATCCCAGAGTGAGAAGCAGGGAAATATATGCCTAGCTAAACTCTTCCATATACACCCAGCCAGCCATCCTCCTGCAGAGTGTCCAACAATCGACAAGGAACCACCTACAGTGGGAAAATCTGATTGTTTGATCAAATCTGCATGAGGGTCTGATCCAAAGGATGCACAATTTCAGAGTATCAGTCATACTCACATCGTATGATCAAACAATCAGATATTTGATCAAATGTGCATGAGGGTCTGATCTAAAGGAACCACCTATAGCCTTACATAACTTTTTAACTGGATTGCAGCTTGCCCTTTGTCAACTCCAAAGTGCAAAATAAGGTAGCCCACTTTCAAATTGGTAACAGTAAATTAACTATAAAAAGGCTCAGTTAAAAGTAATTGGGATAACATTTCCAAAAATTGATATCTACATGTCCGTTTCACAGTTCAATATCTAAGGCCAATAGTGTAGGAAGGCTCATCATATGATCCTCACATGTATAAAAGGTTTTGAGGAAGCATCCAAGCACTATCTTTCAACTAGGGGATGATTGATAGATGTTCCCGAGTTCATAATAATAATGATATACCATGCCACATCGTCTTCTATCTCGTAAGTCAAGGTGGACCCACCTGCCTAACTAATGAGATTAAAGGTCATGTGGTATATCATAATTAATTAATTAAAAAAACATAATATCAAAACAAATATGCCATAGGTCGAGCATGACCACCATAAATGACTAGAAGCATGGATTATAACAACACCAAACATAAATGTTTATATGTAAACATAATATCAAAACAAATACTGCATATAATGTGAATGAAAAAGGAGGATTCATCATTCTAATGTTAAATATGGATTTCACAACTACAGCAAGTTTAACATTTTACTAACTTTGTTTAATCTGCTCTGAAATTGTACTTGAATACCCAGAACCCCTACTTTCATGTGTAAAAAGTCCTCTATTCTTTAATCCACATGTTGCAATGTTGCTGATATCTTTGCCCTCAGTTATTGGCAAAACAGATACTATAATCTCAATGATCAAGCAAAAGAAGTGTTTCCATATAGGAATGCACACGAAATGCACCCCTTCTTCCATCGCTCCAAATTTCAGTGATGTCCTCTGATTCGGGTTCATAAGCAGCAAGTGCAACACGTGCCTTTCTTTGGCCATTCTCCATTTCAACTATGGGTGCAGCACTCCATCGGAACCCTAATGGCATACGTATTGATGATGCAACAGATGGGCTAATGTGGTACAGCTTTTCAAAGGATCTTGTACAGCCACATCCTTTCATTATCCATACATTAACATAATGAATATTTGTGGAACAATTGTACTCAAAAACACCAAGAGACTCCTTTAGATTAGATAGGGACAAAGAATCATGAGGGGGATTCAGGAGATATGATTCTGTGAATTCTTCACTTGTCATATTAAATGACAGAACGAGACCATCCACTTTAATCGTATCATAGGCAATGCAATAAATAAATCCGTCAACAACTGCCTAAGACCATCCAAATGAAATCGAATTACGAGGACAAGTGTTGCTTAGTGAACTTCTCCAAGCCCCTAAACTCAATGTAAATACCTCAACTCGGGTGCTACGGTCTGCATTTCTAATAATTTGGACAATCTTAGGGTCGAGAGTGTTATAACAAACCCCAAAAAGAATATAATTCAAACTATGCACCTCATAAGGTACGATGACAGTTTTCCTAATCCAAGGATTCCAAATAATAACCATCTTTTTAACGTAATCGTGCAAGCAAAACAACCCATGAGAGCTACCCACTAGTTTTGCTGATTTACTATGTATTTTAACAGAATCGGGAACAAACAAATTAAACTTTTGAAGTGGGAAAGTGTCATCATCAACAATGGAGACATATTTTACCTCCTTCGGTGGATCACCGGAATCTCGACCCTTACAAGCAGATGACGGGGCTGCTGCTGGATGTGGCGGCGGGTATGACCAGTAACAAATTCCTTGCTATCGATGATAGACTTCCATGCTTTCGACACCGATCTGAACTGAACCACCGATTTTATATCAGGGATTCTCTGAATGATTTCCATTTGGATTTCAAAAGGGATGTTGTCAGACATTTTGATTGTGTGTCACACTCTAGGGTTTTATAATCTTTGGTGGTCTTTGGGTTTTGATTTCCGACGATGATGTTGGCGGGTGGTGATGTTAACGGCGGTGGTGATGTTGGCGGCGGCGGCGGTGGTGGATGTGTGTGAAAAAGCTACAGTAAGTATAAGGGATTAAGGAAAGGGAATGTTTGTTTGCTATAAAGAGAAAAAAATGGACGTAAAGTTTTTTTTTTCTTTCTTTTTAGTTTAGAAATTAATCGAAAAAATTTCCCCAACCCAACAATCGAAGTTATTAAAAGGTAATCTCTATTTTAATCGATCGAAAAAAAGGATAAAAAATGGGACCAAACACCAGTCCTACCAAAATCTACTATGTTTTATAATATAAAATTTGACGTCAATAGTCAAATTTCGTTGTGATTGTATCAAAATAGCCAAGTTTTTTCTGATTATCTGTGATTTTGATTTCTTATTGCGATTTGTTTTTTTTTTTTTGCGATTTTACAAAAACGTCCGTTTTTTAATTATTTTGCGATCTTACAAAAAAGTCGATAGCTAAGAACAAGCCTTCAGATTTAGACTTATCGGAGTAGAGCGTTCCCATGATTGGAAGGCCCGGGAATGCCCCTCTTCGGTCCCAGGGGCGTTCCAAACCTTAAAAACCATTGCACTGTCTCATTTGTAACGTGAATGGCTCTCCTTTTTTTTGTCTTCTAGCCTGCATCTTTTTTTAAGTTGTGTGTCATTTCCAATTTTGGAGCATATTTCGCATATCTTCTTCTTAAATTGTGTGCCATGTTCTTTATAAATTCACCTGATGCCATTTCTTGTAGTGCCAAATTTAGCTTGTGCCATATTACATTTTCATTACATTTTGGTGTAGTATGGCTGCTGGAGCCAATCGTGAGTAGCAAAATTGGAGACAAATATATATAATTATATATATATATATATATATATATAGGTGCAAGTTATTTTAGGACCAATTAGGACATGTGTAAATTGTAACTTACACATCATCATCATCATCATCTCCGACCACCACCATGATCATCTCCGACCACCACCATGATTTTCCGGCGACGGCGACCACCGGAAAATCATGTTTAAGTTAACTTACACATGTGTAAGTTAACTTACACATGTGTAAGTTATATACAACTTACACATGTGTAAGTTAACTTAAACATGATTTTCCGGCGAGGTGGTCGGAGATGATCATGGTGGTGGTGGTGGTGGTGGTCGGTGATGATGATGATGATGATGTGGTCCTAATTGGTCCTAAAATAAGGAGTGGTCCTAAAATAACCCACCTATATATATATATATTTATATATGTATATATATATATATATATATATATAATTGAAATATATATATAGATGATTATTGATGATGCTATAATTAATATATGTATATATATATATATAACAAACTATATAGCTTATTTTGAGATATCACAAGCACAGCAGATATTATAACTAGTGTGCATGAAGTCTTGAGTGAAAAGGTATGTCCAATTGTCCATGAGCTTTCTATGTTTTTGGTAACTCAAACAACGGGTGTCAATCTATTATTCAAGTTTTGCAAAAAAATAAAATAAAATAAAATAAAATAAAATGTGCAGGTTATAAATGAAATATGTGCAGGTTATTGCATTTCGTAGCGATTTTGTCCAGTTATTGCGATTTATATGGCTATTTTGTGATAATTAGAAAAAACTTGGCTATTTTGGTACAATCGCAACGAAATTTGGCTATTGTCGTGATTTTCTCATTTATATACTCAATGAAATAACTTCGTGGATCATGGGCCTAAGCACAAACGTACCATTAATGATATTATATACAATACATTCATCAATTATTTTTAGTTATTTACGAGGGCTTAAGGCGTGCGTGCACGCCAGGGAGGAATTATAATTGATTACGCGTAATAGCCGTATTTAAAAAGGATTATGTTGGTTGTTAGCGTGTGACATGGGAATGATGCGTAATAGAAACATGTGTTGTGAGAAGATGAAAGTTATAATATGTATGTATAGAACTGTGAAGATAAAACGCAAGGAAGTAACGAACATCACCAAAAAACGACAAACAAAACTCAATCTACACTAACTTGAATTGTCTAAAACTCAGCAAAGTAAGGGGATCTCAGTAATCATATGGTGAATGGGCAGCTTCGAAGAAGGCTAACCTATAAATTTCAGTGGCGGACGTACAACCAAAGTAGGGTATGCATTTGCATACCCTTTGAAGCATCTTTGTAGTGTAAAAGTCTTTAATATTCTGATTATCGTTTACTAAATTACATAGGGTGCATACCTTCAAAAATAAGGGGTGCATATCATGAAAAAAAAACTCAAAATCCAGTCTTCTCTTTTTGTTCCAAAATGGCCCACTTCCAATTACATTTTCAAAGACCAATAAATCAGATGTTTTATTATTTTATGTAAATTCTAATGTTTTGTATCTAGAGTAAGATTATAAAAGTATCATTTATGCTTTTATTTTCTATATTTCAAGTTTTGTTTGGTATATGATTTACAAAATACTTGAAAACTTTAATCATTTTAATACATTATAATTTATAATCTATGATATGTTATAAAGGCTTTAGATCTTTTATTTAAACATTAAAATTTAAAATTTAAAGATGAAGAAATTTAAATATACTCTTAAACCTTAATAAACCTTAATAGTCATTAAATAGGTTTTTTTAAATGTAATCAAACATCCATATCGTTTAATCTTGAAAAAAACAATAACTAGAACAAACTCATCTCGTAAAGTGAAAAATTCGTACAAACAAAATAACACTATAAGAATATTGGTATTTAATGACCCACAACCGTCTTTGCCTGTATTTCTTGGTCTATATAATTTGGTAATTAAACACAATTAGTGACAAAAATAACTTTATTTGGTATCTAAAAAAATTATGATTGATCTGAAAAATTACCATATAAAATTTGATCTTTTGACATCATTAATAACCAAATATAGCATGTTAGTGATGAAATATAATCACTTCACAATATTAGTGACCAAATGTATTTTTTTTTGTCACCATTCAAAATTTTTCTTGTACTGTAAGGATAATTAGTCTCCGAAAAAACGAAGTTTGTAAATGCGTACCCCGACTTGAATGTCTAAATCAGCCACTGCCTATAATAGACACAAAAATTAGTATAGAGTATGAACATAGTACAAACTGCTTATTTATTTTAGCCATTGGCACTAACATCTTATATGGGAGCTTACTGTACTCGTCAACAATATCCATTACTAAAAAGTCATCATATTACTCCACCCTTTTATAAGCTCTGCGATTTCGATGCATTGTTAGTCTTGCCAATGATGAACTTAAAGGCTAAGCCTCTAGCCTCTTTCAATCAGCATAAGATTAACTCACTGATCAATAATAGTCCTACAGATACTCTTATTAGGCTCAAATTTGACTTGAAAGTGAAAAAACACGAGCAAATGTATTATGGAGAAGTACGAATTTGCAAAGAAAAAGAGAAAGTCGTCTCTCTTTTATTTTATAGGTATATAAATTTATTAATAATCAAATAAGGAGAACGAAAACCCGCAATTCTAACTTCATTAATAACTTACAAACGGGAGCAATTCAATCACTAAACAATAAGACCAATTCAACATAATACATATTTTGAAGATTAGCCCAACTGGACATTTAATGCCCCTTATGTCTTTCAGCCAAATGTTGGTCACGGGTTCGAAACCTTTGAAAGGCATATTGGGAAGTCCTTGCCAATGAGGTGGGGCATGGGGTTTTTCCTAGCATTTAGCTGGTTTCCTCCAGAACGGTAGTGGGACTTCCACCGCCAGTCATGCCCTCGGATTGACTGTGTTGGTGACGTGGTCGATCTCTACCGGACGATGAAGAGGCATGCCGCTGAGTCCAATCACCACTGCTATTCAAAAAAAAATACATCATAGTCCACTTAATAACTAATAAGCCACTAAGCCCAATTAGCCTATTATACAAAGGGCCGAATCCAAGATCTTTATATATCAACTCTAAGCTGAACAAACAGTATCCCACAAATCTAGTGCTTTTTGTATCTCTGATGGAAAACATAAATGGCTAGCAAAAGGACAGGAAAAATAGTTTAAGCATATATACCTTCTTAACTGAGTCGGATTTATTGACCGAGTTTGAAACATCTGATTCAGAACTAATATCAAGGGCCATTATATCTTGAGTAGGCTGATCAAGATCAGTTTCACTTGAAAACACGTACTATTAATAAAAATTTAAGCAAAAAAGTAATAAAAGTCAAGGGAAAAGGACTTTATCTGAATCTACCCATAACCAACCTTTTATGCATATAAGAGCCTCAACAATATCTTTACTAAGTGCACTTCGATGTTGATCAAATACTCTTCACCACTAACTCAACTCAATGTGGTTGTTTAGTGTAAGTCCCTCGTGCAGCCTGTATAGGCAATCCAAGTGTTTGATAAGTACTTTGAAACATAAATAAGGAACCTCAACATATCAAATTTGGTTATATAACATTTACTACTTAAGTACCTTGCAACTTCAACACATTTGTTGGCCTGTTCAGCGATTACAGAAAGTACTCTGTTGCTGCTCTTCTCGTTGAAAAGGATTGATGTATCGCAAAAGAAGAATTTTCTCACCATCCAGGCTTCAGATCTAAAACGTTACGCCCTAAGGGAGTAAGTTTTTCACAACCCGAACTTCTATTTTACCAGCCAAACTATTTTGTACACTTTAGTATCCTCTTTGTAGTATTTCCTCCATTTTTCTTCACCACTAAACCCGCAAAACCGAAACACAGTTAACAGATATGACATGCTTTAAATATAGCCCCATTTGGCCAATTAATCAACCCACCCATATTGCCATCTAAATGGGACTACGTCACTTACCTTTATCTTTGGTCAATCTCATTGTACTCTTTTAGGTGGCTAACAGGCAGAGACAATAAGGAAAGTAGTGCAACATTATATGGATCTATTGAATATCAACAGAGTATATGATTATATGTATCATTTGAAACAGAGTATGCAAAGCTGCTGGATTTTAAGCCAACTCGTCCTTCAACTGCTCTAGAAGAATGTACCGACTCTTTACAATGATCAAGAAACATATGATGCCAAACATTATTTTAAATAACAGTCAACTAATATTTTAACTACTAAAGAGTCACCTATCAAAATAGACGAATCATAATTGCTGATCAAATGAACATGACCCAACTCATTTCATTCAGTACTAATTCAATCCATTTCAAACCTGCCTAATTAACCTTTTACCCAACCCACCTTCCACCGAGAGGCTATTTATAGTCAAAAATGAGCAAGAGAAAGGACACTATTATGTTTAAAAGAATGAAGCTCTTAAACTCAACTCGAAAAAATGAATGATAAAAGTGAACATTTAATTCTTACATCCTCCCTATATCATTTTATTAATCAAATCGCACCGTTATAAAATAGTTCTTGTGAACTAATTTCACTCATGACCGATTTATAGGCCAAGGAAGTTTAAAAAAACCGAATGGCTTTTACTGGTTACCCAACTCACCTACATCACTCTATATATGAAAAATCAAATCCTCAGATGAGGATGTCAAAACTCAGTGTTCTATTGAATTGCATCCGAGCAAATGTGAAGCCCAATCAAGTTTCAATTCGTAATGAGCAAGTCAAATGTTATATCTTACTACCCTAAAGGCAGACCTTTCGGCCGCAAACGATTGTGCTTCTAAGAATACTAACCTTTTCAAAATAGAATCTATAAGAATTGTTTGAGGACCTTGGCCATCATGAGCTCTCATAACAGCAGTCAATGCCCAGGCAGTAATCCCATAACCTCTGTACATAGATGTCACTAAAACAAATTTAAGTCATAAAACTATAACAGATAATAAACACAATGGTTTACTACAAATACATTTAGAATCTAACTCGTGTGTTTCTTGCAACTCTCTAAAATGCTTAGCCGATGTTAAAATGACCATAATCAAAACCCACGAACTATTATAGAGTCTTTTCTTTCAGTATATATAGATACATAGAGCCGTTCAAAAAAAAAAAAAAACACAGACTACAGGAACAAATAAATTAACGAAAGAGAAACGTTTTGGGAATTGCTTGAACCATACTTTATCCGTAGGACGTAGTTTATTCATATGCAAACTGTACTTTCACAAATCTGTAGAGAAAGCCAAGCACCTATTAACAATAACGATCGTATGTATGTATGTATGTATGCATGTAGATATACACCCAGAAAAGCAGAGAAAACCAATTATAAAAACAACAATAATAATAATATTAAATGTTGAATTATCAATTATAGGTTGATGAATCCTTGGTTAATTATCCTCTAATTGGGTTAAACCCCTGAATTGGATAATAAGATTGAGACAATTGGCTTAAATGAATGGCATCTTACTTTTTCTTGAGCTGATGCATTGAACTTTTGGAGCAAGAAGGCTTTGGGATCCATTTAACCAGGAGAGGCTTTACCGATTCCTGGAGAGTAGAAGAATCACAATCAATTATCAATATTACGCATCTGAAAAATTTTAATAATACCAATTGTCAACCGTATGAACTTGATTACACTCTTCATCCTAATTTTAAAAATATTAGAATATGATGGCTAACAACAAATTCAACTTCCTTAGCTAATTATAACGCAAAAAGATAAATGATGACATTTCAAAGAGATTATTCATACCCATTGTGGCTCCCATGACCTCCCTTGGGCTGAAGCCGAAGAACCCCACATGGTAGATCCATATCATCATGAAACTACAGACACAATAAGCAAATGATAACAACAAAAACAATCAGGTTACCCACTTACATTTCTTTGTGATAACTTGTCAAACAACGTAGGTGCATTTTGCGGCGATAAGGCACCAACCCCTTAAACATTACTATCACACAATCAAAAATTAATTTACTCATATGAAAAATATAGTTTAGATACTAAACTAAAATAAATAAATAAAATGCTTTACAATTCATGAAATAAAACATAAATATAAAAGAACAGCTTATCTGTCAAATAACTAATATCAACTTGTCTCTTAAACAATTACCTTTTTAAGATATAAAGCAAGACAATATATAATCTATCTTTACAGATAATGATACTTTGATTTTGTGTGGCCATTATCTGTATCAAAAAACCTTGCTAATATGTGTAAATGATTTGCGATTTTGCATATACACAAAACCCCTACAGCTTATTAAAATAAAACTAACTTACACACCTTGGTAAACATAATCTGCAAATCTCTTTATGGTATGATAACAAATCACCTGCACATTATAATTATTATACCAAATATTATTATAGCAAAAAATAAAATATAAAAGAAAAAAATGCGTAGTAAAAATAAAGACAAATTGTTTAACAATTGTGAAAGAATTAGGTTATAAAGTACTTCTTGTTAATGGATGCCAAAAGTAACAAAATGCTTCAGTTAATGATTTAAATCAGAATTTGTATCAACTTCACTTCTAAAATGATTTTGCCATCAATTATAGGGAAGTCAAAAGGTCTGCAGATTAGAAAAAAATAAAAACTTCTTTAAATAGATAGCAATGAGAAATAATGGAGTAGATAGATGGATGGGTAGGTGTTCGAACTATACATACATACGGGTAATAGTAACTGGAATTGAAGTAATAAAGCATTGATGCCATGAAAGGTTCATCAACAACATTTAAGACACCTACACCATTGAAAGCCATTACTTTAAAAATCAATAATCCAGATACAAAATTTACAAAACATACACACCTTTTTAGTTTACGGAAAATCATGTTGGAATATAACATGATTCAATTCGTAATAAACACGTACTGGGGAATCCAGATCGTCCTGTGGAACCTGTAACAGCATAAAGCATGATTGCTATTGATTTCGGGTTCCCATAACAAGAAGATTGATTTAGGATGGATTGATGAATTCGGTTTTGATGAATTCAACAGAGGAAGGAGAACGAAATTAGATATGAGGGAGGCTGTGATTATGTGTGTTGATTAACCTTAAATTAGGGTTAATTACTCTCTATATATATAAGGAGAGTATTTTCACATTTAGTCCCTCTGGTGTTTAATTCGTGTCTCATTAGTCCTCTTAGTTCCAATCACCTAATGGGAAACCCTATAATACGTCTTTAAGAGTAAATACGTCCATCGAATATTTACTAGACATAGGGATTTCAGTTATCGTCAATTATCATATCAGGAAGGATAGATGATCAGTGACGGTCACACTAACGTGGTTCCAACATTCTCCCACTTGACCGAGCGATCATTTATCTATGAGTATTTAATAAGTCCGGCCGGGATAATACTCATTTCGTTTTAAACCGAAATCATAGCCAATAAGTACAGTCGTAGAGAAGAACATCAACTCCCAGGACCCCCACTAGTCAAACTATGACTCAAATTTAAAACTAATAAGCAATGATCAATTGACTGAGACAAATTTTGTTGCATAATGTCTTTACACTGTTATGAGCTCGAAGTGTAACTAATAGACAAACAAAATCTGAATAAGGAGGGAAAATTTTCATTAACATAATAATAATAATGACCAACAAGTACAACATGCTATCATAATAGGTCCTTTAGTAAGCCTCATCTTCGATACGTATCCTACGAAGATTTTTAGGAGGAAGACCTTCGGTCATTTGATCCAGTAGCATCTTATGTGTACTTATGTACTCAATACAAAGAACATTTTCCTCAATCTGTTTACATACAAACAGAAACTTTGTATCAAGATACATCTCAGCGCCAGTTGAACTGTTACTGTTCAAGCAAGTTACGGTAGCTGAGTTATCACAGTAAAGCTTCAATGGTCTATAAACAAAGTTGACGATTTTCGAGTCCACTGACTAAGTTCTTTAACAACATCCCATGACATGAAATTATGAACGTTCAGACATCATGGTAGACGTTGCAGTCAGTTTCTACTTATGACTCCGTCAAAAGATAGGTTTGCCAACTAACCATAAATATATACATTCAGAAGTAGATTTCTTATTGGAATTAAAACATCCTACTACTTCTAAGTTGTCACCTCTTCTATAAGTTAATGTGTAGTCTTTGGTCCTTAGCAGATATCGTAAAACCTTTTAGCCGCTTTCCAGTGTGCTAATTCGGGATTAGATAAGTAACTCCCAAGCATACCGGCGATATAAGCGATATCTAGATGAGTACAGACCTGAGCGTACATAATGCTCCCAACTACTTATAAGTAAGGTATCATCCTCATTTGCTCCTATTTTATCTCAATGATTGGACTTTGGAAACAATCACATACGTCTCCTTTTACTACTAGAGTTATAGTGGGTGTGTAGTGCTGCATGTTATGGCGTTCTAAGATGTGTTCAATATAAGTCTTTTGAGAAAGAACCAGAACATCATTACGCCTATCTCGATGTATTTCGATACCTATAACATAAGAGGCATCACGGAGATCTTTTATGTCGACATTCTGCGAAAAAGTAAACGCTTCGACTCATGCAACATATCCAAGTTGTTACTTGCAAGAATATCATCCATGTGCAAAACAAGGATTGTAAATTTACTCCCACTGATCTTGAGATAGGTGCAAAGATCCACTTGATTCTTTAGGAAGTCTTGTCCTTTTATGACTTTATTAAACTTAAGGTACCATTTTAAGTGATGCTTGCTTCAACCCGTATATGGACTTATTCAACTTGCAGACCATGTGCCATTTACCTTCTGGAATTATAGGTTCACATGTATACGTCTTATTGCAAGTTTCCATTCAGGAAAGTGGTTTTTGACATCCATCTGATGTAACTCTAAATCATAATGAGCTACTAATGTCATGACAATCCTTAAGGAATCTTTATGAGACAGGAGATAAGGTCTCTTGATAATCGATTCCTTCCTTTTGAGTAAAACCCTTTCGCAACTAGTTATGACCTTATAGCGTTTGACGTTTCCTTTCGGGTCTAATTTGGTTTTGAAGATCCATTTACAACTTATAGGTTTGGATTCTTCAAGAAATTCAACCAAGTCCCAAACGTCATTATGCTATATGGAATTGAGCTTTCAAATTACAGCTTCATTCCACTATGTGGCCTGATCGCTAATAATGGCTTCTTAATAAGAGGTAGGATCAGTAAGCTTTCCAATGTCCTCAACTTCAGTTAAATAAGTTATGAAATCATCAAAAGTTATGGCCTTGCGTGACCTAGATGATCTCCTGAGTTGATTTTCAGGTTGAGTAAGGAAGATGCTTTAGCATTAATAGCATTAATAGTAAGATGCTTTGCTTTAGCATTATTTAATAAGATGCTTATCATTAGTAGTATCATAATTAGGAGGATTAGGATTCTGATTTGGAGAAGGTGGATCAGTGATTTTAGGCGCAGCGTTGAGTACAAGAGGAGTTATCGGAGGAGTAATAATAACCGACGAGTGGTTCCCCCCGCTTCTTGTACTTATAGCAAATCTTAAGATATGATTTGTCGTGCTCCCACTGATCTCTTAGTCTTTGAGAAACGTGGCATGATGCGTGTCAATAATGCTAGTAGTGTAGAAAAGACAGTAAAACTAATAACCGATAAAGAAACATGTAAGGATTTAGGATCCAGTTTCTTTAAGTTAGGGTTACAGACTTATGCTTCGGCATGACAGCCTCATACTTTCATATATTTTAGACTCAGATTCCTTCCTGTCCAGGACTCTTAGGGACAGATTCTAATGGAACTTTTATTGAGTATATGAAAAGCTGTTTTAAGGCCTTAGTCCAAAAGAAAGTTGGTAAGTTAGTGTTGAAAAGGCATACTCTTCACCATGTTCATTAAGGTTCTATTTCTCCTTTTAGCAACATAACATTTTGTTGAGGAGAACCTGACATGGTGTATTGGTTACTTATGTCTTGTTCCTTTCAAAAGTTATGGAAAAAGACCATGAGCTTCACCAATATCAGTATGTCTACCATAATACTTACCTTCTTTATCTGATCTCACAACTTTTATTTTTACGATCAAATTTGTTTTAAACCAAAGGTTTAAGATCAATAAAAGTCTCTAAGGGTTCAGATCAGATTTAGGTGCATATAACGTGAATAATCGTTAATGAATGTAATAAATGATGCATGTCCTGAAATGAATGCGGGATAGGGGCCACTTAACGTCAGAGTGAATTATTTCCAACAAGTTGGAACCTTTAGTAGCTCCTTTCTTATTCCCTTTAGCCATCTCACCTTAGAGGCAGTAAATACATGTTTCAAAATCACTAAAGTCAAGAGAATGTAATATTTCATCCTTTATGAGTCGTATCACGCGAACTCGTGATATGTGGCTAAGATATTTATGCCACATTATGGAGGAATTCTCTAATTATTTAGGTGATTTTGTCTTTGTTTTAGTTATGTCATCAATATCAGGAGACAACAAAGACTGTGAGAAATTATGATCTAGTTCTAACTTATACAACATTCCATTCAAGAAACTATGACCACGTAATGCATTATTATGAGTAATGGCAATCTCGTCATAACCATGAATTATTACATAACCTTCAAGGTCTTAGACTAAAAAAACAGATACAAGGTTTCGAGAAATTCTCGATACACATAAGGTATCTACTAGTCTAATACACTTTCCATTGTTTATATGTAAATCATAAGTCTCCATGGTTTCGACATATAAGAGATCAACCCTTCCAACTCTAGGCTTTCTCTGGTCATTTGATAGTTTCTAGATTGCATGGAATCCTTGTATAAAACTAGAATCACTCACACATGTATTGATAAGTACATCAAACATAAAAGAATCAAATATTACAAAAATTAAGTTACCTTTCTTAGCTAGCTACTCCTTGATTTTAGGGCAATCTAGGCACAATCATAATTTGCAGTTAGGATTGCTTGTCAAGGACTTAATGCTAGAGGTAGTAGCACCATGATTAGCCTTTGAACTTTATTTGCAGTTTTTATTACTGTTTTTATCTTTCCTCTTAATGGAATTAGCAGTGGTACTAAGATGAACAACTTAAGGTTGGCCCAACTTAAGGCGACCATTTTCTTGCACACACATTGCTATTAGTTCACTCATCAACCATTTATCCTTCATAGCGCTAAAATTAATTTTGAAGGAGTCGAAATGAGCAAGCAATGAGGTCATTAAAATGCAAAAGAAAATTGTCATAGACTTCCATTTTTTTTGGACTCTTAAGCTTATGAGTCATGTCAGTCATTTACATTATGTGTTCACAAGCACTGCTATTTCCTTTGTATTTAAGCTACTTGAAAACGCCTTATACATTCCCTCGGAAACTATGATTGATGAAGTTTCTGACCATCATTATTGACAAGTGATTCGCCCTATCCCACTTTATTAAAAATTCGCTTTCTGAGCTGCGGAAGAGTTAGCAGTAAAGCAGTGGGTTCATTATGGTGAATGACATAGTCAAGGTCTATCATCTACAGAATTAGAGGTAATTAATCCTTTCATAAAGCAAAGTTTGCATCAGTAAGTGGCTCAATGCCTAAGTTAGGTACTTCAGTGGAAATAAGGAGGATATTAATTTATGATACAAGCAATAGAAGATTATAATAGTAATGCCTAAAATAAGTAGGCTTAATAGTAATGAAATTATAGTGACATGATTAGCTATATAAGGCAAACTAAGTAATGTCTATAGAAGTAAGGGAACTAAAGTAATGCCTAAAACTAACTAAGGGCTAATAATAATGTTCCTTATAGCAACATAATTAGATTTCAAAAGGTAATGAGACTAAGACCATTATACTAATGAAGCTAGTGATAAGTAAGCCTATTGTAAACACCAAAACAATAAGCTAAAGTAAGGCTCTACTTAGATGTTACATCACCTTTGGGCAGAAATAACTAATATCTAAGTACACATGAGCATTAGGGTCATGCAACACAACGCTTATCTTTTGATCTTTGGGCACAAAATTAAGAATCGTGTATTTTAGGCATGAAAAGAATCCCTTTGCTACACAAAACATATTAAATCACCTTTGGGCAGAATTAATATACTAAGTGTTAATTATGCAAAAGAGAAAAGAGCGCAACATGAGAATCACATTTGACCTTTGGGCGCAAATGATGAAACCATGTACATTAGTGCGAAGCCCCCACACATTACGGGGGTCCGGGGGCAGAGCCCCTGGCTGGGGTCGAGCTGCCAGGTCAGCTTGGAAATTTTTTATTTCCCTTAAAGTGCTGTGGTAAAAACGCCTCAGAAAAAATTATTTTCTGAAAATAAGGGTCATTTTTTCCATTTAAACTTTAAGGTAAAACATAAGCACGAACTTGATAATCAACTAAGTTAATCAGTAATCCATGAAAAATAAGCACGGTACGAAGATAGTTAAGTTCGTAATAAGGATTAACTTCGTAAGTAGTAATTAACTTCGTAAGTAGTAATTAACTTCGTAAGTAGTAATTAACTTCGTAAGTAGTAATTAACTTCGTAAGTAGTTAACTATCTTCGTAAGTAACTTACGAAGATAGCTTACGAACATAAGCAACGAAGATAGCTTACGAAAATAGGCAACGAAGATAGCTTACGAACATAAGCAACGAAGATAGCTTACGAAAATAAGGTAAGTTCGTGAGGAAGTAAGTGCGAAGATGAGCAGAAGTTTCGTACACAAATAAGCCTTACGAACTTAGTAATTCCTTACGAATTTAGAGTTCAAACGAATTTAGAGTTCAAACGAATTTAGAGTTCAAACGAATTTAGAGTTCAAACGAACTTAGAGTTCAAACGAATTTAGAGTTCAAACGAACTTAGAGTTCAAATGAATTTAGAGTTCAAACGAATTTAGAGTTCAAACGAATTTAGAGTTCAAACGAATTTAGAGTTCAAACGAATTTAGAGTTCAAACGAATTTAGAGTTCAAACGAATTTAGAGTTCAAACGAATTTAGAGTTCAAACGAATTTAGAGTTCAAACGAATTTAGAGTTCAAACGAATTTAGAGTTCAAACGAATTTAGAGTTCAAACGAATTTAGAGTTCAAACGAATTTAGAGTTCAAACAAATTTAGAGTTCAAACGAATTTAGAGTTCAAACGAATTTAGAGTTCAAACGAATTTAGAGTTCAAACGAATTTAGAGTTCAAACGAATTTAGAGTTCAAACGAATTTAGAGTTCAAACGAATTTAGAGTTCAAACGAATTTAGAGTTCAAACGAATTTAGAGTTCAAACGAATTTAGAGTTCAAACGAATTTAGAGCTCAAACGAATTTAGAGTTCAAACGAATTTAGAGTTCAAACGAATTTAGAGTTCAAACGAATTTAGAGTTCAAACGAACTTAGAGTTCAAACGAATTTAGAGTTCAAACGAATTTAGAGTTCAAACGAATTTAGAGTTCAAACGAATTTAGAGTTCAAACGAATTTAGAGTTCAAACGAATTTAGAGTTCAAACGAATTTAGAGTTCAAACGAATTTAGAGTTCAAACGAATTTAGAGTTCAAACGAACTTTAGAGTTCAAACGAATTTAGAGTTCAAACGAATTTAGAGTTCAAACGAATTTAGAGTTCAAACGAATTTTAAGTTCGTAAGAAGCATACGAACTTAAGCTTCTGCATTTTTTTAGTTCGCGAATTAGGGTACGAAAACGAATCAAATCAAGGGATAAATTCGTAACCAGGCTCTGATACCACATGTTGGAATATAACATGATTCAATTCGTAATAAACACGTACCGGGAATCCAGATCGTCCTGTGGAACCTGTAACAGCATAAAGCATGATTGCTATTGATTTCGGGTTCCCATAACAAGAAGATTGATTTAGGATGGATTGATGAATTCGGTTTTGATGAATTCAACAGAGGAAGGAGAACGAAATTAGATATGAGGGAGGCTGTGATTATGTGTGTTGATTAACCTTAAATTAGGGTTAATTACTCTCTATATATATAAGGAGAGTATTTTCACATTTAGTCCCTCTGGTGTTTAATTCGTGCCTCATTAGTCCTCTTAGTTCCAATCACCTAATGGGAAACCCTATAATACGTCTTTAAGAGTAAATACGTCCATCCGAATATTTACTAGACATAGGGATTTCAGTTATCGTCAATTATCATATCAGGAAGGATAGATGATCAGTGACGGTCACACTAACGTGGTTCCAACAAATCACAGTTGATTTGCATCAAAGCAACTACATATTCAAATGATATCATTAAGTACAGAGAATAATAGGAGAGATGAAAGTTCCACTATTGATTCATTCCCTAACTTTTATAAGGATACTGAAGAGATATATAATAAAAATAGGTCAATTATATATTTATATAAAAAGTTACTCATTGTTATTGGTGTCGGTAAAATCACTTGGTTGAAACTGATTTAGTAGAGCCAAAATGCAATTTGTCCAAGCCTCTTCGCATGTTGACGTCAAAGTTGGAGAATATCAACTTCTATCAACCTGGTCCTTAGAAAGCTCGAAATGACAAAGTATACTCCAATAGAGATGTCAACCCAAGGCGAATTTTTGAAGATATAAGACACTCTGGCATTTTTATGGTTAACGACAAGATCAAAACACAAAAACTTAGATTGGAACTCATTGTGCTCTTTCAATTACCTTGTAATTTTCTATAATCTACTCTACTAGCCCCTTGTTAGTCTTTTAAATCAATAAAAAGTTGTTCAAAAAAGAAATTCGGAACGTTTTCTTTATTAAGTACACTTACAACCCATTTGACATGCATTGTATTAAGTGAATCCTTTTGTTACAAATCTGACTTGTTAAAGATAAAACATAATTTGAAACCTTATGTGCTATACTTTTGAATTATTGATAGTCAACAAATGTGCATATGGTTATGCTGAAATTTCGATGCATAGATTAGTTGCCTTCTAATGTGTAAAGTCCTTTTCCGAATCATTCTGTATATGCACTATGAAGATGAAAGAGATTATGCAAAATTGTCTTACATATTGCAATAAGATGTAATTAAATAAAATCTAGCTTGATATGTAAGTTTATAACTAAGTTAGTTAGAGACGGTTAGATGATGTTAAAATACTCATTTTGTAATTCATTTTCTTAATTAAAAAATGAAAACAATAATATTTCCCTCCGATTACTCTCCTCTCTCACTTTCTCTTATGGTATCAGAGACATCGCCGGCGATCGCCGGAATTAGCCATTAACGCCGGAAAATCTCTTCATCAAACTTGTTCTACTCTCACTCCTCTATCGTCCGATATACAAATTTCCTTACCCTAAGTGTAAGTCCCAACTCAATAGATGGTACTACCTGAAGACACCTCAATGTCAATGGTGGAGTTACTTTGCAATATAAGCGTTGAACTGGAGATGACCAGTTGCAGTGGGTATATACCAAGTTCTTGGATAGATTACTTATTAAAGTGACAATAAGTAAAAACAATGCAATAACATAAAATACTTGTAAAAGTAAATTGGTGAGACAATATGTAATTTTCAAGTGTAATTTATTTATTAACTTTAAATAAATTACAAGGTTGTTGCGGAACCAAGATAATACAAAGTATGTAAATATCCTAACAACCTATGAACTACAATTGATCTACACTTGGAAATTCTCTAAACAATTGAAACACTTAAAGTTGTGAAATGTTCCTTTTAGCGATTGAGAGAATATTGCACAAGTTCACCAAGAATATTGCAGGTTTGCAAAGTATATGTTGTGTGTTATTCTTGTTGTGCAATGACTTGTATTTATAGGCAAAGTTGACATTGGGATGTCAACTTTGGCCGTACAAATATGGTTGAGAACATTTAAGGAATAGCATTTAATTCCTTAAAATGCTGTGTAAAGTTGCAGTATAAAGCAACTTTACTCAACCAGCTTTATGTACCTTTTTGTACTTTATACATAGATAAATCCTTTTATCCGTGTAATAGCACATAAAGCATAAAAGTCTTTTTCCTCGTAATCAGTGTAAAGCTTTGTAAGAGCTTTCCACTGATGGTCTCCAGTTTGTAACTGACTAGAATGTCAACTGGGCTTCGCTGCCATTGTCATTCTCTATCTTCCACTTGTTGTCTTCGACTTCAACTGGAATGACTCTTCAACTGATCAGTTCTCAACTGGAGGAAGTCTTCAGTTGCGTTAACTGTACGATGCAACTGGACTTCAATATATTTCTAGACAAATCTTCTTGGTCTCCAGGTGCAACTGGAGACTGGCCAGTTTCGCTGAACCTGGTCCTAACAAATTCCCCCTATTTGTCCTGAAATATTGCCAAGTCTTTTTCAGTTCTTGTATCTGTACAAGTGTGAACTGGAGAGACTTGTTTGATTAAATCTATCTAAGTTTTCCAAGGCATTTTTATAGATCAGTAAATGCCTTGGATTTTTCTTTTGAGTTTGTTAGATCTAATCTATTATCTATCTTGTGGTTACAAACTGGTAACTTCATTTATACAAGGAAATGAAATTTACACAAGTTACAGAATGTAAACAAAATTACAAGCAGATAAACTGAAAGGAAAATTTATTTAGATGGCCCTTCGCCAATTCTCCTTTTCTTTGTCACTGAAGAGATAGGCTGAGAGTCTTCAGGATCAATATTCAACTTCAGCTCCAGATTCTCTTTGTGTTGAATCTTGCCCTTCAAGAAGTTGACCCAAGCTTTCTCAAACCTATTCTTTTGTGCCTTTGCTTCCAAAAAGTTTACCATTTCCACCCATTCCGAGAACCCATATTGCATTGCACCAGGATTGTCAGTTCTAACTAGTGGCCCTCTAACATAACTGACTTCAACGTGAAAGTACTTGGTGCCTGTAACACCCCAACCACGGCGGAATGATGAGATGTACAGAAAGTCGAGTATTCAAAACAAAGGATAATAGATAACATTCACCATAGCTTTATTGGATAAAAATAATTTTACAATGCACAAGCATGTGAACCAATTCCCAAGTACAATACGTCTACTATACTTGGATATTGAGTCCACGAAACAAATAACAAATACATGAGATGGTATACTACAATGATCAGGCGGATTCCATTGCCCGTCACAAGGTTTGATCTTTGACTCCAAAGTGCAATGCAAACAATCATGATGTATATAATTCCTCAAAGCTTATGCTAATTCCTGAAAAGCATGAAGAAAAAGTGTCAACTACAAAACGTAGTTGGTGAGTGCATAGGTTTACAAATAAATCTTGCTACATATCCATTTCAAAATAGTTGAGAAATCCATGGTAAATTATAACGTTCTCATTTGTCACATTTATCGTGAGAAAAAAAAAATATATCAATCGATTGATCATTCATCATACCAAAACCATTTGGTCATCAATACTTCAATATTGCCAAATTCATCAACCTTCAAGATTCCATATAAGGTCCAATACCCAAACCGTATGTTCAATCCACAATTTCCATCCATAATAATATCAATACCTCTTGGTCAATGGTAAGACTACCATGACATAATTTGATGAGATTGTTCTTGAGCCACTACTAAGACCGGTTATGTCCCAATAATCAATATATAATGTCCCAAATGATAAGATAATGATATCACTTTTTTTTTTTTTTTTTTTTTTTTTTTTTTTTTTTTTTTTTTTTTTTTTTTTTTTTTTTTTTTTTTTTTTTTTTTTATTCTTCACGATAATTTTTTTTTTTTTTTTTTTTTTTTTTTTTTTTTTTTTTTTTTTTTTTTTTTTTTTTTTTTTTTTTTTTTTTCCCTTACTAACTAACTTTTTTTTTTTTTTTTTTTTTTTTTTTTTTTTTTTTTTTTTTTTTTTTTTTTTTTTTTTTTTTTTTTTTTTTTTTTTTTTTTTTTTTTTTTTTTTTTTTTTTTTTTTTTTTTTTTTTTTTTTTTTTTTTTTTTTTTTTTTTTTTTTTTTTTTTTTTTTTTTTTTTTTTTTTTTTTTTTTTTTTTTTTTTTTTTTTTTTTTTTTTTTTTTTTTTTTTTTTTTTTTTTTTTTTTTTTTTTTTTTTTTTTTTTTTTTTTTTTTTTTTTTTTTTTTTTTTTTTTTTTTTTT
The DNA here is from genome assembly GCA_034093135.1 of Erigeron breviscapus. Classification (NCBI taxonomy): domain Eukaryota; kingdom Viridiplantae; phylum Streptophyta; class Magnoliopsida; order Asterales; family Asteraceae; genus Erigeron; species Erigeron breviscapus. The sequence continues at coordinate 46,942,541 of CM067174.1, read as the reverse complement.
TTTTTTTTTTTTTTTTTTTTTTTTTTTTTTTTTTTTTTTTTTTTTTTTTTTTTTTTTTTTTTTTTTTTTTTTTTTTTTTTTTTTTTTTTTTTTTTTTTTTTTTTTTTTTTTTTTTTTTTTTTTTTTTTTTTTTTTTTTTTTTTTTTTTTTTTTTTTTTTTTTTTTTTTTTTTTTTTTTTTTTTTTTTTTTTTTTTTTTTTTTTTTTTTTTTTTTTTTTTTTTTTTTTTTTTTTTTTTTTTTTTTTTTTTTTTTTTTTTTTTTTTTTTTTTTTTTTTTTTTTTTTTTTTTTTTTTTTTTTTTTTTTTTTTTTTTTTTTTTTTTTTTTTTTTTTTTTTTTTTTTTTTTTTTTTTTTTTTTTTTTTTTTTTTTTTTTTTTTTTTTTTTTTTTTTTTTTTTTTTTTTTTTTTTTTTTTTTTTTTTTTTTTTTTTTTTTTTTTTTTTTTTTTTTTTTTTTTTTTTTTTTTTTTTTTTTTTTTTTTTTTTTTTTTTTTTTTTTTTTTTTTTTTTTTTTTTTTTTTTTTTTTTTTTTTTTTTTTTTTTTTTTTTTTTTTTTTTTTTTTTTTTTTTTTTTTTTTTTTTTTTTTTTTTTTTTTTTTTTTTTTTTTTTTTTTTTTTTTTTTTTTTTTTTTTTTTTTTTTTTTTTTTTTTTTTTTTTTTTTTTTTTTTTTTTTTTTTTTTTTTTTTTTTTTTTTTTTTTTTTTTTTTTTTTTTTTTTTTTTTTTTTTTTTTTTTTTTTTTTTTTTTTTTTTTTTTTTTTTTTTTTTTTTTTTTTTTTTTTTTTTTTTTTTTTTTTTTTTTTTTTTTTTTTTTTTTTTTTTTTTTTTTTTTTTTTTTTTTTTTTTTTTTTTTTTTTATTAAAGAATCATTTCATAATAAGTCATTTTAATTAATCATGCTTTTCACCCCGCAAGTAAAACAAATAAAAGAGTTTGAAAGGGGGCTATGACTCACCTTGATATGCCGCATATTATATTCACTTATCCAAAATGGGTACTTCCCATCTATCGCTTCCTTGATCATATATCCGTCATATTCCTCAATCACATTCCAATCCAAGACTATCCCTACGATAGGACTAATATACATAAGTTCCTATCTTAAGCCATCACTAAGAAATGCCACTTTTATTATGTTGTTATCAATTATGGGATCCAAGTGTATTGCTCATATTCACATCTTTTTGGTTGTAAAGATTGGTGGTAAGAGTCGTTTTCTCATTATACGTTTTTGTACGTTTATTGGAATTTCGGTAATTTGGATTTGGTTATATGATTTCCATTGTATACTTTGCTTAGTAATAACATTTGACATTAGTGGTCTTATAATATTAATATTTTATGTATATTTTCTGATTTGTAATTATATATTTAATTTAATATTATTTGATTAATTATTTATTCATTTTATTGATTTATTAATTAAATAATTCCTTAAAAATACTTTTAAGTGTCATAATTGCCTTTATAAATTATGGATAATTTCATTTGAATTATCTTCTGATATATATGCTCCTAAATTTATAATTTCATGATTTAATTGTAGGGGGGGGGGGGGGGGGGGGGGGGGGGGGGGGGGGGGGGGGGGGGGGGGGGGGGGGGGGGGGGGGGGGGGGGGGGGGGGGGGGGGGGGGGGGGGGGGGGGGGGGGGGGGGGGGGGGGGGGGGGGGGGGGGGGGGGGGGGGGGGGGGGGGGGGGGGGGGGGGGGGGGGGGGGGGGGGGGGGGGGGGGGGGGGGGGGGGGGGGGGGGGGGGGGGGGGGGGGGGGGGGGGGGGGGGGGGGGGGGGGGGGGGGGGGGGGGGGGGGGGGGGGGGGGGGGGGGGGGGGGGGGGGGGGGGGGGGGGGGGGGGGGGGGGGGGGGGGGGGGGGGGGGGGGGGGGGGGGGGGGGGGGGGGGGGGGGGGGGGGGGGGGGGGGGGGGGGGGGGGGGGGGGGGGGGGGGGGGGGGGGGGGGGGGGGGGGGGGGGGGGGGGGGGGGGGGGGGGGGGGGGGGGGGGGGGGGGGGGGGGGGGGGGGGGGGGGGGGGGGGGGGGGGGGGGGGGGGGGGGGGGGGGGGGGGGGGGGGGGGGGGGGGGGGGGGGGGGGGGGGGGGGGGGGGGGGGGGGGGGGGGGGGGGGGGGGGGGGGGGGGGGGGGGGGGGGGGGGGGGGGGGGGGGGGGGGGGGGGGGGGGGGGGGGGGGGGGGGGGGGGGGGGGGGGGGGGGGGGGGGGGGGGGGGGGGGGGGGGGGGGGGGGGGGGGGGGGGGGGGGGGGGGGGGGGGGGGGGGGGGGGGGGGGGGGGGGGGGGGGGGGGGGGGGGGGGGGGGGGGGGGGGGGGGGGGGGGGGGGGGGGGGGGGGGGGGGGGGGGGGGGGGGGGGGGGGGGGGGGGGGGGGGGGGGGGGGGGGGGGGGGGGGGGGGGGGGGGGGGGGGGGGGGGGGGGGGGGGGGGGGGGGGGGGGGGGGGGGGGGGGGGGGGGGGGGGGGGGGGGGGGGGGGGGGGGGGGGGGGGGGGGGGGGGGGGGGGGGGGGGGGGGGGGGGGGGGGGGGGGGGGGGGGGGGGGGGGGGGGGGGGGGGGGGGGGGGGGGGGGGGGGGGGGGGGGGGGGGGGGGGGGGGGGGGGGGGGGGGGGGGGGGGGGGGGGGGGGGGGGGGGGGGGGGGGGGGGGGGGGGGGGGGGGGGGGGGGGGGGGGGGGGGGGGGGGGGGGGGGGGGGGGGGGGGGGGGGGGGGGGGGGGGGGGGGGGGGGGGGGGGGGGGGGGGGGGGGGGGGGGGGGGGGGGGGGGGGGGGGGGGGGGGGGGGGGGGGGGGGGGGGGGGGGGGGGGGGGGGGGGGGGGGGGGGGGGGGGGGGGGGGGGGGGGGGGGGGGGGGGGGGGGGGGGGGGGGGGGGGGGGGGGGGGGGGGGGGGGGGGGGGGGGGGGGGGGGGGGGGGGGGGGGGGGGGGGGGGGGGGGGGGGGGGGGGGGGGGGGGGGGGGGGGGGGGGGGGGGGGGGGGGGGGGGGGGGGGGGGGGGGGGGGGGGGGGGGGGGGGGGGGGGGGGGGGGGGGGGGGGGGGGGGGGGGGGGGGGGGGGGGGGGGGGGGGGGGGGGGGGGGGGGGGGGGGGGGGGGGGGGGGGGGGGGGGGGGGGGGGGGGGGGGGGGGGGGGGGGGGGGGGGGGGGGGGGGGGGGGGGGGGGGGGGGGGGGGGGGGGGGGGGGGGGGGGGGGGGGGGGGGGGGGGGGGGGGGGGGGGGGGGGGGGGGGGGGGGGGGGGGGGGGGGGGGGGGGGGGGGGGGGGGGGGGGGGGGGGGGGGGGGGGGGGGGGGGGGGGGGGGGGGGGGGGGGGGGGGGGGGGGGGGGGGGGGGGGGGGGGGGGGGGGGGGGGGGGGGGGGGGGGGGGGGGGGGGGGGCTGCACTTGCAGCTGCAGGTTTGGTGGTGGGTTGTCCCACTGCGGCGCAGTGGGAGGGCATAGTCCCCACTGCGGCGCAGTGGATTCTCTCGGCCTTCCTTGCTTCTTAGGCCACTGCGGCGCAGTGGGCATGGTTTGGCTCACTGCGGCGCAGTGGAATTCCTCGGCCATTTTTGCTTCTTAGCCCACTGCGGCGCAGTGGGCATGGTCCTTGCTCACTGCGGCGCAGTGCTTTGTCTCGGTCCTGGTTCAGTTTAGCCACTGCGGCGCAGTGGGCATAGTCTGGCCCACTGCGGCGCAGTGGATGGTCATTGTGTTTATGTGTGTTGATGAGAATGTATATGATCCATAATTAGGTGTTGGACGCGAGGTGAACTTCGTTCGGAGATAACTTAACTTTATAGCAATCTTATCTTCATAACCAATCAAGGTGAGTTTCGTATCTCCCTACCCGCTTGGGATTCGGGCTGAAAAGTGTAAACCTGGCGTGTTTACTTGTATTTATTGATGTATTGATTGTTTGACATGATTGTTGGATTGATGTGACGTGTCTTTCGTTTGTTGACTTGGATTGTGTTTTCATTAATTTAATATTATTTAATTAATTATTTATTCATTTTATTGATTTATTAATTAAATAATTCCTTAAAAATACTTTTAAGTGTCATAATTACCTTTATAAATTATGGATAATTTCATTTGAATTATCTTCTGATATATATGCTCCTTAATTTATAATTTCATGATTTATACTTTTATTTGTGTATTTTCCATTTATTTTAATGATAATTTTTAATTAATTATTTATTCATTTTATTGATTTATTAATTAAATAATTCCTTAAAAATACTTTTAAGTGTCATAATTACCTTTATAAATTATGGATAATTTCATTTGAATTATCTTCTGATATATATGCTCCTTAATTTATAATTTCATGATTTATACTTTTATTTGTGTATTTTCCATTTATTTTAATGATAATTTTTAATTAATTATTTTTACTCAATTATTTATCTTTAAATTATGTAACACATGTCCCTTGCCTTTTAACTATTTTTCTCCAGTAGGTTTTAGTTATTTTTATCAATGGTTAAGATGATTTAACTTCATTCTTGATTTGCATAATTTATTTATGGATTTTTATGTCTTTTAATTACTATTTAAATTCAATAATTCATGAAAATTCTTAGAAATCATCACTAAACATTTTGGTCAAAAATCTCAGGCCTTTTAGGCAACTTTTATCCATACAAAATCATATCAATTCAACCTCTCTTGTGTCTTGCTCATTTTGAGGGTTTTATGATTAAAAATCGTTTACCGAAATGGTGATTTTAGCCTCATTTCTCAAGCAATTAAAGTGCTTCAAAATGGATTTTCATCCTTATTCCATTATTTACAGAATGTTCATTATATTTTGGTGTCTTAAGTCGTGATCGTGGTGGTGGTGTGATATTTGCAAATTAAAGCTTTCGGTTAGTGCTTATATGAACCGAATTAGTGATTTGTAGGCTTGCCTTTGCCATTTAATAACCAAGTTAAGTTTTATAACTTTTATTTGACATATTCTCAGTAGGTTTATAATACTTTTTGTTACGAGATTGTTGGAGTTGATTAAAGTTGCAATCTAGTGACTTTTAGCTTATTTTGTTGTGAAGAACTTTTACTTGGAATTTTCTGTTTTAACACTTATTTTCATAAAATGTTGAGTAGTCATTTTTGGTTAAGTTGAATTATTTGGACGTTGGTGATTTTTGTACAGAGACATATATGTGTCCTATATTTATGTGAATTTTTGCTAAATTTTCAGACATTGTTTACTACCTCTAAAAATTACAAAACCAAAGTTGGTCAGAAAGCTTGCTGCTGTGCGACTCAATATATTTTATAAAAGATTTCTATGATGGACATTTAAGAAAAATCTCCCAATTTTATTTTAAGTTAGGGACACTTTGAACTCAGTTCACACCAAGTTTAAACTTCTGAAACCTATTGGTTAAGGAATTAAAAATCGTCAAAGTTGACTCAACATTAAGACAAAAATCCAGTTTTGACCACTTTTGGTAGAAAAATCATATCTTTGTTTTGGTTTAGTATTTTTGAGTGATTCCAGTTGGAGGTTAATCTTAACTCTTTTATCTACAACTTTTATTTTGAAAGTTTTGCTTGAAACGGCCCTCACATGCCCAGTTTATCCGTCCAAAGACAGAAGAATAATTCTGTCAGAAGCATTTGGGTCCAAACAACACACCAATGACCATTCTTGCTTTATTAACACTTGAGTTCATCATTTACAAGATTAATACTTTATTTTTATACCTCTTAACATCAAATTTCCAGATTATTATACCTCTTTTAACATATTTTTCACTTAACACAAGTCCATCCATCTCATAATCCAACAACAAGATTCAACTTTCTTAGATCTAACATGTATTCATTCAAATCAACACTTTTCAATACCAATCTTTATAGATCTAACTTTCAACAACATAAAAACATCTTTTTAATGAAAAATCTCAGAAATATATTCTTCAAAATATACAAAAACATATAGATCTATCAAAAGGAAAATCACTTTAAAAGCTACTAATCTATAACAACACTTTTGGGTCTTAAACTTGTTGAATCCTTGGATCTTTCTCATAGATTTCGACATGCATATGCATGAGGAGAAAGATCCTATCAACTTTGCCTTCATCAAGTGTATATAACAAAGAAATCAAGAAGAAAACATAAACTTTTGATAAAACCTTTGAATATAAACAAGAACAAGATTAAATCTAGTAAAAAGGATGAAGATTATACCTCTTTTAACATATTTTTCACTTAACACAAGTCCATCCATCTCATAATCCAACAACAAGATTCAACTTTCTTAGATCTAACATGTATTCATTCAAATCAACACTTTTCAATACCAATCTTTATAGATCTAACTTTCAACAACATAAAAACATCTTTTTAATGAAAAATCTCAGAAATATATTCTTCAAAATATACAAAAACATATAGATCTATCAAAAGGAAAATCACTTTAAAAGCTACTAATCTATAACAACACTTTTGGGTCTTAAACTTGTTGAATCCTTGGATCTTTCTCATAGATTTCGACATGCATATGCATGAGGAGAAAGATCCTATCAACTTTGCCTTCATCAAGTGTATATAACAAAGAAATCAAGAAGAAAACATAAACTTTTGATAAAACCTTTGAATATAAACAAGAACAAGATTAAATCTAGTAAAAAGGATGAAGATTATACCCTCTTGAACTTGGTTTTGATGGTGGATTTATGGCAGATTTTTCGTGGCCTATATGCTCCATACAACCCTTATTCCAAGCTTGAAATAACCCTTAAATCTATCTTGAATTAATCCTTGTTTAACCCTTAATGAACCCTTATTATTATTCAACACTTTTATATGCATAATAGTTTTATGAATATATTTTAAGGTGATCATCATATTTTTATGTTCAAATGTACTTTAATTAGCTTGGTGTTCGAATTGTTGGACATTTTGTAAGATTTATTGACTTTGTCACAAGTTGTGTGTCTCACATTATTATTTATATAGCTTGCCTTCTTGAAATGAAGTTTTTGGTTCATCGACATTTCACCAAGTTCGGTTAGAACTAATTTATAGTTTGAGATCGTCTATAGTTATTATTTATGGCATTTCTAAGACAACTAGCTATCTTTGGGAATTCTACTGAACTAGATGGCAAGTATCACTATGCCTTAATGTCTGGAAGGCAAAATCTCTTAAGAAACCTCTAGGGATAGATATCTAGATGAATATAAGTAAATTGTCCTAGTCGGAAATTGAGGGTTGTTACATCATTACCCCCTTAACTGAAACTTCGTCCTCGAAGTTCGATCGTTCATACGGTAGTAAAATGGATAAACCAACAGTATGGGTGTCTACACGGAGACATAAAATGTGTGGAAGTCAAACAAGGTTTCATATCGATTCTTGGTTTCTTGTGAGCTTTTAACTCTAAGGATAGGGGCATCCATTCCTCGGTTCCCTAAAATTTCTCTTGATTAGAAACTTCGAAAAAGAGAAAGGTTACGAATGTCGCTCACTTCTTGAGACGACTGGAGATTAATCGCATGTAATCGTTGCGGGCTGTCAATCTTGTCTAGATCAATACTAAATAATGGGATGATAATAAGAATGGCAATACGGAGGTGTGAAACGAACAAACGGCTCGTAACGTGAGTTACAATATAATAGTGAGAGACGTTGGAATATCGATCGTTGGTGGCTATTCATTTCCATTGTTACCTTGCATATTTTCCTTTATCGTCTTCTACCCCAACTAAAGAATCGCTCCAATAGCTTCTCGCTCACTTTCATCCTTCTTTGGTTTGACGTTGGACACGCTTGTCGCTTCTTGAAAATATTGGCGTCGTTTGTGACCAATCACTTGTTAAGGTATTACCCCTTTAACAAAAGTGATACTAACTGGGGTGTCGAGTTGCACTAAAATTGCAAAGGTACATCTTCGTAGTATCTCATTTCAGGGTTTTCTAGTGTTGTCTTTGTTATTTTATGGCGTTCGAGGGAATCATAAATTGTATGATGATAGCTCCATCTTGTTCCTCATACTTACTTTTGTTCTTCGATTTCGCCCTTATTTTTCCAAAGTCACCTCTTTCATTATTCGCTAAGTCATATCGTTACCAATTTCTCTTGCTTTTGCCGATATTGGCTTTCAAATCGTTTTAAGGTACCTTTAATTACTTCCCTTTACGCTAGAAGGACCATTATCTATGGCTCATCACCGACAAATCTCTTTTAACATCGCACATATGATCTATTCGGTTTCCTTGCTATACCTACGCATTCCTCATGATAGGATTTACACAATCCTTATGCTCTTAAGTAACCATATCACCACCATTATTTCAAGGTAAACACTTCGATGTCCTTATTCGTATGAATTCCTCCTTTAAATAATCCTTCGTAGGTCCTCCTGACCTTTACAAAACTGTCAATTACTTTGCTCTCCTGAGCCTCATATCCATTTCCAGCTTTCTAAGCTAAGCTTCTTTTCAAATACAATCACCTAATGTCCTTAGAATTTGTGACATAATATAATTTAGGGGAAACATCGGTTACTTTTCCCTTTTTCTCAACCATTTGGTTCCCTTCATTTTCCTTCCGTTTTCTTATGGGTAACTATACTCCTTACTGTTTCGCCACCCGGATCCGTCTCTAACTAGAGTAATCGTCGTCTTGCATAGTACACAAGCAGTCGCTAGTCCTTGCAGTTATCTCAAGGGTACTTGTCAGATCATGGTGATACGGATCCTTTGATCCTAACTCATCACAGATGCGAGTTATCCTTATCACCCTTCCGTTCAAACATTCCATAACCAGCTCTTCACGGAGTTTGTTAGTTGTTTGGAACTTAGTTCAGCGATCAACTTCCTTGATCGTCGCGGTAGTATGTGCCTTGAATTCTAGCGCCGCACTCCTTATTTGTCTTTACTACTAACTTAGCGATTTCTTGTTGTTTTCCTTCTTCACTTTTCTTGGGCGCACTACTTCGTGGGTCGATGGTCCTTGACGATTAACCATGTGTTACAAATTATCTTTCTTCACTCAAATTCATCTTGTCTTAGCTTACCTCCCTACGACCGTCGACCTTGAGGGGATAACCATCACAAGTCATCGTGCTTCCTCTACTTATCGACCATACTTCTCTTTAGTAAAGCTAGCTTCCATCGGGTGTTGGGCGTATATCGATTTCTCTTAGCTTAGTTGATACTCTCCACCAATAGCTTGTCTTTCGATAGAGGTTTTCTAATTCGTATCCAAAGAATAACGCGTGAACCGCCATAAAGATAAACGCCACCAGAACTACATCTTGTAGACGGCGTCAATTCCTTCACTTTACTGTTTGTGTCAAATGATGTTTCTCTACTATATCTTCTACTCCAAATCATCTTCAATGATGCTAGTGAATAACTCTTCTTGAAAGGTAAAGTATAATCTTGCACTTCATACTCCTTGTTCGAGCATCTACCTTTGCTGTGATTACCCCCTTAACATTTTTCCTCTAGAAAAATGTAAGGGATTTCCTACTTTTCACTTTATCTCACCATCCTTGACGATCTTCATTTCGCCAAATTCCTGATTCCTTCATGTAGCAAATATCCGTTTGCTTTGGTGTTTTGAAAAAAAGAAAAGGATAGCTCAGAATTCCTTTTTGTTACTCTTCCATCTTGAGGGTTACTCGACACATCCTAATTATCTTATTGTCCTTGGTTTTCTTCTTCTAACCACTTTCGTCTTCCAACATTGCTAGTGATCTCCCAAGTTCTAGGGGAGTCCTTATACTTAACCGAAGGTGACCTTCATGTCACACGACCTTCTTTTCGTTGACCACTAAATCTTTCTCTTTGGTCGATGAACATAGATAGGGAAGACCTTCAATTCTTTCTCCAAGTTAAGGCTTAGTATACTCTTCGATTGTGCTTCCATGTACTTTGACTTATACACCACAAATCTTCTCCGCCCTACTTTATGTACATGATCCAATAACATCTTCTATGCTATATCGTTATCCCAAGTATTCCACTTGTGGACGACTGATGTCTGAAAGTCTTTCGCATCCCTTGACGTCGCAGCGAGAGCAGGGTACTACTTGCTTGATTTCGCCATTGCTGAGTGTTGCGTAAGTGAATTGTATGTTGTTAGGTTACTGACTTTTGAAGAGAAGCGGTGGTGACCATTACTTTGAAAAATCAAGGATACAGAATTTGGTTTTGAATGAATGAATAAGAAAACAAAAACAAAAGAATCATTAAGGCTCAAATCAAACTCCTTGCGCGGTTTAAAGAAATCACTTCTATGTCTATCGTTGCTCAATGGACTCCAACTTTCGATGACGTCAATATATGCCGCACCAACTTAGATAATATGGATAACCGTTCGTGTACGCGTGTTATTATAGAGATATCGCACCAAATTTCGGAGCTACAATCCCAGAATGTGTCTTCTAGAATGTATATCGGAATGTGTTTATTGGCGTCGTCAAATCGTAATTTGGCTTTAATACCACTCGTCTTTCATAAGTCTCCAACTTCATTCGACGTTTACATATGTTTCGCACCATTTCAGATCGAATACCAAGGTTATGCGTGGTTTCTAAGAGGATAGAGTCGCGTCATATCTTGGGTCTACAATTCTCAGAGTATATCGTCCAACGTTCGTGGAAAGATGCTCCACCGATGATATCGCCGTCGTCATATGTCCATAATGAATGGTGGTGTCGTAAGAAATAGGATGTGGGATAATTTCAAAAGAGCACGAGTGAACGAATATTGGATTAGAGGGGTACTTAATGACAACTTCCATACTTAGGAAATTTCTAATTTTTTTTTTTTTTTTTTTTTTTTTTTTTTTTTTTTTTTTTTTTTTTTTTTTTTTTTTTTTTTTTTTTTTTTTTTATTCTTCACGATAATTTTTTTTTTTTTTTTTTTTTTTTTTTTTTTTTTTTTTTTTTTTTTTTTTTTTTTTTTTTTTTTTTTTTTTTTTTTTTTTTTTTTTTTTTTTTTTTTTTTTTTTTTTTTTTTTTTTTTTTTTTTTTTTTTTTTTTTTTTTTTTTTTTTTTTTTTTTTTTTTTTTTTTTTTTTTTTTTTTTTTTTTTTTTTTTTTTTTTTTTTTTTTTTTTTTTTTTTTTTTTTTTTTTTTTTTTTTTTTTTTTTTTTTTTTTTTTTTTTTTTTTTTTTTTTTTTTTTTTTTTTTTTTTTTTTTTTTTTTTTTTTTTTTTTTTTTTTTTTTTTTTTTTTTTTTTTTTTTTTTTTTTTTTTTTTTTTTTTTTTTTTTTTTTTTTTTTTTTTTTTTTTTTTTTTTTTTTTTTTTTTTTTTTTTTTTTTTTTTTTTTTTTTTTTTTTTTTTTTTTTTTTTTTTTTTTTTTTTTTTTTTTTTTTTTTTTTTTTTTTTTTTTTTTTTTTTTTTTTTTTTTTTTTTTTTTTTTTTTTTTTTTTTTTTTTTTTTTTTTTTTTTTTTTTTTTTTTTTTTTTTTTTTTTTTTTTTTTTTTTTTTTTTTTTTTTTTTTTTTTTTTTTTTTTTTTTTTTTTTTTTTTTTTTTTTTTTTTTTTTTTTTTTTTTTTTTTTTTTTTTTTTTTTTTTTTTTTTTTTTTTTTTTTTTTTTTTTTTTTTTTTTTTTTTTTTTTTTTTTTTTTTTTTTTTTTTTTTTTTTTTTTTTTTTTTTTTTTTTTTTTTTTTTTTTTTTTTTTTTTTTTTTTTTTTTTTTTTTTTTTTTTTTTTTTTTTTTTTTTTTTTTTTTTTTTTTTTTTTTTTTTTTTTTTTTTTTTTTTTTTTTTTTTTTTTTTTTTTTTTTTTTTTTTTTTTTTTTTTTTTTTTTTTTTTTTTTTTTTTTTTTTTTTTTTTTTTTTTTTTTTTTTTTTTTTTTTTTTTTTTTTTTTTTTTTTTTTTTTTTTTTTTTTTTTTTTTTTTTTTTTTTTTTTTTTTTTTTTTTTTTTTTTTTTTTTTTTTTTTTTTTTTTTTTTTTTTTTTTTTTTTTTTTTTTTTTTTTTTTTTTTTTTTTTTTTTTTTTTTTTTTTTTTTTTTTTTTTTTTTTTTTTTTTTTTTTTTTTTTTTTTTTTTTTTTTTTTTTTTTTTTTTTTTTTTTTTTTTTTTTTTTTTTTTTTTTTTTTTTTTTTTTTTTTTTTTTTTTTTTTTTTTTTTTTTTTTTTTTTTTTTTTTTTTTTTTTTTTTTTTTTTTTTTTTTTTTTTTTTTTTTTTTTTTTTTTTTTTTTTTTTTTTTTTTTTTTTTTTTTTTTTTTTTTTTTTTTTTTTTTTTTTTTTTTTTTTTTTTTTTTTTTTTTTTTTTTTTTTTTTTTTTTTTTTTTTTTTTTTTTTTTTTTTTTTTTTTTTTTTTTTTTTTTTTTTTTTTTTTTTTTTTTTTTTTTTTTTTTTTTTTTTTTTTTTTTTTTTTTTTTTTTTTTTTTTTTTTTTTTTTTTTTTTTTTTTTTTTTTTTTTTTTTTTTTTTTTTTTTTTTTTTTTTTTTTTTTTTTTTTTTTTTTTTTTTTTTTTTTTTTTTTTTTTTTTTTTTTTTTTTTTTTTTTTTTTTTTTTTTTTTTTTTTTTTTTTTTTTTTTTTTTTTTTTTTTTTTTTTTTTTTTTTTTTTTTTTTTTTTTTTTTTTTTTTTTTTTTTTTTTTTTTTTTTTTTTTTTTTTTTTTTTTTTTTTTTTTTTTTTTTTTTTTTTTTTTTTTTTTTTTTTTTTTTTTTTTTTTTTTTTGAAAAGGAATCCTTTTGAACATAAGTCCAAGTGGCCGTTTGAGTTTTACATGGTCCTCTCATAATTAAACGTAGATTCATGACTTTACGTTTAATTATGGTCCTACCATGTAAAGCTCAAAAAAAAAAAAAAAAAAAAAAAAAAAAAAAAAAAAAAAAAAAAAAAAAAAAAAAAAAAAAAAAAAAAAAAAAAAAAAAAAAAAAAAAAAAAAAAAAAAAAAAAAAAAAAAAAAAAAAAAAAAAAAAAAAAAAAAAAAAAAAAAAAAAAAAAAAAAAAAAAAAAAAAAAAAAAAAAAAAAAAAAAAAAAAAAAAAAAAAAAAAAAAAAAAAAAAAAAAAAAAAAAAAAAAAAAAAAAAAAAAAAAAAAAAAAAAAAAAAAAAAAAAAAAAAAAAAAAAAAAAAAAAAAAAAAAAAAAAAAAAAAAAAAAAAAAAAAAAAAAAAAAAAAAAAAAAAAAAAAAAAAAAAAAAAAAAAAAAAAAAAAAAAAAAAAAAAAAAAAAAAAAAAAAAAAAAAAAAAAAAAAAAAAAAAAAAAAAAAAAAAAAAAAAAAAAAAAAAAAAAAAAAAAAAAAAAAAAAAAAAAAAAAAAAAAAAAAAAAAAAAAAAAAAAAAAAAAAAAAAAAAAAAAAAAAAAAAAAAAAAAAAAAAAAAAAAAAAAAAAAAAAAAAAAAAAAAAAAAAAAAAAAAAAAAAAAAAAAAAAAAAAAAAAAAAAAAAAAAAAAAAAAAAAAAAAAAAAAAAAAAAAAAAAAAAAAAAAAAAAAAAAAAAAAAAAAAAAAAAAAAAAAAAAAAAAAAAAAAAAAAAAAAAAAAAAAAAAAAAAAAAAAAAAAAAAAAAAAAAAAAAAAAAAAAAAAAAAAAAAAAAAAAAAAAAAAAAAAAAAAAAAAAAAAAAAAAAAAAAAAAAAAAAAAAAAAAAAAAAAAAAAAAAAAAAAAAAAAAAAAAAAAAAAAAAAAAAAAAAAAAAAAAAAAAAAAAAAAAAAAAAAAAAAAAAAAAAAAAAAAAAAAAAAAAAAAAAAAAAAAAAAAAAAAAAAAAAAAAAAAAAAAAAAAAAAAAAAAAAAAAAAAAAAAAAAAAAAAAAAAAAAAAAAAAAAAAAAAAAAAAAAAAAAAAAAAAAAAAAAAAAAAAAAAAAAAAAAAAAAAAAAAAAAAAAAAAAAAAAAAAAAAAAAAAAAAAAAAAAAAAAAAAAAAAAAAAAAAAAAAAAAAAAAAAAAAAAAAAAAAAAAAAAAAAAAAAAAAAAAAAAAAAAAAAAAAAAAAAAAAAAAAAAAAAAAAAAAAAAAAAAAAAAAAAAAAAAAAAAAAAAAAAAAAAAAAAAAAAAAAAAAAAAAAAAAAAAAAAAAAAAAAAAAAAAAAAAAAAAAAAAAAAAAAAAAAAAAAAAAAAAAAAAAAAAAAAAAAAAAAAAAAAAAAAAAAAAAAAAAAAAAAAAAAAAAAAAAAAAAAAAAAAAAAAAAAAAAAAAAAAAAAAAAAAAAAAAAAAAAAAAAAAAAAAAAAAAAAAAAAAAAAAAAAAAAAAAAAAAAAAAAAAAAAAAAAAAAAAAAAAAAAAAAAAAAAAAAAAAAAAAAAAAAAAAAAAAAAAAAAAAAAAAAAAAAAAAAAAAAAAAAAAAAAAAAAAAAAAAAAAAAAAAAAAAAAAAAAAAAAAAAAAAAAAAAAAAAAAAAAAAAAAAAATTTGTCACAAGAAAAAAATATATCAATCGATTGATCATTCATCATACCAAAACCATTTGGTCATCAATACTTCAATATTGCCAAATTCATCAACCTTCAAGATTCCATATAAGGTCCAATACCCAAACCGTATGTTCAATCCACAATTTCCATCCATAATAATATCAATACCTCTTGGTCAATGGTAAGACTACCATGACATAATTTGATGAGATTGTTCTTGAGCCACTACTAAGACCGGTTATGTCCCAATAATCAATATAATGTCCCAAATGATAAGATAATGATAAGCACATGCTGTCAATCACGTGCATAAAGATAACCAAGGGTCGTGCCATGGAGACGCCCATAAATATATAGTAGTTAGAGCACCGCGAGGCCAGACTGGCGATGAAGGTGGCCACCAAGGCAGACCAAACATCCCACCGTTACCTATAATAGTGGATGAGGGGACAAGTCCTAGTTGCGCAACCCTCTAACTACAGGCCTCAAATGAGTTAATAGTAGTGTACAGGGGACCACCGTTTGACAGTACTCAAGCTCATCATATAACATATAACACGTTGAACATACAATATAATTCCCATATCATTATCATTATTTCAAAGAATCATTTCATAAGAGAAAGTCATTTTAATTAATCATGCTTTTCACCCCGCAAGTAAAACATATAAAAGAGTTTGAAAGGGGGCTATGACTCACCTTGATATGCCGCATATTATATTCACTTATCCAAAATGGGTACTTCCCATCTATCGCTTCCTTGATCATATATCCGTCATATTCCTCAATCACATTCCAATCCAAGACTATCCCTACGATAGGACTAATATACGTAAGTTCCTATCTTAAGCCATCACTAAGAAATGCCACTTTTATTATGTTGTTATCAATTATGGGATCCAAGTGTATTGCTAGTATTCACATCTTTTTGGTTGTAAAGATTGGTGGTAAGAGTCGTTTTCTCATTATACGTTTTTGTATGTTTATTGGAATTTCGGTAATTTGGATTTGGTTTATATGATTTCCATTGTATACTTTGCTTAGTAATAACATTTGACATTAGTGGTCTTATAATATTAATATTTTATGTATATTTTCTGATTTGTAATTATATATTTAATTTAATATTATTTGATTAATTATTTATTCATTTTATTGATTTATTAATTAAATAATTCCTTAAAAATACTTTTAAGTGTCATAATTACCTTTATAAATTATGGATAATTTCATTTGAATTATCTTCTGATATATATGCTCCTTAATTTATAATTTCATGATTTATACTTTTATTTGTGTATTTTCCATTTATTTTAATGATAATTTTTAATTAATTATTTATTCATTTTATTGATTTATTAATTAAATAATTCCTTAAAAATACTTTTAAGTGTCATAATTACCTTTATAAATTATGGATAATTTCATTTGAATTATCTTCTGATATATATGCTCCTTAATTTATAATTTCATGATTTATACTTTTATTTGTGTATTTTCCATTTATTTTAATGATAATTTTTAATTAATTATTTATTCATTTTATTGATTTATTAATTAAATAATTCCTTAAAAATACTTTTAAGTGTCATAATTACCTTTATAAATTATGGATAATTTCATTTGAATTATCTTCTGATATATATGCTCCTTAATTTATAATTTCATGATTTATACTTTTATTTGTGTATTTTCCATTTATTTTAATGATAATTTTTGATTAATTATTTATTCATTTTATTGATTTATTAATTAAATAATTCCTTAAAAATACTTTTAAGTGTCATAATTACCTTTATAAATTATGGATAATTTCATTTGAATTATCTTCTGATATATATGCTCCTTAATTTATAATTTCATGATTTATACTTTTATTTGTGTATTTTCCATTTATTTTAATGATAATTTTTAATTAATTATTTTTACTCAATTATTTATCTTTAAATTATGTAACACATGTCCCTTGCCTTTTAACTATTTTTCTCCAGTAGGTTTTAGTTATTTTTATCAATGGTTAAGATGATTTAACTTCATTCTTGATTTGCATAATTTATTTATGGATTTTTATGTCTTTTAATTACTATTTAAATTCAATAATTCATGAAAATTCTTAGAAATCATCACTAAACATTTTGGTCAAAAATCTCAGGCCTTTTAGGCAACTTTTATCCATACAAAATCATATCAATTCAACCTCTCTTGTGTCTTGCTCATTTTGAGGGTTTTATGATTAAAAATCGTTTACCGAAATGGTGATTTTAGCCTCATTTCTCAAGCAATTAAAGTGCTTCAAAATGGATTTTCATCCTTATTCCATTATTTACAGAATGTTCATTATATTTTGGTGTCTTAAGTCGTGATCGTGGTGGTGGTGTGATATTTGCAAATTAAAGCTTTCGGTTAGTGCTTATATGAACCGAATTAGTGATTTGTAGGCTTGCCTTTGCCATTTAATAACCAAGTTAAGTTTTATAACTTTTATTTGACATATTCTCAGTAGGTTTATAATACTTTTTGTTACGAGATTGTTGGAGTTGATTAAAGTTGCAATCTAGTGACTTTTAGCTTATTTTGTTGTGAAGAACTTTTACTTGGAATTTTCTGTTTTAACACTTATTTTCATAAAATGTTGAGTAGTCATTTTTGGTTAAGTTGAATTATTTGGACGTTGGTGATTTTTGTACAGAGACATATATGTGTCCTATATTTATGTGAATTTTTGCTAAATTTTCAGACATTGTTTACTACCTCTAAAAATTACAAAACCAAAGTTGGTCAGAAAGCTTGCTGCTGTGCGACTCAATATATTTTATAAAAGATTTCTATGATGGACATTTAAGAAAAATCTCCCAATTTTATTTTAAGTTAGGGACACTTTGAACTCAGTTCACACCAAGTTTAAACTTCTGAAACCTATTGGTTAAGGAATTAAAAATCGTCAAAGTTGACTCAACATTAAGACAAAAATCCAGTTTTGACCACTTTTGGTAGAAAAATCATATCTTTGTTTTGGTTTAGTATTTTTGAGTGATTCCAGTTGGAGGTTAATCTTAACTCTTTTATCTACAACTTTTATTTTGAAAGTTTTGCTTGAAACGGCCCTTACATGCCCAGTTTATCCGTCCAAAGACAGAAGAATAATTCTGTCAGAAGCATTTGGGTCCAAACAACACACCAATGACCATTCTTGCTTTATTAACACTTGAGTTCATCATTTACAAGATTAATACTTTATTTTTATACCTCTTAACATCAAATTTCCAGATTATTATACCTCTTTTAACATATTTTTCACTTAACACAAGTCCATCCATCTCATAATCCAACAACAAGATTCAACTTTCTTAGATCTAACATGTATTCATTCAAATCAACACTTTTCAATACCAATCTTTATAGATCTAACTTTCAACAACATAAAAACATCTTTTTAATGAAAAATCTCAGAAATATATTCTTCAAAATATACAAAAACATATAGATCTATCAAAAGGAAAATCACTTTAAAAGCTACTAATCTATAACAACACTTTTGGGTCTTAAACTTGTTGAATCCTTGGATCTTTCTCATAGATTTCGACATGCATATGCATGAGGAGAAAGATCCTATCAACTTTGCCTTCATCAAGTGTATATAACAAAGAAATCAAGAAGAAAACATAAACTTTTGATAAAACCTTTGAATATAAACAAGAACAAGATTAAATCTAGTAAAAAGGATGAAGATTATACCCTCTTGAACTTGGTTTTGATGGTGGATTTATGGCAGATTTTTCGTGGCCTATATGCTCCATACAACCCTTATTCCAAGCTTGAAATAACCCTTAAATCTATCTTGAATTAATCCTTGTTTAACCCTTAATGAACCCTTATTATTATTATAAGTTTAGATTGATTTTTAGCCTTGTTCTTGCTTCCTTTTTGGACCGAAAATATGAGAGAAAATATGGAGAAGAGAAGTTTGAGAGAAGATGTGTGTGAGAGTTTTGGGAAGTGGAGAGAAATGAGTGTGTAAGTTGAGTGTTATGTGAGGTATGGTATTGGAAATCACAAGAGTGAAGAGTTAGTTGTATTTTGAGTGGTGGAGGGGTATTGGAGCATTGGGGGGCCGGTTTTGGGTTGGGAAAAGGAAAGGAGATTTTGAATTTTTGATGTAAATTGAGTGTATGTATGTATGCATGTGTGTATAGGTGCATGTATGGACTTTCAAATTAACTAGTTAATTAGTATTTAGGACATAATTGTGTACATAAGTATGTATATATGTGGCCGTGTATATATGTGTATGTGTATATAGTTTTTGTGTCTTAAATTTGTTACTTAACTCTTTAGTTATAATCTTGCATTTTTATTAGACATACATATATTTGCTTATTATTATTATAAGTTTAGATTGATTTTTAGCCTTGTTCTTGCTTCCTTTTTGGACCGAAAATATGAGAGAAAATATGGAGAAGAGAAGTTTGAGAGAAGATGTGTGTGAGAGTTTTGGGAAGTGGAGAGAAATGAGTGTGTAAGTTGAGTGTTATGTGAGGTATGGTATTGGAAATCACAAGAGTGAAGAGTTAGTTGTATTTTGAGTGGTGGAGGGGTATTGGAGCATTGGGGGGCCGGTTTTGGGTTGGGAAAAGGAAAGGAGATTTTGAATTTTTGATGTAAATTGAGTGTATGTATGTATGCATGTGTGTATAGGTGCATGTATGGACTTTCAAATTAACTAGTTAATTAGTATTTAGGACATAATTGTGTACATAAGTATGTATATATGTGGCCGTGTATATATGTGTATGTGTATATAGTTTTTGTGTCTTAAATTTGTTACTTAACTCTTTAGTTATAATCTTGCATTTTTATTAGACATACATATATTTGCTTATTATTATTCAACACTTTTATATGCATAATAGTTTTATGAATATATTTTAAGGTGATCATCATATTTTTATGTTCAAATGTACTTTAATTAGCTTGGTGTTCGAATTGTTGGACATTTTGTAAGATTTATTGACTTTGTCACAAGTTGTGTGTCTCACATTATTATTTATATAGCTTGCCTTCTTGAAATGAAGTTTTTGGTTCATCGACATTTCACCAAGTTCGGTTAGAACTAATTTATAGTTTGAGATCGTCTATAGTTATTATTTATGGCATTTCTAAGACAACTAGCTATCTTTGGGAATTCTACTGAACTAGATGGCAAGTATCACTATGCCTTAATGTCTGGAAGGCAAAATCTCTTAAGAAACCTCTAGGGATAGATATCTAGATGAATATAAGTAAATTGTCCTAGTCGGAAATTGAGGGTTGTTACAGTGCACCTTTGGAAAGTGAACCAGAAAGACAACTGGCGGGCCTCAAAATAATGAGGGACCCTCCAGTTCGTCTCAAGTTGTGGTTGAGGATAGAACAACCATAACTGAAGCCGTTCCTATCACGTCTATCCCTGGAGATGTTCCGGCATCTGATCCTCTTCATCATCAGGATAGTGTCCTGTCCAGTTCAATGTCAAGCATTTCTTTCAACATGCCCACTATCCTGACATCATCTTTCACTCTAGCATACTCCTCCTTAGTGATTCCCAATAAGTGAGCATCACTAATATCAAGCAATTTTATCTTGGCCAGATGTTGTCTGGCTTCAGCTTGGTTTGCTTGTTTCATTTTCTTTCTTTCTTTAATTTGATCACCAAGCCTTGCCAGACGTTTGCTATCACTTTCAGAAACTGGAGGAAGCACATCAACATTGCCAGTTTCGAGCATTGGTACATCAGTGGCTGGCCGGGCTTCATCAGATGCTATAGCTTTACCTTTATCCACATTCCCCCTATCCATCACATCCACATTCTCTTCAACCCTTTGCTCACCAGTTTCAGTACTGGCAGCCACAACTATTTCTCCACCAGATTGTCTTTCAGATGGAGCACTTCCAGATGCAATTGGTGCAAGGACTGCACTTCTTTCCCCCTTGGCAGCATCTAGACCTGCCCTTATAGCTTCCATTCAGAAGGGTGAGATGGCAACCGGTCAAGAGGCTGCCACGATTGTATGTCCTTGCATTCTTTAAATATACCACACATCATCCTGAAAGACCTCCACAGATGGTTGGTCTCTTTAGACTGGGTCAGAACATTTGCAGCAACCTGTTGCTGACCAGTCTTCAGTTCATTCAAAGTTTAGAATCTTCACT
Organism: Erigeron breviscapus; assembly: GCA_034093135.1. NCBI lineage: Eukaryota > Viridiplantae > Streptophyta > Magnoliopsida > Asterales > Asteraceae > Erigeron > Erigeron breviscapus. The sequence continues at coordinate 46,922,054 of CM067174.1, read as the reverse complement.
AAGACCCGAAACCACCTGTTCCTTAACCTCTTCATCCTTTTTCTTCAAATTATCAACTTCAGTTGTCAGTTTGTCAATAGACTGAGAGTGAAGTGATACCTGGGTGTTTAAGTTATCAATGTTGCCCCTCAACTGGTTGATCTCATTAGTGAGTGGGGCCAGATCAACCTGAGGAGTGGCCAGCTTGGTGATCTCAGCTATCACCTTTTCTATCAACTGTGTTTCTCTAGCACCCAGCGTATCATCAATTTTCTGACCAACTGAAACCATCAACTGCTGCCCAAGCTCAGTCACATTCAACCCAGGCTTTTCAACTAACTCTTTCACCTGCTTTTCAATCTCCCTTAAATCAACTTCAGATCTTCTGACAGTGTTACCCAGCAAATTGGAGATTGAGGTTGTGACTTTGGATTGAGTAAGGTCAAAGGCTTCTTTTAAAGATGAGGCCAAATTGTTGCAGCCATTGACCAACTCATTCAGCTTCTTTAACACCAAGTCTTCATTATTTGAAAACTTGTTAATCCCCAGATCAACCACTTTAATATTGGTCAGATGATCCTTATGGTATCTGGAGAAGGACTTGGTGTTTTTGTCAAGTGTCTTTTGAATATCCTCCACCCTGGTAAGAAGGTTTTGGATATCGGCTTGAACAGACACAAATTGACTGTCCAGTGACGGGGGGGAAGGTGTCACTGGACCAGCAGCAGTTACCACTGGAGTAACTGGATGAGGCAAATTGAGGGAAGCCTCCCAGTTGACGTCGCAGCAGTCGAGGAAGTAATAATAGGAGTGGTAGAAGAAGAAGGGACTGGAACAATGTTGTTCATGCTGAGAATGCTCAGGTGTGAACAACGGCGGCGGTGGGGGTGGCATTTCTCGAGGAGTGAGAACTGCCCAGATGGTGATGGTGTCATACGTCTGTTTCCAGACATATAGTTATATGTGGGAAATGGAATTTCAGTAGGCTCATTTACTTGGGATGGTAAAATTGAAATTGAAGCATCTGGAGGCGAGACTTGAGATGAAGGGTTTTGATCTTGTACAGAAGAATCAAAAATCTCCAAGTCTGATGCAGTACCTTCTGAATCCGAAGATTCAATAAGGATTTCCTCGTCATTAACATTCATGTCCAGATCCATGAATGTAACTGAGGGCTGACCAGATGGGTCAGTCTCCAGATGACCTTCTCCAGTTTCCTGGAAGGTTGCATCTGTTGGAGGATCAATTACCGAGGTAACGTCACCAGGGATAGAGGTCATTGGGGTTGCCTCAGTTATAATTGCTCTATCCACAATCATAACATCATCAGCCGTAGAGTTGGGAACCTCAGTCTCCAGCAGTGACTGGCCAGAGATGTCGTCAGTTCGTGCAATAGAAGTGTCAGAAGATAGGCCGTGGACACTTTGTGCAGACTCAGACTCTATTCTGGGTTGGGGTAGCCCAGTTTCATCTTCACCACCCTCTCCTACAGAAATTGCGAGGGTGGCTGCTTGCGGTTGTCCCATTTGACTATCTCCAGGTTCCTGTTGGGAGGAAACTGGAGGGCTGGTTGGGTTTCTACTGTCAGTGGCAAGTGCTGACTGAGTCCTAGGGCGACGTGTTCTTTTTGCCTTTGGAGCTCCTGAAAGACCTGTTGGGAGGTCTCCAGGGTAGATTGTAGAGGGGACAGACACGCTGGAGCTGGAGGGGTTAGACTGTTGCCCGGGTTCGGCAATGGTCACAATTCCAGCAGACGAATCGGTGGGTCCCTCATTATTTTGAGGCCCGCCCAGTTGTCTTTCCGACTCACCTTGGACTGGTGCATCGGTTTTAGAGAATGCCAGCAACATTCTATGAGGGATCTCAACCTCCCCATCGATAGATGTTAGGGAGTCAAGATTCCTCAACAACTCTGGGACAGTGTACAGTGAGTATTATGATATTCCTCACTGCCCAGAAGTTGAAGAAAACAGAGTGACAAATACCTGGAGAAGGGGATGCATAATCCCCTGGAGCCCTTCAGTTTAATAACCAGGCTTCTGAATAAAATATCTGCAAAGTCCACTCTCAATCCGTTCCACAAGCAGTAAGCCATCTCTGCTTGTGAGGAGTTGATCTGGTCAAGTCCACCAGAACTCCCACCCATACTTTCAACTAGGTGAATGAAGAAGTACCTCCAGGATGGTGAGAGGCCCTTCATAGTCATTGCACCTTTAACCTTCAATACCCCATTCTCCAAGCACTCTTTATTCCCCATATCCAGGAGTACTTGGCGAAAATTGATGTTTTGGGATATTACAACTGGAGATTCACCCTCTCTCCAGTAGTTGAGGTGTAAAGCATCCCTCAATGTTTCTGCTGTAATGGCACACTGGACTGATCCATCTTTAAGGGTGAAAGAGATAGATGAACAGTCTTCTGATAATTCTGCTGTGTACCAAAACTCACACAAGTACTCATGGTACAACTTGCGTGGGTTTAGAGAAAAGGACTCGCCAAGGGGAGAATCACGAAGAAAAGCTTGGATTATCCCGATTAAAGTATTGGGGGCTTGAGTCCCTGTCAAACTTGTAACACCCCGACAAGGCGGAAGAGATGGAGGGAAGGGGACGGGAGGGGTATTTTTACCTTTCCACTCCTACCCGTCCCCTTCCTTACATCCCTTCTTCTCCGATCCTTCCTCCTCCTACTTCTTCCTTACCCGCTGTCAACCCCTTTCTTCCGCGTCTTCTCGCTCTTATTTGCTCACATACCAACTGTCCCCCCTCTTACCATGCTTTTTCTTCTTTCTCGCTCCACCTATTCCTCCCCGACCCTCCTTGCCCTTGAGATCGAACCTCCTGCCGATCCTCCCCTCTCAAACACTTCTATCACTTCTTAGTATCCCAATTCTTGTGGTTCATTATTTCCCCTTCCACGCTTTTACTTTATTTATCCTCCCACCTCAGCTACTCTCTCGAACCTCTTTCCCCGCACTTATTTGCGTTAATAATTCCGACCCTTTCCTTTCTCATTGTCCCTTCTTGTTACATCCCCCCCTCCCTTTTTCTTCCTTCGTCCCTCCCCCTTTCTCCTCCTTTGCTTTCACCTCCCACCACCGCTACCCACCCTTGCGGCCCTTCATTCCACTCTTATTCGCTAGTTAACCTCCACTATCCCCCTATCGTTCTTACTTCCCTTAACCTACCGTTTCTTGTAACCCGCCCTCGCTTGCGTAATTTCGCCACCTTTCCACCCCCTTGGTCTCTTTCCCAGCCTCTCTTACCCCCCTTCCGCGCTTTTTCTTTGATCCCCTCCCGTGATATTGCCCTATACTTGCCCTTTCGTTCTCTCGTGTTCTTACCTTCTATCACCACTCTATTTCGTTCTCCTATTCCCCTTCTCCCGTTCTCCCACCCCCCCCTCCCTGACGCTCTACTCTCTGTTTTTCTTTCTAATGTATCTTCCTCCCTCAACATTACATTTGTTCGGATTACATATTTAATTGATGTGGATTTGAAGGGGCACCACTGGCTCGTTTGACATTATTCGATGGATTATAAGGGACTGTAAGCATATTTACATCCCTACTTCTAGATTTAGGTGCCATTTTATAAAGATATGAATATGAAACTGAAGATTTTGAATTAGGGTTTGATTGATGAAGCAGAAAGAGAAATGAAGGTTTGATGATGATTGGAAGTAAATGAAAGAATGTAAAGGGAAGTAAATGTGATCGGAGTAAATAAGGGTATTTATAAGGAATTCAAGATCCCAATGAAATACCAAAAATATATTTATTAACAAAATCAATTTTGTAGATATTTTTACAAAATAAGTTTGAAATTTGAATCAAAAACATAATTCACCGTGTCAGCATTAAATGCTAAGACGGCTTAACTTACCCACGCGCCCACTAATATTTATTTTCCCAATAAAAACAGTTGTCATTTACCAAAATAACTTTAAACACGTCAAATGACGATATCAAGTGGGTTAAAACACTCGAGTACAATCACGTGTCACAAATATTGACCAAGCATTTCTAACGTTATGAAAAATTAAGACAAGACTGAACCTGGACACTGGAGGATTAGTCCAGTGCCAGTTTCCAACTGGAGAGTTCTCCAGTTGCCATTTTCAAATAAAACGAATTTTAGTCAGAAAATTATTTTGAGTCTTTCCCCCTAAAATGATGATCCAGAAATCGATTAGTGCCAGGATAGTATCACGAAGGCGTTCGATAGCCTGGCGAGCAAAGATTATCTGGACCTCCTCAACTGGAGAACTTCATCAGTGTCACTGACGTTCAATAACAAAGAAAGCTCCAGTTTTAAGGATTTAACATTCCCAGTTCGCTGATGAGATGTTTAAAGGTTTTCTCATCAAGAGGTTTTGTAAAAACATCAGCGAGCTGTTTGTCAGTGGGGATGAAATGAATTTCAATGTCTCCTTTCATAACATGATCACGAATGAAATGTTACCTGATGTCAATATGCTTTGTTTTGGAGTGCATCACTGGGTTGTGAGATATAGCAATTGCACTGGTGTTGTCACAAAAGATTGGGTCCTTGTATATTTTTGACCATAATCTAGTAACTGGTTCTTGATCCAGAGAATCTGGGCACAGCAACTGGCCGCAGAAATGTACTCTGCCTCAGCAGTGGACATAGAGACTGACGTCTGCTTCTTGCTGGTCCAACTTACCAGTTTTCCTCCAAGGAAATGACAACCACCAGTTGTTGATTTTATATCTATCTTACAACCTGCATGATCTGAATCTGAATAACCCATTAGATCTAACCCTGAGCCTTTGGGGTACCAAAGACCAAAGCTAGGACACCCTTTCAGGTATCTGAAGATACGCTTAACAACGTGTAAATGTGATTCTTTAGGGTTAGCCTGAAACCTGGCACATAAGACATGTTGCAAACATTATATCTGGTCGACTGGCAGTTAAATACATCAGTGAACCAACCATACCACGATATTCAGTGGTGTTCACTGGTTTGCCAGTTGGGTCAGAGTCCAAATTTAATGGTGCTGCAATAGGTGTGTTTTTCGATGGGATTGAATCATATTTGTATTTTCTTAACAAATCTCTAACATATTTTTCTTGGTTTATAAATATTCCATTTTCAGTTTGCTTAATCTGAAGACCTAAGAAAAATGTTAATTCTCCCATTAAACTCATTCATACTCAGATGACATGATTTTAGAAAACTTTTACACATTGCATCATCAGTTGAACCAAATATAATATCATCAACATAAATTTGTACCAATAAGATTTTACCTTTTTCTTTCAAAATAAATAAGGTATTATCTATTGCACCTCTTTGAAAGCCATTTTTAAGAAGATGTTTAGTTAAAGTATCATACCAGGCTCTTGGGGCTTGTCTTAGACCATACAAAGCTTTGTTCAGTCTATATACCAGTGAGGATGCTTCTCATTGATGAAGCCTGGAGTCTGCTTAACATACACTTCTTCTTCCAATGTTCCATTAAGGAACACACTTTTGACATCCATCTGGAAGACTTTAAACTGCAGATGGGCTGCATAAGCCAGAAATATTCTGATGGCTTCAAGTCTTGCAACTGGAGCAAAAGTTTCATCAAAATCAACGCCTTCTGCTTGACAATAACCCTGGGCAACTAATCTGGCCTTGTTTCTTACAACATGCCATCTTCATCCATCTTGTTTCGGTAGACCCATCTTGTACCAATGGGTTCTTTCTTTAACCCTGGTAGACAAGGAACAAGTTCCCACACATTTCCTTTCAAACTGGATAAGCTCTTCTTGCATAGCTTCCACCCAGCTTGGGTCTACCATAGCCTCGTCAATCTTCTTTGGTTCAATTAGTGATAAGAAGGTGACGTTCAAGCATTGCTCACTGGTGGCTCTTCTAGTCTGAACCCCACTACTTGGATCTCCCACAATCTGTTCAATTGGATGTGCTCGAGTCCATCTAGTGTATTGACTAGGCTGGTGTAATACAATATCAGTGCAAGTCACCTGGCGATCTTCTTCAGTTGCAGTAGCTTCTGGAGGAGGATCAGTCCAAACTACTTCTACATCCTCATCAGAGTCATTGAGGTCACGATTTGCATCATGAAATTCTTCATTAAAAGGCATTTCTTGAAGAACTGGAGAAGTTGGAGTTTGAACTGGTGCTGATATTGGAGTGGCACGTACATCAGATCCAATCACCAATTCCTTTGGTAAGTTGAAATTGATGGAGGGATAGAATGAAGTGTCACTGGTGGTGCTCTTCTTCTTAACTGGTTCCAATTCGTTGTAACTGGAAACATCTTTTGGTGAAACAACTGACTGATGAACTTGGTCAGTTTCACCAAAATTTATTGGAACGACTGGAGAAATATCAAGGCTTGGTCTCTTGTTGATTGCTTCAGTTGATTCGTCGAATGTGACATGAATTGTCTTATGAACCTTTTGGAGTCTATAATTATAAACTCTAAAGGCCTTTCGAATATCTGAATAGCCTAAAAATACCCCTTCATCAGCTTTTGCATCAAACTTTCCAAGCTGACTGGAATCGTTTAAAATATAAACTGGACAACAAAATACATGAAAATATCCAATATTTGGTTTACGATTCCTGAGTACTTCATAGGCAGTCTTCTTATGTCTCTTGATGTAGACTGACCGGTTTTGGGTGTGACAAGCAGTTGCAACTGCTTCAGCCCAGAAACTGGTGGGAGGACCTGATTCAGATAGCATACTTCTGGCTGCTTCTATCAGTGTGCGATTCTTTCTTTCCACAACTCCATTCTGCTCTGGAGAGTATGCTGATGAGAAGTTTTGAGAGATGCCAGTGTCATTGCAAAATGTTTCAAGTACCTTATTTGAAATTCAGTACCATTATCACTTCGCAGCTGACAGACTTTTCGAGTATACTTGAGTTCAATTCTTTTGATGAGAGAGATGATTTCAGCAGGTGCATCACTTTTGGATCTGATGAATACCACCCAGCAGTATCTGGTGATTTCATCAACCACAACTAGAGTGTACTTCTTTCCAGCTCTAGTTTGAACATTCACTGGACCAAAGAGATCCATATGAAGCATGTGAAGAGGTTCAGTGATGCTAAAATTTTGCCTAGTTTTGAAACTGGCTCTTTTCTGCTTGCCCATCTCACACCCTGGACATGGCTTTTCTTTATTGAAAAAAATCTGAGGTATCCCATCAACCAGTTGTTTGCGAGACAACTTGTTAATATTTGAAATTAAGATGGGATAATCTTTTATGCCACAGCCAGTTGGTGTCCTCATCAGCCTTGGTATAGAAGCACTGCTCTTTTGGAGTTGGTTCCATATCCATGATGTACACATTTCCTTTTCTTGGTGCAACCATCACCCCTTTCCAATCCTTGTTAAATATGGTGCCTGAGCAATATCGAACAAAACTCTGAAGCCATCATCACAAAGTTGGCTGACACTGATCAGGTTGTATTTCAAACCATTCACAAATGCAACTCTTTTGAATTCGACCTGTCCGTTATTGAGCACACCATATCCTTTAGTCTTTCCACTTTGATCATTACCAAACGTCACTGCCGGTCCATCTTGGACAGTGAACTCTTCAAGCAGGGGCTTACATCCGGTCATAGTCCGGCCAGCTGCGCTGTCCAGATACCAGGTTTCTTCTTTCGATCGCCCTGCACACCCACAAAAATCATCAGTTATTTTTGTGAACCCATCTTTTCTTGATGGGGTCACTGGACTTCTCTACAGAAGTCACAGTTGATTGTTGTGGGTAAACTGAAGACTACATCTGGATCTTTTTCACCAGATCCAGGTGCAGGAGTAAAAACGATTGGTATTTGATACCTGCTCCCCTTTTCTTATCAGATTTAGTTCCAGATGGAACATTCTTTTGTTTTGGTTTAGAAGGGGGTTTAATATTTTGTTTTTCGACTGGAGGTGATGAGCCTCCTTCCAGATTTTTAATCCGGGCAGTACAACTCTGAACCTGTCGAGACAAAAGTTGGAGTTGACTTTCCAGTTTAAACAAAATATTGTTTTCATCAGGCTGCTGAACCTTGGACCTTGGTTCAGCTGGAGTTTTAGTATTTTGGGTCTTGGGCTCCTTAGACTTTTGAGGTAAAGGCTTGTTACCAGTGGCCTTTTTAACTGGAGCATTAGCCTGATTGGCTCCAGGTTTAACCTCAATAGGGGTGGTCTCAATGGTTTCAGTTTTGTCTGTCTCAGGTTGATCATATGGAGTATCAACCCTGAGAGTTGGAGGCAATGCATGAAGATCTGGTATGAGAGCTGCCATTTCCAAGATCTCCAGATTTCCATGCATTTTTCTGGGCATTAATTGTTCTAGAAAATGCATCATAATTCTTTCCAGATGCTTTTACCCATGACTTGATAATCATTTGTTCTTTTTCAAGATCAGAAACTAATTTTTGATTATAAAATTCTAAAGCCTCAATTTTCAAAACTGACTCCTTGAGAGCCAACTGGACACTTTGTAAATCATTTAGTTGTAGTTTAACATTGTTCAGTTCAATTAAGATAGTATCCAGATATCTTTCACTATCTGCTCTAACAGTTTCCACAAAAGCCAAATCACCACTTAATGATTCAGCAAGGTCCAGTTTCAGTTCTAGGTCAACTTGGTTGTCATAATCACATACCTTTTCAAAATGATGTCCACCCATCTTCAAGTGATGACATCTTCCTTTGCCACATGCTGCTGTTGATCTTCCAAGGCCATGAAACACATGTCCCTTTCCTCTTCATCATAACTGATGAGTCATCAGAGTACTCCCATTTTCCTCAGTTTGTGCCATCAAGCACTGATCCTTTTCTTTTTCCATGGACAGGAGGGCAATCTGGGCCTTAAGCTTCTTATATTTAGCTTTGTAGCTATCATCAGGCCGATTGAAATTGGGGACAGAGGGACCAGTTTGGTTGTTCATCTGACTAGATCTGCATTCCTTCATAAAATGACCGTTCTTACCACATTATAGCAGGTAAGATTGGTCTTATCCAGAGAGCTGGAGCTGGAAGCATTGTTGGGCCATTAAATCTTTTAGATTTATGCTTAAACCTATTAAAGGTTTTAGCAATCATGGCTACCAGATCATCATCGTCAGATTCATCACAACCATCACTGATTTCAGTGGTCAGGCCAGAGTTCAAGAAACTGTTTAACATCTCTTTCATTGAGTGTGCCTGGACACTCTCTGTAGACATTAAAGCAGTACAAGGTCGCTCAGTTACACTAGCAACCTTGGGACTCTGGGCATGGTTCATGGCATCCTGCTCAGCCACCAGTCTTGCTGCATTATTATCTTCAGTGAATCTGAAGGCTCCATAGAGCGATGCAAGAGTGTGACTGTGCAGGGTTTTACATTGTCTTAAGACAAGAACCATATTTTCCCATTTGGAAGGAAGAATATCACAAAACTTCTCAAGAAGAATATCCTTATCCTTCTCTACACCCAAGCCTCTCAACTGATTAATGAGGCTAGAAAATCTGGTGTAAGTACCAGTTAGACTTTCATTGGGCAAGAGCAAAGAAGGATTCATACTTCTTGTTCAGGGCAACCTTTCTGGTGACAATGGTGTCATCACCTCCTTCAAAATGAATGACTAATTCATCCCACATTGACTTGGCACTGGGGAACAACACAAGTGTTGGAATTAAGTCTTCAGGGACAGCTCCAAGGATCATGTTCTTGAGTCTGGTGTCCAGATCTACAAGTCTACGATCCTCATCAGACCAGATGGTCTTCGAGCTTTTCTCTGGAACCTCTTCTTCCAGTTGGATCTAGAAGAGGACTTACCCCAAGAGACATGGGTATATACGGTCCATCCTTAAGGATTTTCAGCATATATCTCTCTATCCCACCAAAATGCAAAAGCATTCTGGCCTTCCATGTACCGAAGGTCTCACTGTTTCCATCAAATTTTGGAACAGGAGTGTTAGAATAATGTACATGGACATGGTTTGGGGCAGTAGGAGGAGGAGGGTTATATTAACATTTTGAAAAGGTGGTGTATTAGTATTCAAAGGGTTTTCACCTTGACCAGAACCATCTCCACCTTCAGTAGTAGTCATCTAAGCAGATCTAGGCAAGTATTTTAGCCTTCTGCTCTGATACCACTTGTAAGTCCCAACTCAATAGATGGTACTACCTGAAGACACCTCAATGTCGATGGTGAGTTACTTTGCAATATAAGCGTTGAACTGGAGACGACCAGTTGCAGTGGGTATATACCAAGTTCTTGGATAGATTACTTATTTAAGTGACAATAAGTAAAAACAATGCAATAATATAAAGTACTTGTAAAGTAAATTGGTGAGACAATATGTAATTTTCAAGTGTAATTTATTTATTAACTTTAAATAAATTACAAGGTGTTGCGGAACCAAGATAATACAAAGTATGTAAATATCCTAACAACCTATGAACTACAATTGATCTACACTTGGAAGTTCTCTTAAATAATCGAAACACTTAAAGTTGTGAAATGTTCCTTTTTACGATTGAGAGAATATTGCACAAGTTCACCAAGAATATTGCAGGTTTGCAAAGTATATGTTGTTATTCTTGTTGTGCAATGACTTGTATTTATAGGCAAAGTTGACATTGGGATGTCAACTTTGGCCGTACAAATATGGTTGAGAACATTTAAGGAATAACATTTAATTCCTTAAAATGCTGTGTAAAGTTACAGTATAAAGCAACTTTACTCAACCTGCTTTATGTACCT
>CM067174.1:46858844-46906344 GCA_034093135.1 Erigeron breviscapus | reverse complement strand
TAGCTGCCACTTATCTCATAAATAGATTACCCAGCACTGTCCTTAATTTCAAAACTCCTTATGAAATGCTATATAATGAAATTCCTGACCTCACTCATCTAAAAATTATTGGTTGTAAATGCTTTGCTTCCATCCATACTAGTGACAAATTTGCCCCTAGAGCTATCCCCTGTGCATTACTTGGTTATCCTCAAAATCAAAAGGGATATTTGTTATATAATCTCAATACTCAATCTGTCTTTGTGAGCAGACATGTTGTTTTTCATGAAACTGAATTTCCATTTCACAAAACCAACACCACATCTTCTCCACAATCTCTTATTTCTCCTATTTTCTATCCACCTCCAAACACCTCTCCTCCAGATAACAACCAAGACAACAGCCACAATACTCCTCCACATTCACCAACAAATTCCAACCACAATACTCCTCCACCTTCTCCTATAAACTCTGCTCTTGTCAATGATCCTCCACCTCCGATATCTTCTCACACAATACCCATCCAACCATCCAGACAATCTACCAGAAACAAACAAGTCTCCACAAAACTCAAAGATTTCTCTTATCAACTTCCACCTTCTAATATTAATTCTCTCTATTCTAAATACTCTTTACAAAATTACATTAACTACTCCAATCTCTCTCCATCATCTCTTCACATGATCAACTCCATTGACTCTAAAACTGAACCTGCCACTATAACCAAGCTTCTAAGGATCCCAAATGGGTAGAGGCCATGACCACTGAAATTAATGCACTAGAGAAAAACAATACTTGGACCCTTGTGACCCTTCCCACTGGCAAGCAACCAATTGGTTGCAAATGGGTATACAGAATCAAATACAATGCAGATGGAACCATAGAAAGATTCAAGGCCAGGTTAGTTGCTCAAGGATTTACTCAACTGCCTGGAGTTGACTACAAGGAGACATTTGCTCCTGTAGCCAAAATGGTCACAGTCAGAACCCTACTTGCTGTTGCAGTTTCTAAAGGATGGTTAGTTGAACAATTGGATGTCAACAATGCATTTTTGCATGGTGACTTGCATGAGGAAGTTTATATGACCATTCCAAAAGGATATCACAACACCTTACCTCCTTCAACAGTCTGCAAACTCAATAAATCTCTCTATGGGCTAAAACAAGCCAACAGACAATGGTTCATCAAACTCACCAATTTTCTTTCTACTCTTGGTTTTATCCAAAGCTATGCAGATACTTCTCTTTTCACTTTTAAATCCAATTCTGATTTCATAGCTCTCTTGGTCTATGTGGATGACATTCTCATATGTGGCACCTCTCAACTTCTTTTGGATTCTGTCAAATCCCAATTACATACAAAATTCAGCATCAAAACCCTTGGTCCATTGCATTATTATCTGGGAATTGAATTTTTCAGAAACAAAACTGGAATGGCTATGAGCCAAAGAAAATATGCCCTTGAGTTAATTGAAACTGCCCAACTTCAGGACTCAAAACCAGCAATCACTCCCATTAATCCAACTATCAAATTAACTCACACAACTGGCACCCCACTCCCAAATTCTACACTGTACAGAACACTGGTTGGGAAACTGATATACCTAACCATCACAAGACCAGATATAGCTTTTGCAGCCCAACATCTCATCCAATTCTCCCATTCTCCCACTGAAGATCATATGAAAGCTCTCCACAGGGTAATAAGATACATAAAACTCAATCCAGGACAAGGACTCTTCTTTCCAAGCTACAACAATCTCACTCTCACAAACTTTTGTGATAGTGACTGGGCTGCATGTCAGACATCTAGAAGGTCAGTTTCTGGATATGCAATATTTCTGGGCAGTAGTTTGATTTCATGGCAATCCAAGAAACAGAGTGTAGTTTCAAGATCATCTACAGAGGCAGAATATAGATCTTTAGCTGACAGTACTTGTGAAGTCACCTGGTTGACTTGTCTACTCAAGGATCTGACCATCCTTATTCCTACCCCAATTGTTATGCTTTGTGACAATGCATCCACCATTGCTCTTGCCTCCAACCCAGTTCACCATCACAGAACTAAACACATAGAACTTGATTGTCATTTTGTCAGAGAGAAGATTAAATCTGGTCACATAATTCCACAATACATTTCCACAAAGGCTCAAGTTGCTGATATTCTAACCAAAGGTCTCTCTAAGCCATTACACTATAATTGTTTATCCAAGTTGAGTTGTTGTAATCCTTACAACCTCTCAACTTGCGAGGGTTATGAAGATATAAATGGAATCAATGAAGAAGGGATTTCTGGATCAAAGGCAAACACTTGCAAGTTCACAAGACAAAGTATGAAGATGAAAGAGATTATGCAAAATTGTCTTACATATTGCAATAAGATGTAATTAGAAAAAGTCTAGCTTGATATGTAAGTTGTAGATAGTTGAGGGGTCTTTTATGCAAGTTTATAACTAAGTTAGTTAGAGACGGTTAGATGATGTTAAAATACTCATTTTGTAATTCTTTTTCTTAATTAAAAAATGAGAACAATAATATTTCCCTCCAATTACTCTCCTCTCTCACTTTCTCTTATGCACCATTGCTCAAATTGAAAATTATTCGTATCACAGACCTACTCTACGCATTCAAGGATTCATCATAGTTTGCCGGATCTCTACATGATGGTTCTGTGAAATGTATTACTAGTTGAGTAGTGGTGTACCCATGCTCTACTACTCTAGGACAGCTGGTGAGCCGTACCACGGTCTTGAATCTTGATTCATCGTCTGAATCAACAGGCGAGTGATCCACCCCATCCAAAGTAATGTTTACAACACCCTCTTGATAACCCGATACCTCTAGTACAACTCCATCACCCGATACGTCTGTCACGCCACACACCTATATTGGGATTCTAACTTACATCTCAAAAGTTTGAACTATTTATCAATTAGTGGGCCACTGTTTTATACGAGTCAAGTGGGTGAATTTCAATAGAAGTACCTGTCATGGGTCATACGGGTAAAATATCGCCTAAAGTGTTTAAAATGCAAACAACCTTCCGTAGTATTTATGCAGATAAATTTTACTATTGTTGTTATAGGAGTTTATACTTACTGACATGTTTTTGGGTTGGTACAATCTGATAGACCCAACCCAGCCTGTTTGGCCCATAATATAAAATTACTTGTTTGACCTGTTAGTCTGTTACCCAACGCGTCCGACCCGCCTATCTTAATACCTCTAGTTGTACAGTACAACTGAAGTTTGGATGGAAATGAAGCATTAACTTAGCCTTGACCTACGAAGCAAGTGTGTCATGTAGCCCATTTGATGTTACAGAGCTTGTCTCAAATGCAACAATCCATCAGGAACAGTTTGCTCGATGGCAACTGCAATAGCTGTGGAAGGATCCGAGTCACCAAAGACACGACTCCCCTGGATGTACCTGCAACTTACCAAATTCAGTTGCTATATCTTGTATGCCATCCTAGTTTGATCTTTGAACTTTTCTTTGAAAATTTAACATATTCCACTTAGGCAGGCTAGAGAAATGTGTGATTACTAGTGCAATATCTTAGATATATAATCCAAACAGCTTCCTTGATTCTCGTCACAGTGGATATACGGTAATATACCTTCCTGCAACACATACGTATCTCAGTTCTGGAGTATAAACAGCTTTCTTGCAGTTTTTCTCTACATAACTCAACAGACCCCTTATTTGATAACAACTCCGGGCAACCCTTTTGGCGGTGGTCGAAAATTGACATTATAGAGAAAAGAGAGTGTAAACTTTTAAGCACCATCTATAAGTTTAGTCTTGAGTCAAAATTCATTTGGTAATATATACTGAAGAGGAGATCCCAGAGTGAGAAAAAAGGAAATATTTGCCTGACTGAACTCTTCCCATACACCCAGCCAGCCATCCTCCTGCAGAGTGTCCAACAATCGACAAGGAACCACCTACAGTGGGAAAATCTGATTGTTTGATCAAATCTGCATGAGGGTCTGATCCAAAGGATGCACAATTTCAGAGTATCAATATCACAATCAGATCTGATCTGAAGATACACAATTTCAGAGGGTCTCATCGTATGATCAAACAATCAGATTTTTGATCAAATGTGCATGAGGGTCTGATCTAAAGGAACCACCTATAGCCTTACATAACTTTTTAACTGGATTGCAGCTTGCCCTTTGTCAACTCCAAAGTGCAAAATAAGGTAGCCCACTTTCAAATTGGTAACAGTAAATTAACTATAAAAAGGCCCAGTTAAAAGTAATTGGGATAACATTTCCAAAAATGATATCTACAGGTCCGTTTCACAGTTCAATATCTTAGTACGCACGGCTGCAATCAACAATTAGGCATTGAATGAATTCACAATAAAAAAAGCTCTACCAGTTCACTAAGGCCAATAGTGTAGGAAGGCTCATCATATGATCCTCACATGTATAAAAGGTTTTTAGGAAGTATCCAAGCACTATCTTTCAACTAGGGGGTGATTGATAGATGTTCCCGAGTTCATAATAATAATGAAATATCATGCCACATCGTCTTCTAGCTCGTTACTCGAGCTGGACCTGCCTGCCTAACTAATGAGATTAAAGTTCATGTGGTATATCATAATTACAAAACATAATAACAAAACAAATATGCCATAGGTCGAGCATGACCACCATAAACGACTAGAAGCATGGATTATACCAACACCGAACATAAATGTTTACATGTCAACAATGTATCGTACTGCATACAACATGAATGAAAAAGGAGGATTCATCATATCTAGTGTTAAATATGGATCTCACAACTATTGGAAGCACTCTATAGGCAACAAGTTTAACATTTTACTAACTTCGTTTAATCTGCTCTGAAATTGTACTTGAATACCCAGAACCCCTACTTTCATGTGTAAAATTCCTCTATTCTTTCATCCACGCTTTGCAATGTTGCTGATGTCTTTTCCCTCGGTTATTGGCAAAGCAAATACTATAATCCCAATGATCAAGCAAAAGTAGTGTTTCAATATAGGAATGTACACGGAATGCACCCCTTCTTCCATCGCTCCATATTTCAGTGATGTCCTTTGATTCGGGTTCATAAGCAGCAAGTGCAACACGTGAATCTCTTTGGTCATTCTCCATTTCAACTATGGGTGCACCACTCCGTCGGAACCCCATAGGCATACGCATTGATGATGCATTAGATGGGCTAATGTGGTACAACTTTTCAAAGGATATTTTACAGCCACACTGTTTCATTATCCATACGTTAATATAACAAATATTTGTGGAATGATGAAACTCAAAAACACCAAGAGACTCCCTTAGATTGGATACAGACAAATCACCATAAGGGGGATTAGGGAGATATAATTCTGTGAATTCTTCACTTGTCATATTAAATGACAGAACGAGACCATCCACTTTAATCGTATCATAGGCAATGCAATAAATAAATCCGTCAACAACTGCCTGAGAGTCCCAATGAAATCGATTCACGAGGACAAGTGTTGCTTAGTAGACTTCTCCAAGCCCCTAAACTCAATGTAAATACCTCAACTTGGGTGATACGGTCTGCATTTCTAGTAATCTTGACAATCTTAGGGTCGAGAGTGTTAGGACAAACCCCAAAAACAACAGCATTCCAACTATACACCTCATAAGGTACGACGACGGTTTTCCTTATCGAGGGATTCCAAATAACAAACATCTTTCTTTCATAATCGTACAAGCAAAACAACCCATGAGAGCTACCGACTAGTCTTTTATTTTTACAAATATCTGGAACAGACAAATTAAACTTTTGATGTGGGAAACTGTCATCATCGACAATGAGACATATTTTACCCTTCTGTGGATCACCGAAATCTATTCCCCTTATGAGAAGAAGACGGGGCTGCTGCTGGATATGGCACCGGGTATGACCCGTAACAAACTCCTTGCTATCGATCATAGACTTCCATGCTTTCGACACCAATCTGTACTGAATCACCCATTTGATATCAGAGATTCTCTGAATGATTTCCATTTGGATTTCAAGAGGGATGTTGTCCGACATTTTAGAGGTAGGTATGTTTTGAGTGTTGTTAATTTGATTTAGTTTTGGGGGCGTAGAGTTTCAGTCTTAAACAAATTTTTGCAGATGGCGGTGGTCCTTTATGGCTAATGCTGACACGATGCCATGACGGTGATAAATAGAAACCAAAACATATTATTTAACTAAAACAGGATGTTTGGGATACACTTGGCACCCCTAATCCTTCTTCTCCAGCCTAATTCTCTCCTTATTAATTCTCTTTTTTGATATTTATGTAATAGATATATTTATTAAGACCGGCCTTATCTACCAATATACTAAAACAGGATTGAGATATTATTTGATCGACACATGACGTATTACTTACACGACAAGTTTTTCTTCTATAGTTTAATAAGATCGAAATCTACCAATAAATAAAATAGATGTACATATTAGCGAGGTGGGCGTATATTCTCTCTATATAAATGATAGTTGTATTAAATTTAGGAAATTAAAAGAAAATATAGCTTAGTTATATATAAGAGGGTAAGTAAAATTAATTAGGAATTCTAATTCGATTTAATTAAGGAATAGTTGTTTGTTGGTTATTATTAAAAAGGGGATTTTTATTATTACTATTAAAACAATTTCAAAACTTTGCCTTTATCTTATCTAAAGAAATTTGATTGTTTAATTACATGTTCAAGAATTCATGAGGGTTGAGCTAATATTATACACGATGTTCAATTTTTGTAATTGACTAAATTTTTTATTTAACTAAAGTTGAAAAAAAAAGGTTAACTAAATCAATATTTATATGGAGTTAATTTTCGTATGTTTCCTTCTTTAATTTATGTTTGATATCGACTATTCTGATAATGAGTATGATTCTGATATGTGTGATAGACCTTCCCCAAAGGATTAGTTTATTACGCATTACTTCTTCAACTTTTCGCCTAATTTGGATCGTTTTATGTTTTAGTTTTAGGTATTCTAATAAATTCCAATTTTTTAGCTTTGATTAATATATTTTGAGACTACCCGTCCATTGGCCGGGCCTAAGCACTAGTCTACCAATAAACTAAAAAATTGAGATATTCTTTAAACAACACGTGGCGTAATCCTTGATCGACACATGTCCTTTTAATTTATTTATTTTATTAAATTATCTTTTTTAATTGTATATAGATTCAATTTTCTTATTAGACTTAGAATTAAACTCAAACTCTTTGCACGTGGCGTAATCCTTGATCGACACGTGTCCTTTTAATTTATTTATTTTATTAAATTATCTTTTTTAATTGTATATAGATTCAATTTCCTTATTAGACTTAGAATTAAACTTAACTCTTTGCCTATAGATACAAAACACATTATAACCTTATTTGATTGATCGTTTTCTCATTAATAAAATTGTCTCTTTTTCTTTCTCAACTCTTCAACTCCTATTATTATATTATTTATAATAAGTTATTAACATGAAGACTTTAAAATTTTGAGTTTGATCCGAAATCACAAGGCATTTGCCGTCATCCACTATGCTTACAAGTTCTGATTTTGATGTGATTTTAAAAATTTAAGGTAAATCCAAAACTTTAACTAAACATATATTATATTTATCATTACTGTTTATTATAATTAGCTTTGATCATCGGTTTACTTTAACCACAATTTATTCATACTCACAAATCATGTATGAGGCATATTCGAATTTC
The DNA here is from genome assembly GCA_034093135.1 of Erigeron breviscapus. Lineage (NCBI taxonomy): Eukaryota > Viridiplantae > Streptophyta > Magnoliopsida > Asterales > Asteraceae > Erigeron > Erigeron breviscapus. The sequence goes on along the minus strand of CM067174.1, from coordinate 46,898,641 downwards.
TTTATAATACAATTTATATAACTACCGTACATCGTACGGGTATTAGGACTAGTTATTATAATAATAAAAAAGTGAATATTAAAAAAGGATGAATAATTTTTATTGTTTAAAAGAATATAAAAAAATAAAATTTTAATAACGATTAAATTTAATTCATATCACTTGAACAAACTTATTTATTTTTCTCATTCTCATCTAATTTTTACAATTTATAAAGAGGTTAACTATTTGATTTATGTTTTAGGGGTGTTTGTTGTGTTTTCAAAATAGATTTTGCGCTTACAAAATAGATTTTCGTTTTGAAAAAGCATGTATATATACTTCTCTAAAACTGCGTTTTCATAGCAATAATCACTTTTTCATCCAAATACTTTTTTAGATTATTTGTGTTTTACAAACGTAATAATCAAATAATCACTTCAAAACGTAATCCCAAACACCCTCTTAGTAAAAATAGTGTTATCTAAAATAAACTTAATTTCGAAGAGTATTCTAAAAAAGATCGGGTTTTCTAATGAAGAAAAAAAAAATGAAAATGAAGTTTTTTTTTTTTTTTTGCCCACTGTGCGATGACAGTATTGAGACAACCAAATCTTCTCACGGCATGCCAAACAACAGTCCAGGTTTGGAATTATGTGTCCAATTGGTGCAATCTACACCCCGATCTTTGCCTTTCGAACCAAAGACCTTTTTAACACAAGTCTGGTTGCACTTAATGTCTCATCTATCAAGCTTAAAGTTATCAACCTGGTCACACTCACATATTGTTGGTCGTTATGAAAAGCTCGAAATGACAAAGTATTATCTAATAGAGATGTCAACCCAAGGTGAATTTTTGAAGATATAAAACACGCGACGTTTTTATGGTTAACAATAAGATCAAAACACAAATAATTAGAATGGAACTCTTGGTGCTCTTTCAATGTAACTTTCTAAATTTCTATTAGGTAAGCTACTCACCTTTTGCAAGTCTTTTAAGTAATAAAAAGAGTAAAAGGATGGTACTCGAAATATACCAGATTATCCTTTTGGTATAACCTTATGAATCTCTACTCGGAACATACCTAAAGTTTCAAAATCCTACTAATTCATTACCCATGATTGACGGCCGCTATTTGGCTATTAAGTCCATCCACATAAGGACTCTTTCTGTTATTTTCTTATCATGAGGATCAAAAGTATAATTAACTAACATATGTATAGAGAGAAAGAAGTGTTTTTATTTATTTTTTTCATTTTAAATTTTTTTATTTTTTTTAATAAAAACTCATTAAAAAAAATATAAAATCTAAAAATTACCAAATCTAAAAGACCAAAGAAACAAATCTCCGTCCCTTATTTTCCCATTTTCCACCTCTTTTGTTTTTTTTTTTTATTTACTATTTTTTAATTTATTTTTTTATAATAGAAACTTAAAATATAAAAAGAGTAGTTAACCGATATTCTAAGTCATCCTCAAAATTAAAACTATGTTAAAACATTGTCACGTAGGATTTTATCCTATGTGGCATCTTCATAATTTTATCTATCTTATCTTATTAATTTTATCTACCAATAAACTAAAACAGGATTGCAACATTATTTAAACGACACTTGGCACGTTCCTTACACGACATGTGTCTCTTTAATCTATATTAATAATAAATATTTAACTTTAATTAATTAATTCTATAGATATAGATATAGATTTTTAGTATGACTCAAACTCTTATATTAAATTATTATTATTAATATTATCTACCAAAACTAAATAGGAATAAGGTTTTTTTTAAACGACAAATAACACATTCTTTAAACGACATGTGTCATATTTAGTGTAAATCTAATCTAATTTCCTAATATATAGCTACCTTAAAATTACGAGATAACTTATTAAATTTGATCTCTTATTGATCTCCTAATATAATACTAATTGTTATTCAATATAAACATATCATAGATTCAAACAAGATCGATACTATTTGCTTTATACACCTTCAATTCGTATATATTTTACACATTCTTAGAGTATTCCATGTGATCATAAATACCAATATTATCTGCTATTCTCGCTTTCGTGTATTATTTGCTATTCTCGCTTTCGTGTATGCTCGTGTTCCATACGACGTTATTTTCTGGTAATCATAACTTTAGTTGCAATTTATATTATTTTTTCATGTTGTAATTTAGTTTTCTTGACATATGAATATATGTTTAACTTTGTTTTCAGTAACTTCTCATTATTGTTTTTATGACTGTTTTATTTTTTCTTGATGTTTCATTATTTTTTACTAACTTACATTATAAGATAAGATGAATACAATTATCCATGACTACAAATTACATACATATTTTGACTTCACTTGTAACACCCCAAGCCAAGGCTCAGAATATCACGGAAATCATATAGCGCAAGGTGGGATTAATGTAGAACATGAACTAAATGCAAATAAAGGATTCAGTGAACCCAAACAATAAGATAACAAGTATCAAGATACATAGAAAGCATGTCATCACCCAAGATTACAACATACATCAAAATATGGTTAACGGTCCTAGGTACAATGCAAAAGAAGGTAGATGGATCCTTGATCCATATAAGTCCAAGTCCGGGTTCAACAGCAAGCTAACAATCATACTCCACGCCCTGGATTAACCTGGTTACCTGAAAAGTGTACTAAGCATAGTCAACACAAGGTTGGTGAGTTCGTAGTAATGGTCCATAGAAACCATCGCCAATAATCATAATATAAGAGTAGAGGCTAGACATGACTTACAGCGAGCCTCTAAGCACAACACAACAATATCCACAACGAGGTACACAAAACAAGTAAAACGCGATATAACATTATACTCAAATATCGTACATAACCTCAACTCAAAACAGGTATCATATCCTCTTCAGTGGGATTGATATACAACATATCCTCTTCAGTGGGATTCAAACACATCATATCCTCTTCAGTGGGATTTATCCTCTTCAGTGGGATTTATACACATCATATCCTCTTCAGTGGAATAGATACACAACGTCCATACATCACAAGTCATCAGTCATCAAACTAAAGTAAACTATACGCACACACACTTAGGAGGATTCTACTTTCTTCGGATCCTAGATGCTTATATATAGGGTCACCCGCAGCCTTCCCACCACATCTAAAACCCAATGAAGGCATAACCGACTTCCATGTATGCGCGTCTATCCTAGCAGTAATAATATTAATAACAATAACCATAATAATAATGCCTAAGTGTACCATGACAACAACAATCATTACGAACACAATATTCTCAAGTCTAACAACTTGGTAGTACATCGTACATTGCGCGATCTCAAGTGTATGACACTTGGAAGTACATGGAACCATTCATCAAGTAAGTATACTTGGAAGTACATCAACCAAACCTCAAGTACGAACCTAACCACAAATTCAATCACCAAAACCATCATAACACAAATCAATCAAACTACAATGCACATACATTTCATACGACTTTACATTTAAGGAATCATAGATGTTTATATATAGGGTCACCCGCAGCCTTCCCACCACATCTAAAACTCATTAAAGGTATCATCGTCTTCCATGTATATACAACTATCCTAATCACAATATCAAATCATTTCAATCATAATGGTAAAGTAATCGCGTATAATAGATGAGCACGCGAAACCTTAACGTCAAATCATGTGTCGTACGTAAGTAGGACCACAACGTATACCAAATGCGTGTCGAAGACGTCATCAATGCAACAATAAAAGTATGCTTGAGTGTGTACCGTACAAGTCAAGCATAACAAGGCGTATATGTCCATTCCAAACACATTCCTAATATCCATCAATTTCTCTAAACAAGGCGCACATACACTTCGGAGGATTTTATTTTCATCAAGTTCTAGATGCTTATGTATAGGGTCGTCCGCAGCCTTCCCACCACATCTAGAACCCTTTGGAAAGAAAACCGACCTCCCTGTAAGCACTTCTATCCTAAGGATTACGATGGTGCCAATTCATTCATGAAACATCACGCGAAACAAACAAAATAGTCTACCAATCGGAAATCAAACAGAAATCAACTAGACAGGCAATAAGTCCACCAAACAGCACACAACACGTACAAGGTAAACACATAAGTCTTACACTTTTCAGCCCGAATCCCGAAGGAGTGGGGATAAACGAAACTCACCTTGATCGGCAAGTAAGTTTAAGTCGCGTTAATTGAAGATTTTATGGCGAGTATCGGGTCCCACGCATCCACAACCTATCAAAGCATGTCATATATTATAATGTCAACTCTATATCATAATTAAGTTGGTTTAGTAAGTTTAAGTCAAGTTGCAAACCCTAATCGCATTTATAGCTTAAACGAGTATGAACAATGCGCATTCGACTCGACACTTTTTGAAAGGAAAGAGGTTTTGTACAAAATGAATGTTACTACAAGAAAGTAGACTCTCTCACGATTCCAACGATAGGTCATACGTTTAAAACGGACTTACGGTTCAAAAGTTATTAACGTTTGAAGTTTGACGCGCGCATTATGTACAGGAGGATTTCACTGCGCCGCAGTGAGCCTTTGCCAAGCTCACTGCGCCGCAGTGAGCTAACCACGACCTGCACAGACCCCAGCCACTGCGCCGCAGTGAGCCAAAACCATGCCCACTGCGCCGCAGTGGGCTAAGGAGCCAGAATGGCCGAGGGAATCCACTGCGCCGCAGTGGGGACTATGTCCTCCCACTGCGCCGCAGTGGGACGACCTGCAGATCAGAACCAGCAGCTGCAAGTGCAGCAAGACGAACCCAAAACCCCCAAATTCGACCCAAATCGATCCAAAACAACTTGCAGGGACTTGTGACTCGATTTGAAGCTTAAATAAGTATTAATGAACATAAATGAACATAACCCAATCCATAAATCCGTCCAAAACATCACCAAATCATCAATTCGATCCAAACCCTAATTAAAACCCTAATTGACCCAAAACTCGATTTAAGCCGATTTAGGACTTGTAAATACTCGAAATGACCGGAATAGCATACACTAACATAAATAGGAGTAAATGGGATGAATTAGACTTACCAAAACTCCTCCTTGAGCTAAAACCCGAAATTAGGTCAAAATGGATAGAAACCTAGCACTATGACTTTGATTCTTCGATATGGTGACAAAGAGATGAAGACGGTGATGATTCTCGAGTTAAACTAGTTCTCAAACGCCAAATGATGCTAGAGAAATGAAGAGAGGAGATGTTTGGTCTTGCTTTTTACTTAGAGAGAAAAGAGGAAGAAAGAAAAGAGAAGATAGAAAAATGAGAGGGGGGAAAGGGAAGGATAAGGGGGAGGATGGGTCATTGGTGGCTGGTGGGTCATGGATTACCCACGGGCCGACCCGCTTCTCTTCTCCCGCCAAAATACAATCGTTACACATTTAAACACCCATCAAAACGTGTTATCGACTCGAATCACACAATGTCATTTAATTCACGAAACGACCCAAATAACTTCCACATTGCCATTTAATCACTAAAACGACCCGAATACTTATTAATCTATATTGTTAGTCATATTACATGTAAAGTCAACGAGTCAAAATTCGCGGATGTTACATCACTAATAAGGACATAATCCAAAGCATCTTATTTTCCTCATTGTTTCGTTAATCGTTTTCTCACATACTGATTATTCTTCTACTTACTTTTTTTTATTAAAAAAAGTATTATTATTTTTTTTAACCTATTATATTGAGGGTTTTTTTACTTGTGTCACCATGTTGGTATGCATTTTATGTACACGGATTTTTTTAAAAACCAAACAAATCACTAAAAATGCATATTAATACCAACCGTGCATCCCACACGGGTATTAAAACTAGTTATATATATTTATATATATATAATAAATATATATATATATTATATTAATAAACCTTTTCGTGCTATCTCACAATCCTTAATCTTTTGGTGGGCCCACATGCATTCTTATTCTTTTTATTGTTGATAGCCGCTTTCTGTTTTATTTCTTGGATGGTAAAATTTTAGCCTTTTGTTTGATATTGTACATAATGAGTTTTCCACAATAGTAAAATTTTGGGCTTTATGTGCAACTTGGTGTTTTCTCATCTGCCAACTTCTCAATAGTAAATTTTTGGGTTTTATGAACAACTTTGTGTTTTCTCATCTGCCAACTTTCATAATAATTGCGGATGGATCAAAATATCACACGCATATTTTGAACGGGGACCAAGGGATTGTTTGGCCGATCTATTGGCGATTCTTTTACGGTAGAAAGCTTGGAGAAGCTTAACACCATGAAATTTGTATTATGTATTGCTGCTACGGGTCAAAGTAATATGGGAACCGGTCAATGTTATTAACTCTAAACTTTTGAAAGATTTTCATAACAATTACACTTATAAAGATGTAATTGTGAAACTATATAAAACCAAACTACAAAATATGTCAAAAATCCTATACAGTGACTACTTTTACATATTTTAATATGGTTATGTTCTGATTCGTGTTATATAATTAAAGATGCTTATATGTCAAAGCTTTCATGATCATAATTCATATTATTTTATGATACACATGTTTATTTATTTTATTTTTTTTAGAACGACATTCTAATCTACTCCTAATCCTAAATTACACGCATGCCTGAGATGAAACCCATGACTCTCGAAAAATCCCTATTAATCCACCCCACAAATGTGGGAAGTGAGACTCGAACCCAGGTGGATCCCCCAAGATCAAAGACCTTGTCAATGGCCCACCAACCCCATTGGCATGATACATAAGTTTATACTTTGACAAACAATTCTTTATGGTTATATTAATACCATTTTTTATAATAGCGGATAGAATTATATGTCGTTATTTTACTGTTGTTGCTTTGTTATGAATAGTGCTAAAAATAAGATATAATTATATGTCAGTCTTCATAATCAGGATATAATGATTCACAAATATACTATTTGTTAAACGAATGATGTACGGAAAGTTTTTATTACTGCAATATTTTATTATTAACATGAATATTCTTAAATTGCCTTGAAATGAAACTTGGAACTTTCGAAACCTCTTATTAATCAGTCCACATAAACATGGGAAGTTTAACTCGAACCAAAGTAAAAAGTAATCCTTGCAGATGCGTTAGTATGTGGATTCAGTTTTTGAATCTTCCGATTTGTTAAACGTTTCGTCTCCCGGAGCAAAGCCCGGGTGACGAAACTAGTTATATTAAGTTAGTATCCGTGTGATGTACGACTTAATTATTTTATTATGTTTATTAATTACGAGAGGATGAAAGTTGTGTATACTCTTTCATGGAGCTTGATCCAAGTTTTCTTGGTGCTATATAAAAAGTTATGTAGCACTTCATCACTTTTATCTCATCTTTGTGGGATGGATAAATATGGGTTTTTTTGGGTGAGTTTTTGGTTTCATTTCAAACATTCGTGTAATTTAGTATTAATAATAAAATAGTTAGTCGTTCTAAAGTTATAAAAATAAAATTAAGTTAAATAAAGTTTTATATCTACTCAATTTATTTTTATGTTCACAGAAGTGCCGAAAATAAAGGTCTTTTATATATATATTTTTTTTTATTAAGTTTGATTTGATTTCTATGACATGCAGATTCTAAAGATATAACTTTGAGAGATAAACAACGCGAACTAATAGTTCCAAACCAAAAAATTTTGGTTTTACGGAATATTTTGTTATTTCGAGTCATTTTTGATCCAGTTTTCGTGGATCTTTGACATATCTATAATCTTAATCTTAATCTTAATATATACTAAAAGACAATTAACCTAACTTCAATTTAATCATAATCTTAATTTATTCTAATTGAATCAATTAAATTAACTTAATATAATATAATCTTAATCTTAATCTTAATCTTAATCTTAATCTTAATCTTAATCTTAATCTTAATCTTAATCTTAATCTTAATCTTAATCTTAATCTTAATCTTAATCTTAATCTTAATCTTAATCTTAATCTTAATCTTAATCTTAATCTTAATCTTAATCTTAATCTTAATCTTAATCTTAATCTTAATCTTAATCTTAATCTTAATCTTAATCTTAATCTTAATCTTAATCTTAATCTTAATCTTAATCTTAATCTTAATCTTAATCTTAATCTTAATCTTAATCTTAATCTTAATCTTAATCTTAATCTTAATCTTAATCTTAATCTTAATCTTAATCTTAATCTTAATCTTAATCTTAATCTTAATCTTAATCTTAATCTTAATCTTAATCTTAATCTTAATCTTAATCTTAATCTTAATCTTAATCTTAATCTTAATCTTAATCTTAATCTTAATCTTAATCTTAATCTTAATCTTAATCTTAATCTTAATCTTAATCTTAATCTTAATCTTAATCTTAATCTTAATCTTAATCTTAATCTTAATCTTAATCTTAATCTTAATCTTAATCTTAATCTTAATCTTAATCTTAATCTTAATCTTAATCTTAATCTTAATCTTAATCTTAATCTTAATCTTAATCTTAATCTTAATCTTAATCTTAATCTTAATCTTAATCTTAATCTTAATCTTAATCTTAATCTTAATCTTAATCTTAATCTTAATCTTAATCTTAATCTTAATCTTAATCTTAATCTTAATCTTAATCTTAATCTTAATCTTAATCTTAATCTTAATCTTAATCTTAATCTTAATCTTAATCTTAATCTTAATCTTAATCTTAATCTTAATCTTAATCTTAATCTTAATCTTAATCTTAATCTTAATCTTAATCTTAATCTTAATCTTAATCTTAATCTTAATCTTAATCTTAATCTTAATCTTAATCTTAATCTTAATCTTAATCTTAATCTTAATCTTAATCTTAATCTTAATCTTAATCTTAATCTTAATCTTAATCTTAATCTTAATCTTAATCTTAATCTTAATCTTAATCTTAATCTTAATCTTAATCTTAATCTTAATCTTAATCGTATGAGTTCGATTGATTTATGATTTAACATAACTAAAGTATCTTATCTTAATCTTAATCTTAATCTTAATCTTAATCTTAATCTTAATCTTAATAAATTATTAATTTTAATTTATCTTAATCTTAATCTTATTCTTAATCTTAATCTTAATCTTAATCTTAATATATACTAAAAGGTAACTGACCTAACCTCAATTGACCAATCACAGCTTTCAATTTCTCAAAATTAATTAAATCAACACATGAAAAAGGGTAATTGGATGGAAACCCTCTGATCCCATGTACCATTTGGTACCCACTAATCCCCCAGCCAGGCTAGTGTCCAGGTGATTCTCAACCACTTAATAATCCCCTGATTATCTCAAGTTTGCCTTTGGCAAGACTCGAACCCAAGACCTCCCCTGGAAAGTGGCGGCTGGTGATCACTGGGCTATTACCCAATGGTTAATTAAATCAACACATGTCTAAATTAATTTACACTTTTTGGTTTTCCATCACCAATTTACATTTTAACCCAATTTAAAAATAATTAATACTTTGTTGCATAATGTCTATCTAATACAAATTGGTACGAATTAATATTTATATCAAAATTTTATTTTATATTATTAATTGTAATCATACTAATTGTAATGTTGTTATTAGTAATTGTAATCAGATTATAATTAGGATAATCATTGTTATTATTAATTGGAATCAAACTATATTTAGGATATAGATTCTTCTTATATAAACTGAACCTACAAATAAAATCATAACACACAAAATCTTGAAAACCCACAAACCAACAGCTACTTTTATTGTTCTTAAGAACTATGACTAACGAAAAAAATTACTTTTTGCAAGACATCAATGAAACTCAGTCAATTGTGTAATCAAGGTTAAGATATTGCTTCTCTGGAAGAGTTTGTATAAAAGAAACTCTGCTACACCATCCAGCCTTGATATGATTTAGCATTCAGTATTAACATTTGAATATCTCAATTCCTTTTTAAGTATATTTTTACATTTAACGTATAAGTATTTTTTTTTATATATTAATTCTTATATTAATATACTAGATTATTACCCGCGTAATACGCGGAAACATATATAATTAATGACATGTTAAATTTTTATAATATCATAAGTTGACAAATATTTAACCAGGTAAGAATTAAACCACTAAAAAACATGAAGTTACATTAGTGGTCGTTTAGATTCCGGTTAACAGTGACCAAACAGTTGAAAAATGGATACATCATCTATTAGAGGTCTCGCTAAGTAAGGTTTTCGTTTCTTTGGATGTCTTTCATTCATCCGGATATGTCTGCATTGTCATTGTACTTTTGTTTTAACGTTTTGCTCGAATAATTTAGTTATACACTAAAATTACTAAGCAATTTAATTATCAATCTATATATCGCATGTTGTGTTAATCTAACTTAAAGTTATGCATAATATCATTGCAATTTTCATACAATTATTTTCTGATATATAATTGTGATAGCTTACTATAGACTCCATATTTGTTTTTTAGTTCTTTATTAAGAAGGCCGGTTTGACATCCGGTCCGGTTTTTAAAACATTGATTTAATAAAAACGTTATATGATAAAAATCCTATACAAAAATCCTTATAACCAAATTTTATTCGTTATATGATAAAAATCCTATAAAAATATAATTTAATAAAAACGTATTACATTAAAAAGTAGCTTGGGTAGGGTCAGCTTGACACAATCTACATATAATCTACACAAATGTAGATTAATCTGCACAAATGTAGATTAATCTACACAAATGTAGATTAATCTACACAAATGTAGATAATCTACACAATGTACACATAATCTACACAAATGTAGATTAATCTACACAAATGTAGATTAAATGTAGATTAATCTACACAAATGTAGCTTTTGGGTCAGCTTGACACAATCTACACATAATCTACACAAATGTAAAATAATCTACACAAATGTAGATTATGGGTTTTGGGTCAGCTTGGGGTCAGGTTGGGTCAGCTTGGGGTCTGGGTCATGTTGGGTCAGCTTGGGGTCAGGTTGGGTCAGCTTGACACAATCTACACATAATCTACACAAATGTAGATTAATCTACACAAATGTAGATTAATCTACACAAATGTAGATTAATCTACACAAATGTAGATTAATCTACACAATTTACACATAATCTATAAAATTTATAAAAGTTACTTAAAATTTAAGGTATATCGCAAATGTAGATTAATCTACACAAATGTAGATTAATCTACACAAATGTAGATAATCTACACAAATGTAGAATAATCTACACAAATGTGATTAATCTACAAAATTGTTAATCTACACAAATGTAGATTAATCTACACAAATGTAGATTAATCTACACAAATGTAGATTAATCTACACAAATGTAGATTAATCTACACAAATGTAGATTATCGAGGTCAGCTTGGGTAGGGTCAGCTTGACACAATCTACATATAATCTACACAAATGTAGATTAATCTGCACAAATGTAGATTAATCTACACAAATGTAGATTAATCTACACAAATGTAAAATAATCTACACAAATGTAAAATAATCTAACAAGTTGGGACTTACAATAATCTACACAAATGTAGATTAATCTACACAAATGTAGATTAATCTACACAAATGTAGAATAATCTACACAAATGTAGATTAATCTACACAAATGTAAAATAATCTACACAAATGTAAAATAATCTAACAAGTTGGGACTTACAATAATCTACACAAATGTAGATTAATCTACACAAATGTAGATTAATCTACACAAATGTAAAATAATCTACACAATTTACACATAATCTACACAAATGTAGATTAATCTACACAAATGTAGATTAATCTACACAAATGTAGATTAATCTACACAAATGTAGATTAATCTGCACAAATGTAGATTAATCTACACAAATGTAGATTAATCTACACAAATTGTTATAAATAATCTACACAATTTACACATAATCTACACAAATGTAGATTAATCTACACAAATGTAGATTATGAGTTTTGGGTCAGCTTGGGTTCTGGGTCAGGTTGGGTCAGCTTGGGGTCTGGGTCAGGTTGGGTCAGCTTGGGTTCTGGGTCAGCTTGGTTGGTCAGCTTGGGGTCAGGTTGGGTCAGCTTGGGTTTGGGTCAGCTTGGGGTCTGGGTCAGGTTGGGTCAGGTTGGGTCAGCTTGGGGTCAGGTTGGGTCAGCTTGGGGTCTGGGTCAGGTTGGGTCAGCTTGGTTGGTCAGCTTGGGGTCAGGTTGGGTCAGGTTGGGTAGGTTGGGTCAGGTTGGGTCAGCTTAGGGTCAGGTTGGGTCAGCTTGGGGTTGGGTTGGGTCAGCTTGGGGTCTGGGTCAGGTTGGGTCAGGTTGGGTCAGCTTGGGTTGGGTCAGCTTGGTTGGGTCAGCTTGGGGTCTGGGTCAGGTTGGGTCAGCTTGGGTTGGGTCAGCTTGACACAATCTACACAAATGTAGATTAATCTACACAAATGTAGATTATGGGTTTTGGGTCAGCTTGGGGTCAGGTTGGGTCAGGTTGGGGTTGGGTTGGGTCAGCTTGGGGTCTGGGTCAGGTTGGGTCAGCTTGGTTAGCTTGGGTTGGGTCAGCTTGACACAATCTACACATAATCTACACAAATGTAAAATAATCTACACAAATGTAGATTATGGGTTTTGGGTCAGCTTGGGGTCTGAGGTTGGGTCAGCTTGGGGTTGGTCAGGTTGGGTCAGCTTGGGTCAGCTTGGTTAGCTTGGGTTGGGTCAGCTTGACACAATCTACACATAATCTACACATAAATGTAAATTAATCTACACAAATGTAGATTATGGGTTTTGGGTCAGCTTGGGTTGGGTCAGCTTGGTTGGTCAGTTAGGTTGGGTCAGCTTGGGGTTGGGTAGGTTGGGTCAGCTTGGGGTCTGGGTCAGGTTGGGTCAGCTTGGTTAGCTTGGGTTGGGTCAGCTTGACACAATCTACACATAATCTACACAAATGTAGATTAATCTACACAAATGTAGAACCCAAGCTGACCCAGAACCCAGGCTGACCAAGCTGACCCAGAACCCAGGCTGACCAAGCTGACCCAACCAAGCTGATCAGCTTGGGCGGTCAGCTTGGGGTTGGATCAGCTTGAGGTTGGGTCAGCTTGGGGTTGGGTCAGCTTGGGGTCTGGGTCAGGTTGGGTCAGCTTGGGGTTGGGTTGGGTCAGCTTGGGTTTGAAGTCAAATTATTTACAAAAATGCCACCGCGTTTTTTTTTTAAAGCCACATGTCACGTTCTGATTGGTTCATAGGACCTTCTCTCCCTTCTCTCCTTAAGACACCTTCTCATTTGATCTCTCTCCTATATATATATATATATATATATATAAATATATATATCATATATATTATATATATTTATAATTTTTACTATTATATATATATATATATATATATATATATATATATATATATATATACATATAATATATATATATATATATATATATATATATATATATATATATATATATATATATATATATATATATATATATATATATATATATATATATATATATATATATATATATATATATATATATATATATATATATATATATATATATATATATATATATATATATATATATATATATATATATATATATATATATATATATATATATATATATATATATATATATATATATATATATATATATATATATATATATATATATATATATATATATATATATATATATATATATATATATATATATATATATATATATATATATATATATATATATATATATATATATATATATATATATATATATATATATATATATATATATATATATATATATATATATATATATATATATATATATATATATATATATAAATAATTTTAAGTATATATTTTATACATGTTAATATAATTATTTTTTTTGTTCTATATACTAATTCATATATTAATAATGTTGTAAAACCCGTGTATTTGACACGGGTCTAAAATCTAGTAATAAGTATTACATAAACTAAAACTGAGATATAATAAAATGATTGTAAGGTTTATCAACAATATAATTTCATAAAAAAGATTAATCACCTATAGTATAAATCTAGGCATGAAATATCCCCAGGGTGGTTATCTATTATTTATTTTGACACAAAATATACATTACAGCTTCAATTTTAAAATCCCAGAGAAATTTACGGGATTATGTAATGGTGGAACATTCAGATTTACAATTATCTCATTTCCATGGAAAGAATCTGTACTCTACAATATTATATACACTAATACAGGGACATTACTAGTTGAGTAGGTGGTGTACCCATTGCTCTAGGACAGCCGTACCACGGTCTTGATTCATCGTCTGAACCAACGGGTGAGTGATACACCCCGTTCAAAGCACCCTCCAGATGAGCTGATACCTCTGGAACAACTCCATCACCCAATACGTATGCCTGGCCACGCACCTATATCGAGGATAACGATTTGTTAAGCCTAAAGTAAAGATATGGGAGTTCTACCTTCTCAAACGTTTGAACTATCTATCAATTGGGTCAGACGGATCAAACATCGCCTAAATTGTTTAAAATGCATTAAGCTTTTCTAAAATATTTATGCGGATAAATTTTACTATTGTTCTTTTATTTATACTTGACATCATATTATTAAAAAAACACAAATTGCAGAGATGTTGTTTTGGATCATACAATCCTGATCCACCCAACCCAGCCTGTTTTGGCCCATAATATAAAATTACTTGTTTTGACCCGTTATCCAACCCGTCCAACATGCCTATTTTAGTACCTATAGTTGTACAGTACAACTGACTTTTGGTTTTTGGATTGGCGAGATGGATGGAAATGAAGTATTACGTGTTTATAGCCTTGAGCAACGAAGCAGGTGCGAACTGTAGCACCATTTGATGTTACGGTGCTTGTATTATTTGCAATAAAGTAATCGGAACAGTTTGCTCGATCGAACCTAGAATACTTGTGGACAGATCTGAGTTACCAAAGAAATGACTCCCCTGGATGTACCTGCAACTTACCCAAATTCAGTCACTATCTTGTTTGCAATCTCAGTATGAACTTTGAAATCCTTTTGAGAAATTAACATATTCTACTCAGACAGGCTAGAGAACTATTTGATTACTAGTGCAATATCTTAAATATATCGTCCAAACAGCTTCCTTGATTCTCGTCACAGTAGATGTACAAGATGTTTAGCTAGAAGTTGGTGCATACATAATAAAATGAAATGAAAAACCAACCAACAAACCCTTGTTTGATCATGGTAATGGTAATGTTTCAGTTCTTGAATATAAACAGCTTCCTTGCAGTTTTTCTTTACATAATTAAACAAACCCTGTGTTTTTTTTTTTTTTTTTGAACAGCTAATACTTTTATTTATACTGTGCTCCGGCAAGACGCCGAAGCATGGAAAAAACAATTACAATTACAATAACAGAGACGGACTCATTGCCCAAGTTGACCAAGACAAACTAGTTTTCCTATCACGACTACAAATCCAAAAATAAGATGACGATACTATAGCTTGGATCACATCGTCACATGTTTCCTCACTATCTCGATGAGTTACATTGTGTTTGATCAACAAACCAACTGGGTTGGATCAATGGTTGGAGCCCTTGCCTCTGGAGATAGAGGTCATGGGTTCGATCCTCATGCCCAGCAAGGCTGAAGGTCCTTTTCTACCTTTGGTAGAACATGGAAGCAGCCTCTCTACCTTTGGTAGGGGTAAGGCTGTCTACATCTCAACCTCCCCCATACACCGTCAAAGACGGTATTGGGACCCAAAACCCCGTGGAAGACGGCATTGAGAGTTACTTTTTCCTGTGTTTGATCAACAACTCTAGGCAACCCTTTTGATGGTGGCCTAAAATTGACGTTTTAGAGAGAAAAAAGTGTAAACTTTTAAGGATCATCTATACTTTTAGACTTGAGTCAAAATTTCATTTGGTAATACATACTGAAGAGGAGATCCCAGAGTGAGAAGCAAGGAAATATTTGCCTGAGTGAACTCTTCCATGTACACCCGAGCCAGCCACCCTCCTGCAGAGTGTCCAATAATCGACAAGGAGCCACCTACAGTGGGAAAATCTGATTGTTTGATCAAATGTGCATGAGGGTCTGATCCAAAGGATGCACAATTTCAGAGTATTATCACATCTGATTATTTGATCATCAAACAATCAGATTTTTGATCAAATGTGCATGAGGGTCTGATCCAAAGGAACCACCTAGTTGACGCGTTACATAACTTTTTAACCCGGAATGCAGCTTGCCCTTTGTCACCTCCAAGGTGCAAAGTAAGGCAGCTACAAATTTAAATTGGTAAAAGTTGATTAACTATATAGAGGCCCGGTTAAAAGGATTTGGGGTAAACATTCCCAAAAATTATTATCTATAGGTCCTTTTCACAGTTCAACATCAAGTACATCCTGCTGCAATATACGATTAGGCTTTGAATAGTTAATTAAAAGGAACATGCATATCGACAGCCCTTTTTGCCCACTGTGCGATGACAGTATTGAGACAACCAAATCTTCTCACGGCATGCCAAACAACAGTCCAGGTTTGGAATTATGTGTCCAATTGGTGCAATCTACACCCGATCTTTGCCTTTCGAACCAAAGACCTTTTTACCACAAATCTGCTTCCATTTAATGTCTCATCTATCAAGCTTTAAGTTATCAACCTGATCATACTCACATCTTGACATCTTGTTGGTCCTTATGGAAAGCCCGAAATGACCAAGTATTCTCCAATAGAGATGTCAACCCAAGGCGAATCTTTTAAGGTAAAAGACACTCGGTGTTTTTATGGTTAACGACAAGATCAAAACACAAAAACTTAGATTGGAATTCATGGTGCTCTTTCAATGTAACCTTCTAATTTTCTATAATGTACTCTACCTGCCCCTTCCTAGTCTTTTATTTAAATAAAAGTTTCTGTTAAAAAAAGAAAATAAATTAGGCCGTTTTCTTTATAAAACAACACTTACTCAAACTTTAAACCCATTTAACCTGCAAGCTATTAAGACTAATAATTCTGGTGGAACATTCAGAGTTAAGATATTATATACACTAATACAGGGACATTACTAGTTGAGTAGGTGGTGTACCCATTGCTCTAGGACAGCTGGTGAGCCGTACCACGGTCTTGATTCATCGTCTGAACCAACGGGTGAGTGATACACCCCGTCCAAAGTAATGTTTAAAGCACTCTCCAGAAGAGCAGATACCTCTAGAACAACTCCATCACCCCATACATCTGCCTCGCCACACCTATATTGGGAGTTCTAAATTACATCTCAAAGGTCTGAACTATTTATCAATTTGTGGGACACTGTCTTATATATGTCAAGTGGGTGGATTTCAATAGAAGTACCTGAAATGGGTCAGACAGGTAAAACATCGCCTAAAGTGTTTAAAATGCAAACAACCTTCTAAATTATTTATGCAAATAAATTTTCCTATAGTTGTTATAGGAGTTTATACTTACTGACTTGTTTTTGGGTTGGTACAATCTGATCCACCCAACCCAGCCTGTTTTAGCCCATAATATAAAATTACTTGTTTGAATTGGTACCCAACCCGTCTGACCGTCCTATTTTAGTACCTCTAGTTCTACAGTAAAGCTGAAGTTTAGTTTTTGGACTGGCGAGATGGATGGAAATGAAGCATTACCTGTTTATAGCCTTGACCAACGAAGTGAGTGCGGAATGTAGCACTATTTGATGTTACGGAGCTTCTCTCAAATGCAACAATGCCATCAGGAACACATTGCTCGATGGCAACTGTAATAGTTATGGAAAGATCCGAGTTACCAAAGAAACGACTCCCATGGATGTACCTACAATTTACCCAAATTCAGTCACTATCTTGTATGCAATCTCAGTTTGATGTTTGAACTTTTATTTGAAAAAAAAAATCCACTTAGATAGGCTAGAGAAATGTGTGATTACTAGTGCAATATTTTATACGGTAATATACCTTCCTGCAACACATACGCAGACCATAAACAGCTTTCTTGCAGTTATTCTCTACATAATTCAACAGACCCCTTGATGAACAACAACTCCGGGCAACCCTCTTGGCGGTGGTCTAAAATTGACATTAGAGAGAAGAGGTGTAAACTTTTAAGCACCATTTATACTTTTAGACTTGAATCAAAATTCATTTGGTAATACGTACTGAAGAGGAGATCCCAGAGTGAAGCAGGGAAATATATGTCTGACTGAACTCTTCCATGTACACCCAAACCAGCCATCCTCCTGCAGAGTGTCCAACAATTCGACACAAACCACCTACAGTGGGAAAATCTGATTATTTGATCAAATGTGCATGAGGGTCCTGACCCAAAGGATGCACAATTTCAGAGTATCAGTCATACTCTCATCGTGTGATCAAACAATCAGATTTTTGATCAAATGTGCATGAGGGTCTGATCTAAAGGAACCACCTATAGCCTTACATAACTTTTTAACTGGATTGCAGCTTGCCCTTTGTCAACTCCAAAGTGCAAAATAAGGTAGCCCACTTTCAAATTGGTAACAGTAAATTAACTATATAAAGGCCCAGTTAAAAGTAATTGGGATAACATTTCCAAAAATTGATATATACAGGTCCTTTTCACAGTTCAATATCTAGTACGCACGGCTGCAATCAACAATTAGGCATTGAATGAATTCACAATAAAAAAAAACGCAACTAGTTCACTAAGGCCATTAGTGTAGGAAGGCTCATCATATGATCCTCACATGTATAAAGGTTTTGAGGAAGCATCCAAGCACTATCGTCTTCTATCTCGTTAGTCGAGCTGGACCCGCCTGCCTAACTAACGAGATTAAAGTTCATGTGGTATTGTTAAGTTTTTTTAAGAAGGGGGAGGAAAGGATTGTTAGTAATCATTTGAGATGGTCATCTGTTAGTAATTTCAGCAATTTGTCAATTGTTGCATCAATTTGTCAATTTAGATGGTTGCATCAATTTGTCAATTTAGATGGTCATACACTCATACCCGTGGTACATTTTCATAAAAAAGTATCATTAATGTATAAAAATGTATCATCAATATTGTATATAATCAAGTGAATGTATACCTAGGGTAGACTTACATCTGTATATTTTTATAAAGAAGTATCATCATTGTATATAGTCAAGGGAATGCATATCTGGTGTAGGTTGCTTATCCTTTATTAGTCCTTTGTGCTTCACTAGCTGGTTATTGAATATATGATTTCAAGTCGAATGCATATCAGGAGTAGCTTGATCTAAGACCAGGACTTTCTTTGTCTACTGGTCTCAGTTTTTAGTGTTGCATGCAAGGACTTAGATATTTACTAGAGTCGAACTAAGGAAGATGCTTGATCTTCTGATACATGCATCTCAGTGTCGGTCCCCATTTCTTAATCAATTTTCTTCTGATCACCTCTGTAGGCGATGGCAGGGATCAGAAAACTTTAGATAGGCTTCGGGCTGAAAGACAAGCAAAAATTGATGAACTTAAAGAAAGAACCAATTATTATACTACTCAGCAACTCATTCAGGTATTGCTTAGAGCTGCTTATTAGCATTACTTTGCTTATTCCCGATAATACACTAGTATGCTAAATCAAAAAAAAGATTTTCAAAATTAGTTTAATGTTCGTTGCAGTTTGAATTCCCTTTGTATTTGAGTATCTGGAAAATAGTTCTTTGGATAACTCGAGGTTTTTAATTACCAAGTTATGTATAGGTTGTGGCTTCCTGTCAATATTATCTTTTACACCTAATTGATGTATCATGGGACATCACACTAGCATTATGAATTTATGTCTTTACCTGACTTGTTAAGTGAAAAACGGAGAAAAGATTAAGAACCAGTGTTCAACTATTTAGAGTTTCTTTCCTTGCTGAGCCATATGCATTGTTCACTACTAAGTATTTTTGGTGGATATTGGTGTCACTTGGGCATTTGATGTGTGTGCTTTAGTGGTGACATAATGGGCGGGTTAGGATTCGAAAGGATCGGGTAATAGGCCAAAACAAATTAGGCCATGCTGACTTGAATACTTTTTTGGTCCATATTATTATTTTTCTTAAATATATGCCTTATTTGTTTATTTACAAAAGTTATATACCTTGAGTTAAGTGATTTAGAATCTGTATGCATGCATTACAAATACAAAGAACCAAATGCATCCGGCAACTTTTTAAATCCCTCTGACCTGTATCTTGTTTAATCCATATGAACTTGTTAGAGTGCTAGAGAAAAAAAACTGAAGTTGAACCATGAAGAATCAAATAGGTTGGAATATGCCACCTCTTGTTTATATCCAACTTCTTTGAGAGACAGGCTGTCTTATTTGCTATTATTCCTTGATGGCAATACCACATTTTCTTGCAGAAATATGACCCTGACCCAGCTGCGAAGGCAGCTGCTGCATCTGTACTTGCATCCAAATTGGGTGCAGATTCAGGGCTTAAAGTGTTTCTAGGAGATGAATCGCCACATTCTCCTGAAGCTACAGGGAAGAGCCATGATGTTGAGCCTTTGAAATCAAGTGGTCTTAGGAAACGAAATACATCAGAAGCCACATCTAAAGGAGGCAATGACATGGAAATGCTTTCGTATGTGGAAGATGAGGTATCTCCACATGGTCAGGTTGTCGTTGAACATCACAACCCTGCTGCTTTTGGATCTCAAGATGGGGGTTGGCTTGCTCGACTTGCTCAATTGCTTGTAGGGGAGGACCCCTCACAATCTTATGCACTTATATGTGGCAATTGCCATATGCATAATGGTAAGTACATCTCCTCTCTATGTTATGCCCTCCTGTTATCTAAGGAATTACATAATAATCGCATAAATCATGGCTACTATTGTAGTCTAATAGTTTTTGTTTTAGAATCAAATGGGTTGGTAATTGTCCAAAGTGTATTTATAGTAGACATGACTTCCTGACTCGCTTTACTGAAAAATACTTAATGGGAAATATTAGATGACAAATCAGAAAGCCAAATTTCACAAGAACGAGAAGAGACTGGTCTGTCAAAGGCCCTTTTTTATTATTTTAATTATGCATACATAATTACAAAGAAACTGGGGAAAATGGTATTGTGGGTCAACCTGTTTTGACCTGTGCAAGAATACTCCTTTAAACTATTACCCAACCCGTCAATTTTGCTACTTTTAATAAAAACGAAAAGATGAATGTTATTTTACCAGAAAGAGTAACCATTTCTTCTTGCGTTAATCCATGACTCGAGAAGATCCGAGTAAGTTGGTTGAGATTAGATGTTGCAGGAGGCAATGCTCTAGTCTCCGCTATCAGTGAAACTCTGCCATCTCTCCTCCCAGCTGGAACGTCATACCATAGTCCCCCAGTCTGCAGTAACGACAATTTTACATATGTTTGTAAGTTCCCTTGTTTTCATAAACAACAAATTGCATTAAACTGCTTAATTTTCCCCATACATCGTCTTAGGAAAATTATGATACTTTTTCTATAAAGATCTGATACATTTTTTTTTTGAAAATCTGATACAGTATTGGCCTAATGGCCTTGATATTATATGTACCTATTACATAAAATTCTCCTTTTTTTCATATGGGAATTCAACCTTTTAGATAAGCCGATTTGAGTCTTACCTAAATCTTGCGAATTAATTTGTGTTCTTCTTGCAGTGTTGTAGAGGGGAGGATCACATTAGAGGCTGAAAGACCAAGGAAGGTTTAGAAAAGTTAAAAGCATGGAGTTTTATTGCGAATGTTTTTTCTTTTTCATTATTGTTAGAACACGAGTTATATCAATCATTCTTTATGATATAAAGATATAATTGTTTCACATAATTTTTTTCATTTTGCTATTAATGCTATAAGTATTGATGTAATTCATGAATATTATACTTTAAACATGTGTAAGTTTTTTTTTTTGAATGGCGAATTTCATTAATCTCAATCAACAAAGGTTACATACAGAATACTTATTTTATAGTTATATTAACTTACCCATGTGTAAGCTATATAACTTACACATGTGTAAGTTACAAGTTGCAGAACACTTTCTTATACTTGTATTAACTTACCCATATGTAAGTTACAAGTTGTAGAAGACTTTTTTATAGTTATATTAACTTACCCATGTGTAAGCCATATAACTTACACATGTGTAAGTTACAAGTTACAGAACACTTTCTTATACTTGTATTAACTTACCCATGTGTAAGTCATAGTTATATTAACTTACCCATGTGTAAGCTATATAACATACCCATGTGTAAGTTACAAGTTGCAGAAGACTTTTTTATAGGTATATTAACTTACCCATGTGTAAGTTATAGTTATATTAACTTACCCATGTGTAAGCTATATAACTTACACATGTGTAAGTTATTATATTACCTATGTGTAACCTGTAAAAGTTAAAACATTGCCTCACACTCCTTCACTAGCTTGAAAATCAAGTTTGTGGTGAAAAATGGTGGCTGTAGAACTTTTTAAGCAAAAGGCTAATGAAAGTATGAAACAGAGCTTGTCTTCTTTTGTCGTATTTCATCGGCATCTTAAGTGTTCCTGTTTTAAGCAATAGGTCAAAGGTCAACACATTGGAGAACAAGATGATAACTTTAACAACCCATCTAACTACATCTTTGTTGCATTAATAATTCCTATTTAGAACCAAGCTGCTCTCACTAAACAGACTAGTGCTGCTCAAGTAAAAGCCAAACAATGCCAACAAAGCTAAATTTCCAAAACAGGATTCCAGGATTATGTTCTATTAATTAAATTACGTACACACGAACAACTTTTAAAATTCAGAAAAATAGAAAAATATATGAGGAAAGTACTTTATAATCCAACATTTAACAAGTCAGAAATTAAACCATATAACATCCATATGCCGGGTGGTTCAAATATATATATAGATTACCGGAGTCACACAAACTACAACTTTCTATCTATATTATTTGGCCAGAATGCTTGGAATCCAATAAATGCAATGAACGATAGCATATGATCTTAACAACAATGAACCACAAGACTTGATAAACTGAACATTTGATCCTTATGTGAAAGAGAACACCCCATGTTGCCCTTGCTCCTATTGACAGTATGGAGAACTCATCTTTGCTTATATGTCCTCAACTACTTGAATCATAAGGTCCATTAGTATCCCTAAGACCACTGCAGCAGAAAAAATGTGGTAGCTTGACTCGACCACAAGCCCTGCAATAATATAGTGCAAAATTTGGATATTGAACTATTTGCAAATAGATTATGACCATTTGATAAATATGAGATGCTCAAAAAAAAAAAATTTAAGAAAATATGTCTTGATAAGGATGTGATGTCACATATATATGTAACATTGTCCAATAAAAGTTGTATAATAAAAAACTAGTTTGTTCAATATTGGTCAGTGCTACAAACGACAGGGTGGTGTTTATGATGATAAGTTTTCTCAAGCTGTGCAAGACGTGTATCCTAATTATAGACTTATAGGTGCCAAAGCAGGCAAGATAGTTTGGTATTAGGTTAATGGAATTCACGCAGCAGTTTGCTTGACCAGGCAACTCTTACTCTGTCCAATTTATTTGATATTGATACCCAAACTAAAATACAAAAGCTTCGTATTGAAATGATCCATTTTTTTGAATAAAGCATTTTAAGACGTTATAATACTTCTTACACTTTTTGTAGACTATTAAACGGTTCAACACATTTTCATTTTAGCTAATGTTGTCATAGTAATAGTGTGCTGACCCATAACCAAAAGGTTGTGGGTTCTAGTCCCATGGTGGAAAACTTGTATATACTCGTGGATTTGTGGTTGATGTGCCTTTGAAAAAAAGCCGTTTGACCATCTAGCAGAAACATACCACTTATAGTTAAAATATTTCACAAAAATGGATAGAAACTGCCTCCCTCTACTTACATTGATGGTCATGGAAATCAGAGTGCTCTCTTCTTCAGTATCAGTACACTCGAAGAACCCATTTGACCAGGATCATGCCAGTCACCATGTTTTGCATTTTCCTGTGAAAGGATAGACACATTAAAAAAAAGTGCCTGTAGAGTGTATACAATTAAAGGTAGGAAAATTAAACTTCTATGAACACCCAAATTTTGCATACCCATTGTTGCAGCTTTTGGTTCTTTCTTTTTCTGTTAATAGTCTCACAACAGTCAATAGTAGAAGATTTTAACGACCATAATCGGTATGAATTCAAAGTTCTCTCAAACGAATATCTAAGACAGCTCCAACTTCAGTGTTCACAGCAGCCTAAACTTTAAGATGATTTATACCAGAAAATTAGACCTACATATGCACAAATTTTGCACAAAGGGCATTGCAGCTTGCCCTTTGTCAAATCCAAAGTACAAAATAAGGCAGCCACACATTTATGTTTGTAACAGTACATTAACTATATAGTGGCCAGTTAAAAGGATCTGGGATAAACATTCCCAATAATTAATATCTGCAAGTCCTTTTCACATTTCAACATCGAGTATGTCCTGCTGCAATCAACAATTAGGCTTTGAATAATTTCACAAGAAAAAAAAAAAAAAAATACAAGTATATTAGTTCACTAAGGCCAATAGTGTAGGAAGGCTCATCATATATATGATCCTCACATGCATGAAAGGTTTTGAGGAAGCAGCGAAGCACTAATCTTTCAGCTGAGGGATGATCGATAGATGTCCCCGAGTTCATAGTAATAATGAAATACCATGCCAGATAGTCTTCTATCTCATTAGTCGGGTTGGACCCGCCTGCCTAACTAATGAGATTGAAGATAATGTGGTATAGCATAAATAATAAAACATAAATAACAAAACAAATATGCTGTAGGTCGAGCATGACCACCATAAACGACTAGAAACACGGATTAGACCAACATCAAACATAATTGTTTACATGCCAACAATGTATTGTGCATATAATGTGAATAAAAAAGAAAAATTCATCATATTTAATGTTAAACATGGATCTTACAACTATTGCAAGCATTAATCTATAGGCAGTAAGTTTATAGGGAACAAGTTCAACACTTTAAATTTTTACTAACTTCATTTAATCTGCATTTAGTAGGACTTGAATCTCCAGAACCTCTACTTAATCGACACGTTGCAATGCTGTTGATATGTTGCTCTCAATCATTGGCAAAACAAATACTATAATTTCAATGATCAAGCAAAAGAAGTGTTTCCATATAGGAATGCACACGGAATGTACCCGCTATTCCATCGCTCCAAATTTCAGTGACGTCCTTTGATTCGGGGTCATAAACAGCAAGTGTAGCAGGTGAATCTTCGTCTTCAACGTCATACTGCAATTCAACTAAGGGTGCACCACTCCTTCGGAACTCCAGTATCATCCATATTGATACATCAGATGTGCTAATGTCATAAAGCTTTTCAAACGATCTTGTACAACCATGCCCTTTCATTATCCATAAATAGTAATTTTCTGGGTGTGTGTCACAATCGAATTCAAAAACACCGAGAGACTCCCATAGATTAGATATGTAAAAATCACCATGAGGGGGATTCGGGAGGTATAGTTCCTTGAATTCTTCACTTGTCAGATCAAATGACACAATGAGAGTGTCAAACGTACATAAACCATCCACAATAATTTCATCAGTGGCACTCCAATAAATAAACCCGTCTACAACTGTCTGAGGGCGTCCAAATCCAATCGATTTACGAGGACAAGTATTGCTTAGTGGACTTCTCCAAACCCTTGAACTGAATGTAAATACCTCAACTTGGGTGCGAGTGTTTGCATATATCGAATCTTGACAAGCTTAGGGTCGAGAGTGTTAGGACAAATGCCAAAACCGACTTCAATACAACACGTATAGACGGTTTTCCTAATTAAAGGATTCCAAATAACTACCAATTTTCTATTATAATTGTATAAGCAAAACAACCCATGAGAGCTACCCACTAGTCTTGCATCTTTACAAATACGGGGAACAGACAAAGTGAACTTTTGATGGGGGAAAGTGTCATCATCGACAATGGAGTCATATTTTACCTGAAAATCATCGAGATATTCACCCCTAATAAGCAGATGACGGGGCTGCTGCTGGATGTGGCGGAGGGTATGAGCGGTAACGAATTCTTTGCTATCGATGAGAGACTTCCATGCTTTTGACACCGATCGGTACTGAATCACCGATTTTATATCAGGGATTCTCTGAATGATTTCCATTTGGATTTCGACAATGATGTTGTCCGACATTTTGATTGTGTGTCACTCACTCTAGGGTTTTTATCGGTGGTCTTTGGGTTTTGATTTGCGACGATGATGTTGGCGGCGGCGGTGATGTTGACGGTGGTTGGGGAATGTGTGGGAATAAGGTATATAGTGTTATTAGTAAAGTAAAATGGAAAGGGAACCGCTTCCTATTGCTAGCTGTTGTTTCTTTGTCAAAGAAGAAAAATGAAACTAAACTTCATCGAATAACCGCTATTGATAACCGTAAAGTTGGAAGATTTAATGTAAAAAAAAATAAAATAAAATATTTTAACCCTAATTAAAATTAAAGTTTAATATTCAAAATTGATCTTTAAATTTTGATTTTTGATTTTAATCTTCTAATTGTTAAAGATCCTCTAAACTTTAGTAGGATTTGTATTTGATTACACTAGCATGGTACCCGCATAATGCGGCGGTAGTCGTGGCGACGAGAGTATGGTGGTGGGGGCAACTGTTGGTGGCGGAGGCGGTGTCGAGTGGTGTAAATTATTGATGTAAATGGTTAATGAAAATATTTTGAAACATAAATGATTAATAGTGTAATTTAATTATTAATGTTAAGGGGTAGTGTAATTGAAAATACTTTAAAGGGTGCTAAGTGAAAATTTTACAATTTTTAACATTTCCAAAATAAAGAGCTATTCTTTTTATAATATAGTATAGACATAGATATAGATTACAATTGTTAGTCACAAGTCCATTTACTTGCTTTTCGATTTTTTTTTCTTTTGGGTAAAAAGTTGTTTTACCCATATGAATATTTATATAAATAAATCAAAAACAAATACCATATCGACTTACAATGTACATTCAACAAACAACAAACAAAAAGCAAAGGTTTAACATGCCCGAAACAAAAACTATCTTTGTTTTTTAATGGTAATTTGGGTTCAGCAGAATGCTTGTTGATATACCCAACTTCAATTCATTCTTGTAATATGTCTCCATTCTTGGAGCATTTTGCTCCCTTTAAGTGTGAGGTTCCTATATACCAATCCATCTATTGATAATGAGTTTAAACAAAACTATCTAAACGAGACTTTTAGACACGCCCAGATAGTAACAAAACATCTACTTTGTGCCCATAAGTAAACTAGGAATTTTCCAGGGCCGGCTCTAAGGGGGTGCAAGGGGTGCAATTGGGTCGGACCCACTCCCTCCGAGGGCCCACAACCTGCTACCTCCAAGGGATGCGGTGGTTAATTTCCTGGGGTGTTATAGTGCTCGACGTTTTCAACCGTGTTGGGGGTTGATATGGCTGCCAGAGAAGAGGGAGAATGAAAGCTCCAATTATAGGTGAGGGAAGATTAATAAAAAAACTTTGAGCTCGCAAGAAAAAAGTCGGGTTCATAAAAAATTTGAGCTCGCAAGAAAAAAGTCGGGTTCATAAACAAATTTGAGCTCGCAAGAAAAAAGTCGGGTTCATAAACAAATTTGAGCTCGCAAGAAAAAAGTCGGGTTCATAAACAAATTTGAGCTCGCAAGAAAAAAGTCGGGTTCATAAAAAACTTTGAATCATCGGAGAAGATGGCGAAAGGGTGGGTAGAAAATGGTGAGGAAGAATATAAGGGAGATCTGGTGGTTGGGCTTGGGGGTGAGAGAGAGAGATTGACTTATTTTGTAGAAGTATTGGGCTTTGCTAAACGAAGCCCTAAGGACTTTCGTTAAGTTGCATTAAATAGTTGTACATTTACCATAAAATTCAGGGGGTGAGCTTTTAATATGGAAATGTACAATCTTTTTATGCACGTTAAATGAAGCCCTAAGGGCTTTGTTTAGCATTTTCCTTAATAAAAAGATACTACTAATTACTGTACAATATATTATTTAATCGTTCAACAAAAACAATATATTAATTAGTGGGCTATTGATAAGTTAGTTTTTTTTTATTTTCTAGTGACTAATTAATTAGTTAACTAATTCATCAGTAATAACTTATAAGTTTGTTAGTAATTCTTTTTTCGAATGACTTGTAATTTTACTTGAAACTATATGTTTACAAACATGTCAGCTTCACGTAAAAGCGAGTCGCATGATTTATTCTATAGTTTAATTGAATGTCGAAAATTCAAATAGTCGTAATATTATGTTTTTATATTGTATTATTGACATATTATTTTAGGGGCCCAAAATATTATTCTAGAGCCAGGTCCCGAATATTTTTCATATTCTCGGAGACGGCACTGGAATTTTCCATGTAGCTTTTCAGCTCGGATCGTTTTCTTAAACTTGAATGTAAGAAGCTTTAATCCAACAGTAGAGAATATAGCTTCAATCACTTGGTCTTGCATCCTCTTCTTCTGTTGAAACAATCTCATATTGCGTTCTTTTTGGAATAAACCGAAGCCCCCAATATCAGTTTCTTTGAAACACTTTCAAACAACCTCTTCTTAGTCACGAATTTTATTTCGATGATAATAGAATCCCAATCACAGAATGCTTGTTAGAATCCAGCTTTGTTATTCACCCCAAACCAACCTTGACTCGCAAAATGGCACTCAAAAAAAAAGATGTTGATATGAATCGGGCTGGGTATCACATAGAGAGCAAGAAAACTAACCTATTGAAGATATCCCATTGTGGAAGCAAGTCCTGAGTTTTTAATTTCCGTCTAAACACTAGCCACAATAGAAATGCATGCTTAGGTATACTATGCTGAAACCAAACAATATGGTACCATTCAATCATCAATTCTCTTGGTCGAATGTCTTGCCACACTGCTCCCACCGAGAATTTCTTTACCAACCCATTCCGGTCCTTCCATAGGAGTATATCGCCTTCTACATTTGGTGTACCAATATTAGGAAAACGATCCACCCAAGAGGACGGCCAGTTCCACTTCCCATCCATCACAATTTCTTTAACCTTTGCAGATAATTGGAGACCAGCTTGAGACACCATTCGCATAGTCACCCCATTGATTAAAGGGCTATGCGGATTCCAATTATCTTACCAAGCGGATGCCAAACTACCGTCACCAATATTAAACCAAAAACAACTACGATCAAGTGGTCTAACCTGAAGAATTTTCTGCCAACTTCGCCAAGGAGCTTCACAGAAAGATTTTCCTCTAAGCCTGTACGTGTGAATCCATTTAACCCAAAGAGACTCTTTAAGAGATAAGAGGTTCCAAATATGGAACATAATAAAACCTATATTCGAAGTATTACTCCCAGCCCTCCTTCCTATTTCGGTAAACAAACAATCTCCCAGGCTACTTTTGATTTCCTATTTTTTAATTCGCCTTGACACCAAAGGAAGCCTCTCAAAATCTGTTCTAACTTCCATCTCTAGAATAACCCTCGAAAGTAAAATAAAGACAGAAGACGATTACACATGCATAGCAGACAAAACAGACCGAACAAGTTGCAAGCGACCCATAATTGAAGGAACTTATTTTCCCAGTCATCTACACGTTTCTGCACCCTTTCAATCAAGTTCCTTACAATCTCTATAAATAAGACAGGTAGAAACTAAAAGAACCCCCAAATAATTCACCAGAAGAATTTCTTCTTCAAATAGCAAAACATTAAGAATAGCCAGCTTTTATTATAAAAATATTCATGCCTTTGGAATTTGACACAATATAATATACATTACAGCTTCAATTTTAAAATCCCAGAGAAATTTACGGGATTATGTAATGGTGGAACATTCAGATTTACAATTATCTCATTTCCATGGAAAGAATCTGTACTCTACAAT
The DNA here is from genome assembly GCA_034093135.1 of Erigeron breviscapus. Taxonomy (NCBI): domain Eukaryota; kingdom Viridiplantae; phylum Streptophyta; class Magnoliopsida; order Asterales; family Asteraceae; genus Erigeron; species Erigeron breviscapus. Next base: position 46,868,696 of record CM067174.1, on the reverse strand, counting down.
ATTATATACACTAATACAGGGACATTACTAGTTGAGTAGGTGGTGTACCCATTGCTCTAGGACAGCTGGTGAGCCGTACCACGGTCTTGATTCATCGTCTGAACCAACGGGTGAGTGATACACCCCGTCCATAGTAATGTTTAAAGCACCCTCCAGATGAGCTGATACCTCTGGAACAACTCCATCACCCCATACGTCTGCCTGGCCACACACCTGTATTCAGGACAACGATTTGTTAAGCCTAAAGTGAAGTTATGGGAGTTCTAACTTACTTCTCAAAGATTCGAACTATTTATCAATTATTAGGCCACTGTCTCATATGGGTGAAATTCAAATAAGTACCTGACATGGGTCAGACGGGTCAAACATTGCCTAAAGTGTTTAAAATGCAAAAAACCTTCTAAGATATATATGCAGAGAAATTTTACTAGTGTTGTTTTAAGAGTTTTTACTTTTGAAAATTAGTGATTTTAAAAATACAAAATTCATGAGAAATATTTTTGGGTCGATACAATCTGATCCACGTCCACCCAACCCAGCCTGTTTTGGCCCATAACAGAAAATTACTTGTTTTCACCTGTTACCCACCCCGTCCGACCTGCCTATTTTAGTACTTGTAGTTGTACAGTACAACTGACGTTTGGTTTTTAGATTGGTGAGATGGATGGAAATGAAGCGTTACCTGTTTATAGCCTTGACCAATGAAGCGAGTGCGAAATGTAGCACTGTTTGATGTTATGATGCTTGTGTTATTTGCAATAATGTCATCAGGAACAGTTTGCTCGATGGCAATTGGAATAGTTGTGGAAGGATCTGAGTTACCAAAAAAACGACTCCCCTGGATGTACCTGCAACTTACCCAAATTCCGTTACTATCTTGTATGCAATCTCAAGTTTGAATTCTTCTTTTGAGAAATTAACATATTCCACTTAGACAGGCTAGAAAATGTATATATATCGTACAAACAGCTTCCTTAATTCTCGTCACAGTAGATGTACAAGGTGTTTAGCTAATGGAAGTGGGTGCACATGTAATAAAATTGAAATGAAAAACCAACCAACAAGACCTTTTATAATTTATATGGTAATATACCTTCCTGCAACACAGATGTATCTTAGTTCTGGAGTATAAACAGCTTTCTTGCAGTTTTTCTCTACATAATTCAACAAACCCCTTGTTTGATCAACAACTCCGGGCAACCCTTTTGGTGGTGGCCTAAAATTGACATTATAGAGAGAAGAAAGTGTAAACTTTTAAGCACCATCTATACTTTTAGACTTGAGTCAAAATTTCATTTGGTAATACATACTGAAGAGGAGATCCCAGAGTGAGAAGCAAGGAAATATTTGCCTGAGTGAACTCTTCCATGTACACCCGAGCCAGCCACCCTCCTGCAGAGTGTCCAATAATCGACAAGGAGCCACCTACAGTGGGAAAATCTGATTGTTTGATCAATGTGCATGAGGGTCTGATCCAAAGGGTGCACAACTTCAGAGTATTAGTCCCTAATATTCTTGTTTTTAAGTAAGTGAAAGCTAGCTATCAATCATGATGGTTGAGAAAGTCAATTAAACTATTTAAAATCCTTCCTGTAAATAAATGCACAACGTAAATAAATTTCTAAAATACCCAGGGAGCTTAATCTAGTTGAGTTATATTACTCATTATGCTAAATTATGGTTTGGCAATCATGTTTTATTTGAAATTTGAACGTCGCAGTACATATTGGAACCACCAGAAAGATTGATTTCGACTTTGAACATTCACAGCAGTCAAAGTGGAAGAAGAAAAATATGAACCTTTAGATTGTTTCAAAGCTTCATTGACAGCCTCGTCAACCCGACCCAAATACCTGCCAACATTAGATTTAGTTTTATTGAAACCAACTCATGAGATAGAGCTCAATATACCAACGTACCAATCAAGAACAGGGCGAGGTTGGAGTGTGCCTCGCCAGTAATTAGGGTCAACCAAGCCAGCAGCATTCCTCAGCCAGTCAACTCTTGAAACATTGGCCACCACAGTTGGAACACCATATCCTTGTAAAGTCAATGCTAATTTCTGATAGTCACCTGTATTGTTCCCTAAGCCCTGTCAAATCACAAAGATATTAGATTCGAAGTTTTAGATTAATTCATTTAACATATATATTTGAAAAGCATTGATACAATGATACTATCAAAGAACTTCCACTTTGTTACTCCAAAACAATCAGTTTCAGACAACAGTTATGTCATTAGTTTGGAACAGTTGACTAAGAAACATCAAAATAGAACTCTGTACTCGCTGTTTTCATGTGGACCCTATGTGCGGCGTGCTCTTTTGAATGATTTCAGACAACCATGAAAACTGTAATGAAATTTTTTCACAGCCACATGTCGATGTCTATCTGAATTTACAACATTCAATTAGTAGGCACTTTTGCTGGTGATGCTCTGAGACGGATCAGTTTCTATTTGTTTGAATAGAGACCTAAAGGTTTTTTCCTTAAGAAACAAATGCCAATACATAAGTTTATGGACTCCAGTATATCCTGCCGCATTGTACCAAACATGTCCCTGATATGGCTCCACTCAAGTGGCCGGATGCCCAAAGTTGGCTTTGAAGGATGATTATTAGGTTTTCCGGGTGGAGTGTTGTTCCTAACAACTTTCTCTCTACATGTTCAACTTGTGTCACCCATTAAGTCTTTTGCTAAGGTTAAAAATCGTTCTATGGTACTCTATATCAAATCACCGCTCACCAAAACACGAGTCAAAAGACCAGAACCAAGGAATCTCATTTGAAAATGTTGATGATAATAAGAGAGGTATAATTTAGTCTCTTAGTGTACACAAATACAATGAGGTTAAACTACACGAATTCAGTAAAGTTAATCAAATACCATCCATCTACTGAACTTACGTTACATAATAACATATGATACATACTTTGATTCATACATATATGTTATCAATGGTTAGAAGTCTCACCAAAATGTACATTAACTATTAGATTCGATTTACATTCATAAGGGTTTACGGCCTAAATAACAATGTACTTATACAAATGTTCCTTTAAGACCATTGTACAAATTTATATTCTTTTAGGCTACTAAAACTTATAAATGTGTCCCACTTTCACCATCCTACAATTGGATTCTTGCGATATATGTTCCAAATTTGATGATATAAAATCACCCATAAAGTAAAAGTATGTTGTTATTTTAGGCCATAAACCCAAGTCATAATAACACAACTATAAATGGATTCATAAGCATGGAACTACTTCTATATATTTATTTATTATAAACTCAACATAAAAAGCAAAATGTTATAAAAGATTTTAGTTGGGAGAAAAGTTTACAGGAAGAATGACAGCAGGACGATGAGTGACCGCTGGAGACGACGATAACGACTGAGAGAAAGAATCGGATTGAGCTACAGCGGAGCAGGTGGCTGAGAGCCGCCGTGAAGTAGGACATTGTAATGTATGGTTTAATGGTAAGGAAAGAGGTTTAAAACACAGGGCCAATGCCATAAATATTATCTTTCCACTTTCTGTTTTTGTGGTGGTATGCTTTGCACCACACGACGACTTGTTTTTATACCTTTTGGATTATTATTTTACATAAATTGCAATTACATCCCTTTAACTCTAATAAAAAATTAATTTAGCCCACGGACAATTGAGACTTTATAGTTTATAGACTAGTGTTTGTCCCACAATCATCGACCTGAATTGGGTTCGGGTTGGATTGTTTGGTTTTAGGGTTTAGTATTTAGCTAATCCCTACTTCTATTTTTTTTATTTGATTTGGATAGTACATAGTTAGCAAAGTTTTGTATTTAGTTTTGTGCTTGAATTGAAAAATATCTTGTGACATTTATTAGTTAAGTTTAGTTAGATGCAACATGTAGATGGCAATGTTATGCCCTGATAAATAAATTGGTTTTGTTGGTGTAAAAAAATTAGTTATATAAAGTTTTTTACGTAACAATTCTATGATACTTATAAAAAGGGTTAAGTGCACGGAAATGTAATCAACTAAGGCCGAAAAGTTATTGTGTGCATGAACTTACAAAAGGTTTATTGTATACATGAACCCTGCTATTTTCTATTGTATAACGAAACCGGCTAAAGTCTTGATGTGGGCCGGTTAAGTGCATGAAAATGTAATAAACTATGCCCAAAAAGTTATTGTGTGCATGAACTTACAAAAGGTTTATTGTATACATGAACCCTGCTATTTTCTATTGTATAACGAAACCGGCTAAAGTCTTGATGTGGGCCGGTTAAGTGCATGAAAATGTAATAAACTATGCCCAAAAAGTTATTGTGTGCATGAACTTACAAAACCTCTATTATATGTAAGGAACTATGATAAATATTTATTGTATCAAGATTTTTACAATTTCCACTTTTTTCTTTTTTTCATCTCCCACATATAGATAAAATAAATAAAATCAAAGAGAAGAAGAAAAAGCAAAAGACAGTAACAGTGGATGACCAACATCTCTTAGCGGCGGGGTGTAAAAGGAATTACTTGTTTGTCGGTTTCATGATGAAATACAGAAAAAGGCATATGTGCGGTGGTTTGACATCGTTTTTCATCAGTGATTGTGTTTGTTATTCATTTATTTGACATCATCAAGATATGGAGATCCGATTTTTTTTTTAAATTCTTATGGTTCTAAATTCTGATGAATGTGTGTAGTTAGAACTAGTTTTTTGACCCCAGGGGGACGTTGTCCGGGATCGACACTGCGTCATGCAAACATTTATACATACAACGGTACCTAAAAGTTTGGACACTTAAAATTTACTATAGTTTAGTTAGAAACCTTAAAATAAGAGATAGAGAGTAAAGAAAAAAAGATTTGATGATTAAAGTTAGAAACCCAAAGTTAATTGATAAAAATTAAAAACTTTAAAACTAAACTATAATTAAGTTTGTATACAAAAAGTTAGACTAAAGTTAAAAAACCAATAAGTTAAGTGGTACAAATAAGTTAAAAGCGTTAAAATAAGAGATAGAAAGTAGAAAAAAAAAAAAAATTTGATGATTAAAGTTAAAATCCAAAGTTAATTGATAAAAATTAAAAAAAAAAAAAAAAAAAAAAAAAAAAAAAAAAAAAAAAAAAAAAAAAAAAAAAAAAAAAAAAAAAAAAAAAAAAAAACTAAAACTGCAGAAAATGACAAAATAAGAATAAGACAAAATTGCTGACGTCATGCTGACGTCAGCAGTTTTGTCTTGACTTCACAAGGGTTACCGGCTAACGTTATAGCAGGTAAAACGTGTTTTCTATAACCTTTTTTTAAGGGTTCATGTATACAATAAACCTTTTGTAAGTTCATGTATACAATAACTTTTCGGCCTTAGTTGATTACATTTCCGTGCACTTAACCCTTATAAAAACTAGATCAATACCCGGTCGTTGACCGGGTTAAACAATAAATATATATTTAAAAGTACACCAAACATATTCAACTTTATACATAAAAATACAATAAGTGCAAACATCCCAAGTTTTAAAAAGTATGTTAATAAGGTCATACAATCTATGTAAAATTGTCGTACATCTACAATCGCAATCTAGATTGCCATCCTCGAATCATCCGACCTTCTATCGAACCGACGAACTTACCCTGTATACCTCACCCTTCTTCACTTTGTGGATTTAATCAACAATTTATTCACTACATTCAACTGTTAAAACATTGTAACACAACTCCAAAGGGTAGAGTTAATGTGAGAACAACAAATATGGAGAGAACCGTGAGAACCACTAGTTTCCCTCCCTCTTTCTCTTTTTTGTGTGGTTTTTTAATTTTTTAATTTTTAATTTTTATTTTTTGAATATTTTTTTTTGTTTTTTATTTTCTTTTAACAAAAACCCATTCCAAAAAAAATATAAAAAAACAATTTTTTTTTAAATTCTTATGGTTCTAAATTCTGATGAATGTGTGTAGTTAGAACTAGTTTTTTGACCCCAGGGGGACGTTGTCCGGGATCGACACTGCGTCATGCAAACATTTATACATACAACGGTACCTAAAAGTTTGGACACTTAAAATTTACTATAGTTTAGTTAGAAACCTTAAAATAAGAGATAGAAAGTAAAGAAAAAAAAAGATTTGATGAAATATGGAGATCCGATTTTTTTTTTAAATTCTTATGGTTCTAAATTCTGATGAATGTGTGTAGTTAGAACTAGTTTTTTGACCCCAGGGGGACGTTGTCCGGGATCGACACTGCGTCATGCAAACATTTATACATACAACGGTACCTAAAAGTTTGGACACTTAAAATTTACTATAGTTTAGTTAGAAACCTTAAAATAAGAGATAGAAAGTAAAGAAAAAAAAAGATTTGATGATTATGGAGATCCGATTTTTTTTTAAATTCTTATGGTTCTAAATTCTGATGAATGTGTGTAGTTAGAACTAGTTTTTTGACCCCAGGGGGACGTTGTCCGGGATCGACACTGCGTCATGCAAACATTTATACATACAACGGTACCTAAAAGTTTGGACACTTAAAATTTACTATAGTTTAGTTAGAAACCTTAAAATAAGAGATAGAAAGTAAAGAAAAAAAAAGATTTGATGATTAAAAAAAAAAACTTGAATAAAAAGTCATGCATAATAGAAAGAAAAAAAACTACCTGTGGTAATATGGTAACCTTTTAAAAAAATGTGTCCCTTTTTGAGACAAGCACCATAATCTTGAGGACATATTACTTGCACTAATTGCTTGAATTGCAATAGAGCAAACCCCATTCTTACACTACCAAAACTATGCAGTATTGTCATTCCTCTTTGTCAATAATAACCATTAGTTTTAATTCACGGTTAAAGTTGATCCAACTATACCTATAAAGTTGAATCAACTTTAAAGGATCTCTATCCGGCAATAATCTATAGCATTTATGCATTTCAACGAAGTCATCAGAATCGGGCTAAAAAGATACTGTACTATACATGTCACAATGTGCAGGTCGATACCCACAAAGAAACTCTCGGTTTAAGCATCGATTTTTCAGTTTCCCTGTAATTAGGAAAAAGTTAGAAGGTAGCTGATCATTATCATAATCGCTATCTTTAAATTAGTTTGTTTTTCTAGCTTAGAGAATCCCCATATGTATGTATATGAAGGTTACAGTTGCAAAATAATCATACAACAAAAACATGGAAGATTGGAAGAACAATAGAATCCCGTTCTATAACAAAACTCGGGGTAATAAGATTAATGTGATAACAAAAATATGAATTAAAATGTGATTACAAAATTAAAAATATGTGATAACAAAAATACGAATTAAAAAGAAGACGAAGAAGAAGCAACACATCAACAACGATATATAAAAGAATTGGGGAGGATTAATAAGAAAATTATGCTTAAAGGCGGTAAAAGAAATGATTAAGTCACTGGATGACTAATGTACTTTTATATGGTTGCCCATTGAACTGGATTTTATTAGTGTATATCACCTACATATTGTTCACCAAAAGTTAACCTGATTGAATAAAATACATTTAAAAAAATAAAAATCAATTAGGTTATCAACAAACAACAATATATGATAAATAAAGATGGAGGAAAAAAGAATGTATTAAAAAAATAAAAATTAAATAGATTATCAACAAATAATAACCTGATAAACTAAATTGAAAGAAAAACAGCAAGAAAGAATCATAACAATATCATTTAAAGCCGCAGCAGCAGCAAAACGGCAAAAAGGATTCCTTTTTTTCTCCATCTTTCATCGTTTGTAAATTCCATTCAAGATTATTCAAGTACTCCATTTTGAATGAATCCCTTAATCTGGGTGTTGGCCATAGATGCATTTTTCTTGCTGTTTCTGAGCAATTGCTAGTCCCCACCTCCGTTACCCTTACTGGCGCACCATGAGAGAGGCCCCAGTGGCAGACGGCAAAACAGTAGCAGCGGCAGTTTTAGGTTTTAGCGGGTTTAATGGGGAATAAATCCACCATGCGATCATCAGATTGAATAATAGATCTAAGAAAGTATTTAGATGTATTTGATTGTTGTTGTAGATCAGATTTGGATTTTGATTGACTTGAATATTCAGAATGAATCACATTTTTTGTTGTCTTTTGTTTTGAATTTGTTGGGTTTATCTCGGTCAACAAGAGTAGAGATTTGAATATGGATCAGGAAACAACTAAAAATCAAGACTTGAGGATTGAATCAAAATATAAGAGGCTGTGTAGAAAAGGAACCGTCCATTGAATGTAAGAGTTTGGATTTAGTTTCCGGTAGATGAATTCATTGGGATAAATTTTTGAAAAATAAAAAAATAACATTTAACCTGTTAAAGAAGGTCATCAGGTCAAAAAAGTTAACCATGTAAAAAATTAAAAAATATATGAGAGTTACATATCAACAAGCAACCATGTAAATGGGGGAAAGTACATTAGTGATCTAACCCTAAAAGAAAAAGTACCTTCGATCTCTATGATTTATCATGAATGAAAAATGCTTCGATCTCTAGGATTAAACTGAAAATTAAGGAGAAGGAGATAGAAAAATTATGCTTAAAAGTTTCGATCTTTAAAACAATATAACAGAACAATTTTTATAAAGTGATTTAAACTGAAAAAAATTTACCTTGAATCTCTAATATTCATCAAATCAAATTCAAACTATATATAATAAAGAATTAAAGATTAGATGGTGAAGGAGATTGAGAAAGAAGATCAGGATTTTAGACTACGCGTGTATAATGTTACCATAAATACAAAACTATTTTAAATGGTTAAAATTAAAAGATTACATGTTTTGTATGATCAAGATTGAAAAATATATTTATTCTTCTTTGTCATGATATAGCAATATGTATATATAGATATGATATGATCATTAATTACGTTTTTTTTTATGAGAGCCTAATGACAATTGATATTTTTAGTGCTTTGTATAATAGATAAGAATTACCATGTATGGGCTATGTGCAAGAATGTTTATGTTTTACAATTATTAATATTTGTAACTAAAAAAATACTTGCCTTATATTAGTAAAAATTGAATTTGACTTTTCTGTTATGACGGGTCAATTACGCTTGCAAGATTGTATAGCTTTTTCATTTTAATGTATCGTTAGAACTTCTATACAATTTACCAGGTTACCATATTTATAAACTTTTACTTTGACTTTTTATTTGAATGGTTTAGATTGTTTTTCTTTATATTTTCAATGGTCAAGATCAAAATTAAAAGAGAATTGTAGTGGTAGCCATATATATATATATAATTTCACTATTAAAGATATCTTTAAATCCGAAAAGATAATACACCTAAATGATAAAAAAATTTGTTTATTTGGTCTGAAAAAAAATTATAAAACAAATTCCGACCTGCTGGATTCGAACCAGCGACCTGGGAAGCTACAATCCCCCGCTCTACCACTGAGCTAAGGACCTGTTTTGTCTTTATTATCCAAACAAAATCTATATATTCGTTATACTTCTTATCATTGTAAATATCTATAACAGTAAACAAAGGATTAATTAATGTGATGTAATATTATACTATCTTTATTATGTTATCAAGCATTACCTTCTCTTTTTTTTCTCATCTGTTATTCTTTCTATCAACATATATATTTCATAAACTATCAACTTTACCCCTTATTAGTAATACTTACTATTATAAATATTTTTTTATTCATTTAGTCACAATTCTTTTCTTATATAATAATAATCTCCTTGTTCAATTATCACTTTATACTCGTATATAATTAGTAAAATCAACATATTAATTGAGTTATCTTTTATTATATATTAAATTACATGACACAACCATCATCAAGAAATTTTGACATCGCTAATCGAAAAAGTTATTGCAT
>CM067174.1:46756537-46857844 GCA_034093135.1 Erigeron breviscapus | reverse complement strand
GTGAATTTCAAAACCATCAACTCTTTGGCCAAGAAAAATCTAGTTCGAGGCCTTCCTCCTCTCACTTATGAGAAGGATCGGCTCTGTGGTGCTTGATGACAAGGTGGAAAAGGTAAATGAAGTAAAAAATTCAGTTTCCAGGCTTGAAGGTTCAGTTCAGAATCAGTCAAAGCAGTTAGATGAAATTCTAACACTTCTGAAGAAAGATAATGTTGTTACTCCTCCTCCCTGCTTCCTTCACTGAAGAAGACAGAAAAATGTTGAAGGACATAAAAGATCAAGAAGCACTGAACCTGAATTCTTCTTTCAGATTAAAGGCTCAGTTTGCTACAATGGCAAAGGGTATGTGTGATTGCCTTGAACAACAAAGTTGGGAACCACTAAAGGCAATTAAAACTGCTGTTGAGCTTTATGCTAAAATGCCTTTAGAGATTCTCAAAGGGGGAAGTGGTGTGCCTATTGGTTTGCTTGCTAGTACTCAAGAGATAATTGAAGCAACCAAGAAGCAAACTGAGGTACCTTCTGGTAGTGCCTCAGTTCAGGGGGAACAACCTCAGAAAAAGGACAAGGGAAAAGGCAAGGTTGAAGAAGAAGAACCAAAGAAAAGTGCTAAGGGTTCTGGAATCGTTGTTGGTGAAAATGTAGACGAGCAAGGTTATCCCTTACATAATCTTGAAGCTGATAGTAAGAAGTTGGAAACATTGCAAAAGCAGGTTTCTAACCAATTCATTATGTGGAGGGAGAACAAAGAAAGAGAAAGGGAACAACATCTAAAGATGGGGACCCTTGATCACATAGATGCTGCAGCTCTTGGGTTATCATTGGAAAGATATCAGAAAATCAAAAATGACCCAAGAGTGCAAATGGCTATAGTTGATATGCTGGAATATGAGTGTGGGATGAACTACTCTCCTCTGGAACAAAAGTTGGAAAGTCTGACCTTTAAGTTGTCCATTGAAGACTTAAAGAAAAATAGAGATAAAGAAATGGCGATAAAAAGGAAAGAAATTCTGAACGAAGTTCAGAAAGTTGAGAAAGAGTTGCTCAGACCACCCACAAAGCCCAGAACTGAAACAAGGACTGCAAAGAAAGATTCTCGTGATGTTGTCTTCACTTCGCTCAAACCAATATCTGATGATGATGCTGAGACCCAAAGAAAACATGAAAAGGTTCAGTATGATCACTATATGAACCATCGATCGCATCCAGCCAAAATCATAGATATGGAAGTTACAAAGGCTGATGGATTGAAGTTATTTGACTTGGTTGTGAAAAGAGAAGGTAGGGCAGCTGAAGAATACAATCAAGTTTCAGTTCATACATTTGGGATTTCTGAGCACAGGGAGATGATCCAGGTTCTGAAAGGGAAACCAAAATCTGCCTTGACTGGTGCATGGTTAGCAAGAATACAACAAAAGATGCAAGCCAAGGTAGAGATTGAAGGAAGGCTGTTTGGCAAAAAGGATCACTCTCCACTGAAGAGAAAACCTACTGAGGCACCTTCTGGTTCAAGGCCTGCCAAGAAGTAGTTTCTCTTCAGACTATCATGTACTTGTAAAGAATTTACATTTGTAACATTCATTTCAGTTTGTATATATATGTTGCAACTTGTAACAAATAAGTAGATGATAAGTTTAAGTTAGAAAAACAACAAGTAAAATTCTGAGACATCAATGATCTATAAGATGTACTTAGAAAACTTTTACAACTTAAACAAAAAACTTGCATTTCAGACTTACAAACATGTATAGATAGAAGTCTGAGATGCATGCACTATTTCAGAACAAATAGGGGGAATTTGTTAGGTCGGAAATCGACTAAGTATAATTTGTTCAGAAATAGCTTGAAGTTTAGTGAAGACATTTGTACAGAATTCTGAGGTGTCTCAGAATTCCTTCACTGAAGCTTCACTTCAGTTCAGATCGAGATAAATCTGAAGCATTCATTCTGAAGTCAAAGACTGAAGTATGAAGAAGAGAATCATCTCAGAAGCGAGCAAAAGAGTGATTCTACCAGATCAAGACTGAAGCATCTCAGTGTAAAGTATTTACAACACTTTACACTGATTACGAGGAAGACTTTTACTTTACACCTTTATCCGGTTAATAGATTTATCTATTAACAAAAGGTACAAAGTATAGGCTTGGAACCTAGTACTATAAGTCACATCAAGTGACTTATATACTCTTCCAAGTGCAGCATGTAAGGAATTATGGTTTAATTCCTTAAATGCTCACAACCACATTTGTACGATCTTGTCTACATCATCATGGACTTGGTCTATAAATACAAAGTCTTCTCACAACTTGCAAAGTGCTTAGAAACTTTAGCATTGCAACTTGTGAGATATACTCTAAGAAAACTTACGAGTATTTCCAAGTTTATTAGATCACTTGTATTTCGGGATTGTTTAGATACTTACACTTGGGTGTTTATCTTTGTTCCGCAACAATCCTTGTATTTGTTTATATATCAATAAATCAAATACATTGAAAAGAAAACAACGTGTCTCAATGCTACATACTTGATTATATTTATATATATCTTTATATAGTTTCTGCCAACTTGTTCTTACATTTTATATCTAGTCAATTGTTTTTTGTTATCCATATCTGGATCGTAAACTGAACTTGTCCATCAAGATCAGTTGTACTTGCCAGTCGGGTTTAATTAACCATCTATATTTGGGACTCACAATAAAGATTTTGAAAATCTCATAGAAATGTTGTAAAATCTCATAGAGATTTTGAAAATCTCATAGAGATTTTGAAAATCTCATAGAGATTTTGACTTTTTTGAAATTTTGACTTCCGCATTACGTTTTTTGACTTTTTTGAGATTTTGACTTTTTTATAGATTCAAAAAACACAATGCAAAAATCAAAATCTCAATAAAAAGTCAAAATTAAAAAAAAAAAGTCAAAATCAGAAACAAGTCAAAATCTCATAGAGAATTTGAAAATCTCTATGCGATTTTACAAAATCTCTATGAGATTTTCAAAATCTCAATGAGATTTTCAAAATCTCATTGCGATTTTCTAAATCTCATAGCGATTTTCAAAATCTCATTGCGATTTTCACTTTTTACTGCGATTTTATAGGGTATTTTGTGAAAATTTAAAAAAAGTTGGCTAAATTGGTATATTTTTTTCTAAAAATTGGGTACTCATGTTATTTTCTCTTATATTTATATTCATATTTGTAGAAAAAACTCCCTAATTTACACTTTTTTGTTTTCAATTTTAACTTTAATTTACACTTTTTTGTTTTCAATTATAAATTTACACTTTTTTTCAAATAAATTTATATATTTTTGTTTTCCATCAATAATTTACAATTTTTACCTTCACTAAATACTTAATTTATAATTATTACAACTTATAGTTATCAACCCTCACTAAATACTTAATTTATAATTATTACAATTTGTAGTTATCAACTTTACAATTTTGTTTTAGATTTTCATCATTTAATTAACTAAAAAAAATTCAAAATTTTATTTTTAATTTTTTTCTTCCATAAAATCTTTTCTTTTAATATACTAAAAGGCAGTTGCTTTAATAACTTATTGACCAATCACAACTCCCGATTTCTTAAAGTTGACTTTTGTTTTCAATTTTAACTTTAATTTACACTTTTTTGTTTTCAATTACAAATTTACACTTTTTAACCATTAATTCCAATATAATAGATAAAGAATAATAGACTAATATATAAAATAAAATAATAGATACTATATATTCAATAAAATAATAGCTATTATATATCATAATTATACGTTCTATCATATAAATATAAAATTAATTACTAAAAAATAAATAAATTTAATGTAAATATATTAAGATTTTAAAAGTAATTGTACTATTATTATTTTTTTGAAGTTTTTTTAGTTTTTGTCATGACACATATACGAAAATAAAGCATGTAAAAATGTAATTTTTATAGAGAAACACATATAACATTGTCATATTTTAATTGAAATATTTAGAATATGTTTCATCTAAAAATAAGATATAATTTTGAAAAGTGTAAAATAAGAATGTAATATCACCTTGTGTAACAATAAATCAAATAAAATGATAGTGACCTATTATGATTTTTTTAATTTTTCATATATCGCTAAGCATGTCATAATCTACAACATTGATGAACATATAATGATTTTGTAATATTCAAATATCGTTATGTATGTCATAGTAAACAACTTCGATGAACATATTTTAAAAAATATTTCACTATAAAACTCAAAGTTTTATAATACAGATCAATTTTTTTATTACTAAAAATTGTAAACTAAATTTTAAATCATAATAAACTAACATCTAATATTGATAAAATTGTAAGCCCGTGTATTTGACACGGGCCTAAAATATAGTACAATACTAATAAGATTTAGAAATGTTAATAACCATACTATTATACGTATTACCTATTATCTCAAATATTTACAACTTCAAATTAAAATACTAATCCTGTTGCATTGCACCACGTCGACACCATGCTAAGAGCAGAAAACTTGTCAAACTAGGTGATGTCAACAGATTGAATTATGTTTGAAAAAGATAGAAAAGATGAATACACGTTGTAGCCGGTAGGAAGGAAGAAACGCGTGAGCATATCCATATGTATATCTATCAGTATTATTCTTATTAATTCTCTATTTTTTAAATATTTATTTAATAGTTAAATTTATTAAGGCCGACCTTATTATTAATAAAAAAAAATTATCCTTAAAAGTCTCCCAAAAATTATTATTATTATTATCTATTATTATTATTATTATTATTATTATTATTATTATTATTATTGTACTTATTATTATTTTTTTGAAGTTTTTTAGTTTTTGTCATGACACATATACGAAAATAAAGCATGTAAAAATGTAATTTTTATAGAGAAACACATATAACATTGTCATATTTTAATTGAAATATTTAGAATATGTTTCATCTAAAAATAAGATATAATTTTGAAAAGTGTAAAATAAGAATGTAATATCACCTTGTGTAACAATAAATCAAATAAAATGATAGTGACCTATTATGATTTTTTTAATTTTTCATATATCGCTAAGCATGTCATAATCTACAACATTGATGAACATATAATGATTTTGTAATATTCAAATATCGTTATGTATGTCATAGTAAACAACTTCGATGAACATATTTTAAAAAATATTTCACTATAAAACTCAAAGTTTTATAATACAGATCAATTTTTTTATTACTAAAAATTGTAAACTAAATTTTAAATCATAATAAACTAACATCTAATATTGATAAAATATAGTACAATACTAATAAGATTTAGAAATGTTAATAACCATACTATTATACGTATTACCTATTATCTCAAATATTTACAACTTCAAATTAAAATACTAATCCTGTTGCATTGCACCACGTCGACACCATGCTAAGAGCAGAAAACTTGTCAAACTAGGTGATGTCAACAGATTGAATTATGTTTGAAAAAGATAGAAAAGATGAATACACGTTGTAGCCGGTAGGAAGGAAGAAACGCGTGAGCATATCCATATGACCATATCTATATCTATCAGTATTATTCTTAATTATTCTATTATCTTCTATCTATCAACTATACAAGTATCTATCTATCTATAATATAACTAAAAGAGAATGTTAAAGTCCCTCCTTGAGTCTAATCCTCCCTTCTTATTAATTCTCTATTTTTTTAATATTTATTTAATAGTTAAATTTATTAAGGCCGACCTTATTATTAATAAAAAAAAATTATCCTTAAAAGTCTCCCAAAAATTATTATTATTATTATCTATTATTATTATTATTATTATTATTATTATTATTATTATTTTATTATTATTATTATTATTATTATTATTATTATTATTATTATTATTATTATCTATATATATACAACCTAGAAAAAACTCTCACATATTCTAAACCAAAAATAAAACAATTTCAAAACTTTGCCTTTATCTTATCTAAAGAAATTTGATTGTTTAATTACATGTTCAAGAATTCATGAGGGTTGAGCTAATATCATACACGATGTTCAATTTTTGTAATTGACTAAATTTTTTATTTAACTAAAGTTGGAAAAAAAAGGTTAACTAGAATCAATATTTATATGAGTTAATTTTCGTATGTTTCCTTCTTTAATTTGTAACTTTCTATTTATTCTTGATGCATAGGGTATGTAACTACAATTTGCGATATATGAGGGTTGAGCTAATATCATACACGATGTTCAATTTTTGTAATTGATTAAATTTTTTATTTAACTAAAGTTGAAAAAAAAGGTTAACTACTTCTTCAACTTTTCGCCTTATTTGGATCGTTTTATGTTTTAATTTTAGGTATTCTAATGAATTCCAATTTTTTAGCTTTGATTAATATATTTTGAGACTACCCGTCCATTGGACGGGCCTGAGCACTAGTATATTATACATATAAAAAAGTAAAAGTAAGTAAACGCGTCGCAACATGACAACGTGTCGACCTCACGTTTTCGCTATATATATATACACCACAATCCCATATACTTCCATCTCAGAAATATCTCTCATTTCGTCAACTGCAAATATTATCACATCTTGGTTGGTTAGTATATCTACTTAGTCAAACTTCAGCTTAATAACTACTCATCTAATATTAGTGTTATATTTTTATATATGTGTTAGATTAGATTTATAATTTTAGTATCTGCGACACCCAGTTTTTTTTTTTTATAAATAATTTGTGGGTTTGAATCAACAAATTAGCTGCTAAGGGTAATCTATGTATATGTGTTTTGGTAGTATAGATTAATACTATGCACTATGCTATTGTTTGGGCAGACTTTTTTTTTATTTTTTTTCTTTTTATGGAATAATTAATTTTTTTCTTTGGTTGGAGTAAATAAGGTAAGAATATGTGATGTGTTTTTTTCGGGTATGAATGTATGATAGTGTGTGACCGTATGTCCATATGGTTTGGACTTTTTTTGTTTTTTAGGGTGTGTTTGGCGACTAGCTTTTAGTTTCTATTGAAAAAAAAAAAAATGTTAAAAAGTCTGATCATACCTATATCTTTAAAATGATCATTAACGTTGGGTTTGGGTTAACTTATTTGAAAAGGAGGTGATATATTTTGATAAACTTATCATACAATACAAATTCTGTAAGGTACTACACGCACAGCTTTGTTAAATTCATCAAAATCTATGGTACCAATATCACCTCTGATTTGAAAGTGCTTGGGCTTGATTGCTTTTTTGCTTATGCTGTATCATAACATATTAAAAATGAGTATTATTTGGATTGTTTTATTAGCTTATGGAGATTATAGGTAGAAACACAGGTAATAAGCTGAAAAAACAGCTCACAATAGCTTATTGGGATGTTCAATAAATTATATCTTTCTAGCATTAGAATTGAAATAGCAGACTATAGTTTTTGTGAAGCTTTCTGATCATAACTTGTATTGCTTGCCAATTTGTGGGTTTTACCATGCAGTTGTTGACTTGTTAATGGCATATAGACATAATTGTTAAAGAAAAAACATTGATTTTTTCATTATTCGTTATACTTTAGCCTGACCTCTTAACTTTCGATTTGGAACTTGTTGAATGTGTGTTTTACTTTGATAATTGTTGATTTACTTAAATTGGTGATTCTGAAACTGTTCTGCATCTTCTATGTGGGCTGCAGGTCTTTTTGTGACAGTAATACCAAATTGAAACAACATGAGTGGAGAGGAACATCATAATACTCAGGATAAGGGGTTGCTCGGTAATCTCGCTGGATATGCTGCTGGAGCGGCACAAAACCATCAACAACATGGCGGGGGATACCCTCCACAACAAGGGTATCCGCCTCAAGGGTACCCACCACAACAAGGATACCCCCCACAAGGCTATCCCCCACAAGGGTACCCTCCAGCCGGATATCCTGGTCACTCAGCTCCACATAGTTCAGGAGGTAAGTTAATTTCTCTAATCAACAATTCAATATCGTAGTTTACATTTTTTTCATTACTTTATATGCTGTGTTTCTCATTTGATTTACTTATTAAATACATCATAGAAGCTCTATTGCATTTATTTGGAAGAAACTTTTAGGCCTTTTTGACACTAGAAAAAATAATGGGATTGATGCTTATTAGTAAGTAAAGATCAATTTTTGGCATTTAATCCATATAGTCCTGAAGAAAACCACTTCAGTTGGATGAAGTCCTTATATTGGTAGAGCTGTCAATTTAGGTACTAAAATATCTTAGCTTGAAAGAAATACAGACCAGTACATACATCCCCTAAAATGCCTTTTCGTTTTTCAAATGTGCATGCCTTTGATTGAATATAGATTGCGAATATAACTCGTCTCATATTTATAAAGCAAACACTAGATTAGTATCTATTTAAAATTTAGCTTTTTAAGAGAATAGAAGATAGAAAGCAAACTTTCTTTTGGGAAAAGCCTTGGTCTAAAACTAAAGTATTTATGCTGCTTTTAATGGTGATAATATGCCTGCTTTTTCCGATCTTTTCAACTTAGTGATCATCATCAATCATAACCCGACATGTATTTGTTTTTTAGGACATGGGTCTGGTATGGGATCTATGCTAGCCGGAGCTGCGGCTGCAGCCTATGGGGCTCACCAGCTAACTGGGCATGGAGGCCATAATGCATCACATGGAGCCCATAACATGATTCCGGGCATGGGGGGACATGGAGGCCATAATGTATCACATGGAACCCATAACATGATTCCAGGCATGGGGGGCATGGGCCATTACAGTGGCGGCAAATATGGTAAACACGGTGGTGGCAAGTTCAAGGCTGGTAAGCATGGCAAAGGGAAACATGGCAAGTTTGGCAAACACAAGGGCAAGCACTCCGGATTCAAGAAATGGAAGTAAATGACGCTGCTGTATATATAATATGTTTTAACTTCTTAAAACTAGTTGAGGTCATATTATAATTTCCAGGTTGTTATTTTGTTTCGGATTTTAATGGTTCGGGTTTGAGATATTATGATGATAATAAAGAATCATTTATGTGTATATATGTCAATGTCAATGTCAATGATGTGAGCCTTAGTAAGTTGCAACCTACTTGTTGCATATTTATACCCACCACTCCACCAGTATATGATCATCCTTATTATGGAAGAAGATTACTAATATATGATAGTGGAGATTGACTCTTTTTTTCTTTTAAATTGACCATGTATTGGTCAATGGTTGCTGATGTTTATTGAAATATTGTACTCAAGCAGATGAGCTTCTTTTATATATCTTCTTTATTATAATCCAACTTAAAGAGAAAGTAACAATCAAAAACAAAGAACAGTCAAAAATCGACCACAACTGATAATCTAATTTCACTACATGAAAATAGGATAATTACATTTGAGAATGTAGGAATTTTCCAATGAGGTCGCGCGTTGATCCAAGTACCCAACGTTTTAGAAGAAGTTTTGTTGCTGTAAAAACATACTTATACATATAATCACGTTATCTTAATATTTAAGTTGGATATTTTGTTGGAGATTTTATTTTCATATAAATAACAACTAGTTTTTTACCCGAACGTTGTTCCGGAGTACTTAACGATACATAAAATCTGTAACGCGTATAAGGTGGTTGATACATAAAATGGTATAAACGATAAACGTATATTACATAAACATATCATAAATCTTAAAAAGTACAACACGAAAAGGAAAAGTGGTATAAAAATCTATTTAAAAGGTATAATCAACTTAAAATAATTACACTACCATCTTTTACGTCAATTAACTTTACACCAATAACCTACACCACTCGTTGTTGCCGCCATCACCACACCACCACTACCACTATCGTCGTCGAATCGTGCAAACATACATCTAGCATTACTTAAAAGTTGTGCGATAAAAGTTAGGAACACCTTAAGTTTATTATAAGGGATAAAAAGGAAAAAAAGAATAAGTGGCCAAAGTTGAAAATTTCAAAAATTTGATGGTAAAAGTTAGAAACCCTAAAAGTTTATAAGGGGTAAAAAGTAAAAAATAAAATAAAAATTGGTGTCCAAAGTTGAAAAACCTAAAAGCTTGGTGATAAAGTTACCTAATTAAAAACTTAAACTTAATATTTGTGCCAAAAATAAAAAATCAAAAACTATGTGATAAAATATAAAAATAAGAAAAATTACTGTAGCTAAGCATGTTTGTAAATGTAATATATAATAATACTAGATAGTTTAATTAATAATATTTAGAATCATAGTTTAATTAAGTGATCTCATATAATTAAATTTTAAAAACATTATATTATAATTATATTGGGTAAAGATTAATATTACATATTTAAAACTTCAAAAATTATTTTAGTTGTTAAATAAATTAAAAATAAAAAAACATGTATATGATTATGCCACGTACCACTTAAAAAATCCCACAATCCTTTTTGAGTAAATTGGTAGATTACTACTATTGAAAAAGTCTCATCAATTTACACTTTTTTTTTTCATTAAGAAAAATTTACACTTTTTAGTCTCACTAAATACTTAATTTATAACTATTACATTTTGTGGCTATAAACTTGAAAATAAAATAAAATTTTTAAAAATATATAATTATGTTACGATTTAAATAGACCTTTTTATATAAGTATTTTTAAAAAAAATATAGTATTAATTCTATACTTATGTTAGATAAAGATAACAAGGTTGGATATTAACACCTTTGGTTTACAAGACTGTAGGTCATTGTCTATCTTAAAAAAAACTAGAAGTAGCCTCTCTATATCGTCATGATAAGGGTAAGACTATATACATCTTAACATCCCTTATACACTGTCAGAATATTGGAAACTAAAAACCGTGGAAAACGATATTATGTAGCTTACTACTTACACTTTAAGGATAGAGCCTTTGGCCCTGGAAGCAGAGGTCATGGGTTCGATCATCATGCCCAGCAAGGCTGGAGGTCCTTTTCTACCTTTGGTAGAACCTGGAAGCAGCCTCTCTACCTTTGGCAGGGATAAGGCTGTCTACATATCAACCTCCCCATACATCGTCGAAAACGGTATTGGGACCCAAACGGCATTAGGAGTTACTTCTACTTCTTCACTACTTACACTTTAAGGATGAAAAGTGAAATTTGTAACTATTTGATGGACGAAAAGTGTAATATTTCTTTTTTTTAAAAAAAGAGAAAATCGCAACAATAACCCATTTTTGTTGCGATTGTACCAAAATAACCAAGTTTTTTTAGATTATCACAAAATAGCCACTAAAATCGCAATAATCTGCCAAAATCGCAATGAGATTCGCAAAATCGCAATGAAATTCTTAAATCGCTATGCGATTTTACAAAATCGCAATATGTTGACTTTGACTTTATTTTTTTTCTTTTTTCTTTATTATTTTTTTTTCTTTTTTTTTGGGAAAACATAGGGGGGAAGAGCGGAGTTGGGGAAGGGGTAGGAAGGTGTGACTTTTCGTTCGTGTTTTTGTTTAGTTTTGGTCTGAAGCATTCAACAATGGTGGAAGTAAATTAATTCAGATTCAATTGTAATGACGTTCATATGGAGTGGGGACTTTGATAACTCTTTGGGCTTTATTGATTTCCTTCACTTGGATTATACTACCCAAAAACACATCCCAAAAAATCACCACCACCACAATCCACCACCGTTATCTCCGACAAAGCATCAGAAACACATCAACGACGACGCATAATCATCTGGGCATCAATAATCAGTACTATATTAACAAATCGCTGTGAGCAGTTTTCGTTCTCAAGAAATAGGATAAAGCATTAGATTATTGTCTTGAATCAGAAACATGTTCAAAGAATAGTAGTATAATATTGCTGCTGCTTCTTTCTTATTATTATTATTATTATTATTATTATTATTATTATTATTATTATTATTATTATTATTATCATTATTATTATTAAAAAGTTAAATTGGTAGTAAATCGTTACTAAATATATATGATTTGGGATTTGGGTTTTCGGTAATAAATCGTTGGAGTGTATATACATATATGATTTTTATGTTTATCCTTGATTTATGTGTGTGTGTTTTGTATATTTGGGATCTGGGTTGTTGGGATATATAATTATGTATGTACTTCCAGATTTGGTTCTTTGAATGGGTGTGAATGTGTGATGAAACGGGATTTACGATTTATGAGAAGTTAACGTGGCATTTGTTTTTTTTTTTTCTTTAAAAAAAAGGAAAAAAAAATCAAAGTCAACGTATTGCGATTTTGTAAAATCACATAGCGATTTAAAAATCTCATTGTGATTTTGAGAATCTCATTGCGATTTTGTAAAATCTCATTGCGATTTTGCGGATCTCATTGCGATTTTGGCAGATTATTGCGATTTTAGTGTTTATTTTGTGATAATTCAAAAAAACTTGGCTATTTTGGTACAATCGCAACGAAAATTGGCTATTGTTGCGATTTTCAAAAAAAAGGGATAATGACACCGGAGTGTAACCAACTATGACCAAAAGGTTATGTAATGTAACCAACTACTCGACTAGCTATGTAGTGTAACCACCTTTGTTTTTTGGGTTATGTAATGTAAGCAACCGGCTACTTCAAGTTTCCATCCGGTTAAGCCAAAAATAAAGTTAGGGATAATGGCACCGGAGTGTAACCAACTATGACCAAAAGGTTATGTAATGTAGTGAACTACTCGACTAGCTATGTAGTGTAACCACCTTTGTAATTCCACTAACAAAAATAAAGTTATAAAATTATTCATTTCTTTTGCTTCTTTTATCTTCTTCATTTCATCACACGGACTATGCAACACAACCCAAAATGAGAATCTAAACCCAAATATATTAACCCACCCGATTCATCATATCATCATCAATCAATATATCTTCTTCTATCTATCACTATATATTCATCATATGCAACACGGACTAGCTATGTTGTCGGAATCTTCAAAATCAAAACCGCCGCCACCATCCAGATCTTTCAACCCTCAAAACCCCTTCACGAATCCCAATAATGTTCGGAACTATTGCAACAATTGAGAGAGAGAAAGAACGAGAGGGAGGGAGGGAGAGAGAGTCAGAGAAAGAGATGGAGTTTGTGTGTGCTAGTCTGTGTGTGAGTATAGGTGACGGTGGTAATGGTGGCTGAAGGGTGGTGGTTGTGGCCGGAGGTGAAAGAGAAAGAAGAAAGAGATAGAGAGAAGAGGTAACGGTATATATATGTGACACGTGGCCCTTTTTTTTAATAAAAAAAGAATAAAAATGAAAGTGGTAACCGGCAACTTGTTTCTCATCCGGTTGCTTACATTACATAACCAAAAAACAAAGTGTTACACTACATAGCTAGTCGAGTAGTTGGTTACATTACATAACATTTTGGTCATAGTTGGTCACACTCCGGTGCCATTATCCCAAAAAAAAAAAACAAGGAAAGTAATCGATGGAGTGAAATCTACATCCGGAGCAGAGACGCGCCTAAGGAACGCGTGAATCCAATTTCCACGCAACCTATGTACTCCGTAATATGTATGTTCTCCCATGCTTTTCATTGATCATCCATCATGAAATTTCCCACCATCTTCCCCCCTTTCTTCTTCTTATCTATAAAATAAATAAATAAATCTTCCTCTTTTCTCTTGATTTGAGGACCAGATTTTTCTCTGTTGCTATTACGACAACTCTCCAAATCTTTTTCTTTTCACCAAATTCGGTCAGTTCTTCATTATTCTCTCCTTTATTTAATTTTTTTTTTTTTTGTATTTGAAAGGTTTTTTATTTATATTTTATATTCAGATCATCACCAATTTTATATATTTTTGCATGATGATTTTATTCTTTTCTTTTTATAATTCTATATTTATAGTTAATTAATTAATTAATTTCATCATCAATCATCAAATATACCTGTCGCATGTATAGTGTATATATATAGATGTGTGTATATATATATATATATATATATATATATATATGGTAGGGTTAACGTGAGAACCACAAATATGGAGAGAACCGTGAGAACCACTAGTTTTCCTCCCTTTTTCTTCTTTTTTGTGTGGTTTTTTATTTTTTTATTTTTTATTTTTCATTTTTTGAAACTTTTTTTTGTTTTTTATTTTCTTTTAACAAAAACCCATTCCAAAAAAAAATAAAATTTTTTTTTTTTTTGTAAAAAATCATATGGGTTACGCGTTAAGAAAACGTATGTATACGGTACGGGCCAGAGGCCCTTATCCGTTCTAAACTGACCGTCAAGGGACGCATATGGGAATCGTATGGATTTGATGGGCGGCGATCCAAGAGATGGTGACGGTTGTATACGGTACGGGCGTAGCCCTTAACTCTAAGGGCAAAGCCCTTAGAGATGGTTTTTAGTGGTTCTCACGGTTCTCGCCATATATGTTGGTTCTCACTTGATCCCTTCACTATATATATATATATATATATATATATTATATAGATATGTATATATATTTATGAATTAGTGTTCCATTCTATATTGTTTGCAATATACATGACTTCATAATTATTGTTTGATTAGCATCAAAATTTAGATGTGTTTGATTAACCAGAAACCCTAATAAATTTCAAAAAGTAAAGTAATTAAATAATTAAAAGCAAGATATGGTTGAGTGGAGTGGTTAGAGAGTGGTTATAATACTATTTTCTTGCCTTGTGTAATTGTAATAAAATATGTAAAAAGACTTAGTGAGTGTCGTCTGTTGGCTGAGCTATGTAGAGGGTAGGGTTGGCCGTGACGCACCTTCAAAAATTTAAAGGTGGTATAAATATAGTATAATGTTAGGCTTCTTTGTTCTTATTTGTTAATTTTGGTTGGGGTAGTTACTTTTCAAAAGATTTACATGATTTAATTGCCCGAATGACCATCTTTTGGCACTTATTAGCGATTGATATATCATTAATCCTTTCTATGGCACCGGGTTTGTCGGTATCAGAACCTAAATATTTATAAGAATTGGTTTAGGTCCATGAGATTCATTATTTTTCCTTAAGTAAATTGACTCCACTTGACTTATGAGTTAGATGATCAAACATACCGTCTGTTTGAACCTGGAAGTACTAACTTATGAGTCTCTTAAGTTTGTAATGCTAAAAAGAATCGAGATGTCTCGTCTTATTTCAACATTGTTCCCCAAACTCTATATGGATGTTCAAAATTTGATTGGTTGGCATATTTAGTCACTATGTCTGTATGTACAAATGTGATAGTTCTTATAAAATTGAGGTTGGAATCGAGGCAATTAATAAAGTTAACTCTCGTGTTCAGATGTAGTGACTGGTGGTATTCTGCATCATTTAATTGTATCATAGGAAAAAATGTGTTTTGAAACATGTATGTAGAGTGCTTCCTGCTAAAAGGTTTTGTAGTGGTTGCTTACATCTGGTTTGCAAATAATATGTATTCGAGTCTTTGTTTTAAAACTGGAATCCGGTACTCATCGGTTAACAAGATTCAGTACCAAAAGTAACCACCGTCAATTAACCACCAATAACATGGAATAAAAGTTAATTGTAAAGCAGAGCGACCGACTACCAAGCACAGAACACCCAAATTAACATTGTAAAGTTTGACAATACAGCTGATCTGTCCATAGTGTAGTCATCTGTATGTTTAGGTTTCTGTTGGACAGTTACATTTTCTAAAAAAAAGAAACTGAATGATTTTCTAATTCTGATCAACATAATGACTCTGTATTGCATTTTAATCATATCTTTTATATCAATTGCAGTTTATTGTGAAGTAGTATCAAGTTAAAGAAAAATGGGTGGCGGTGCTGATGATGAACGTAACAATAACAATAACAATGATCAAGACAAAGGACTGTTTTCTCACCTAGCTGGATATGCTGCTGGTGGTGGACACTACCCTCCACAGTATGGACCATACCCTCCCCATGGCTCTCATGGGTATCCATACCCTCCTTCTGGAGGTTATCCGCCTTCCGGTTATCCTCCACCTGGCGGATATCCACCACACGCTTATCCTCCACCAGGCGGTTATCCACAGCATGGCTATCCTCCTGCTGGCTATCCCCCAGCTGGCTACCCCCCAACAGGCTATCCTGGTCCATCAGGACATCATTCAGGTTTGGTTTTAAAGAACTCCCTTTATTGTTGTCACAGTTATCGTACTCAGATAATCTAATTACTGCCTCCATAACATTGCACCTATTGACTCTTTTTAGCTTAATAGAAGTCTGTTGCTGATAGTTAAATGCTTAATAAGACTTTTAGTTTAGTAAAATATTTGCAATTAAGGGTATTGATATGGGTTCATACTTAACCAGGTTCTTATAAGAATATTTACATATTTGATATACAGTAAAATATGTAAATTTATTGTGAAATTAGTCTCATTAAAAATGTTCTTCAGGACATGGAGGACCTGGGATGGGAACATTGCTAGCTGGAGGAGCAGCAGCCGCTGCAGCTGCATACGGGGCACACCATATTGCTCATGGTGCTTATGGACATCATGGTGGTTATGGACACTTTGGGGGTCACCATGGTAAGTTCAAACATGGTAAGTTCAAGCATGGGAAGTTCGGAAAGCGATGGAAGCATGGGCACGGGATGTTTGGTGGAAAGCATAAGGGCTTTTTTGGAGGAAAGCACAAAATGTGGAAGTGATTTCAGTATGTGTCTTTTCACTATTATTAGCTACGTAGAACAATGTTCTTGGTTTTTTCTTTTAATTTTACTATAACGATTGTAGTTGCTCCTCTGGTTTCTCCGTGTCTTGTAGAATTGGAACCCTATGGTTTGGTTGATTTGCTAATATGGTGTTGTCCAAAAGTAGATGAAAAATATGTAGAATTTGTAATTAGTACCCAAGTATGTGTGCCAGTCATTACTGGTTGCCTTTCTCTTTTACCCAGATACAGATGACAAATATATAGAATTTGTAGTCTATATTGCTTCAAGCGTACAATAAGAGCTTCTTTTCCAACCTCAGAGAGTCTGATTAAGATTCATAACATGTACGCCCTCTAGGTTTATTGTGTTATTTTGTGCCTCTTTGTAGAGGTGGCAAAATGGATAAATCGAGCGGATGGTATAATGGGTCAACACGAGTTTGGCTTAGAATGGATTGGTTCAATTGAGCTCATCTGTCAGCGTTTTTTTTTTTTTTGCCCTTTTTATATCCATCAAATAAGCGATTTATTATATGTTGTTGGTGATAGTTTAGTATTTTCGATCAAGTAATTTAGGAGGTCTAGAACTCTTCAGGCTGACTTCTGACCTGGACGTAATCACCATCTAGTCTCTTGCTCCAGCTCTAGAAGAGTGACTTAACGTTTTTAAGGGATCTTTTTGACACCTATGAGTTATGGTTCCAGACTTCCTATGAGTTATGGTTCCAGACTTCCAGGCCTATTGAAGTTCTGATGTATGAACAAGCTGAAAGTAGAGAATCACTTGACCCCATCGAGTTATGTTTCCATCTCAGACTCATTGTCCTCTAATAACGGATTTTCTTTACACCATAGTATCTCGACACATTAAATCCATAGGAGCATATGGCTTTGTTTAACAAACTACACAAAGTAGCATCTTTATGTGCCTTTCACCCAAAACACCTCATACTTTGTTAAAGTACACTACAGAATCAGATTCAAAGCCTATTTGGGGACCATTCTTTCTGTTTTAAATGATATTGTGGGTTTCAACAAATATATGCTAACCATTCAGAAATAATATACATAGAAAACACACATTCTTGCATCTGATATCTCATTACTCTTGTATTGGTGAAAGGAATCTTGGACGCGAGGATGGTTACTGTAAGATTGCTTCGTCTTCGTTGTTGTGCCCAATCTTTGAACAGTGAAAGAATAGTAGGCTTTTAAAGCAAGTAAAGGCACAACATAAGAAATACCTAGCGATTTTTTAAACCTTCACGTCCATTGTCCCTTTCACAGTTACTAAGATTATGTTCATTGCGCCTAACAACACTAGGACGCCTTCTTATTTCCATCGGATGTTATCTGAGCTTGGTGACTCTGGTATGTTTTGATATGTTTTTCGTTTTAGCAAAAAATTGCGGTTAATAAGAAAGTTCGTTCTTAAGGAAAACGTTTTCATCATCTGTACACTTCTACGTTTTTTGTTTTAGATTGGATACACATGTAACATCTATAACCACATTTGTATGTGATCTACCAAAAGTTAGTTTACTATGGATTATCTTATATTTTTAACTAGGTGAAACCCGTGCGTTGCACCGGTTATTTTATTTTCTACGTAATTCATTGTAAATGACATGGTATAAAAAGAAATTTATACATCAAGTGAATAGTTATATACTACTAACCGACGCATATACTATTTTATATACTAAAAAATAATAATGATTTGATGGATCATCTTGGCGATAGTCACTTGAATTTACAAAAATATTAGTGATTTGATGCAAACTGAAAAAGTGTATGATTTGAAAGCTGATGACGTTGGTGTTCATTAGTACCTTGGGATCAATCACTCGAGTTCAAAAGACATTCCTCACAATTATTGTGTACACAACAACCCTATAACTCGAAACAATACCCTTATTATTTGTTAAAGAAAAATAATTAATTCTCGAGTTAATTGCAAATTTGGTCCCTGTGGTTTGTTCAAATTTGCAAGGGGGGTCCCTTTTCAACTATCGTTGCAAGGGGGGTCCCTGTTTTGACTATTTTTTGCAATTTTGGTCCATTTTGGACGGAGCCGTTTGTAGAAGACGTTAACTAGGCACGTGAATGACGCGTGCGTGGGCAAAAACGTAATAAACCACCCAGCTACCCCCACACCCAGGTTTTCCCCCTTTTTATACCCGTAAATCTCCATTTTTGATCAAACAAAAACCCCTAATTTTCCCCCAAACCAAAATAAGAACCCTAAATCGTAAATTAAGTAAATTAAATCAATTAGATGCAAAATCAAAGAATGTTGGTATGTCGGTGTGGTTCTCATTCTGTTATTCTCACTTCTTGGACATGTAACAATCCTGGAAGAAGATTTTATTCGTGTGGGAAAAAGGTAAGATTTTTACATGGTATTTACCCACTTTTTAATTAAAAAATTGATTTTCCCGTTTATTTCAGGGATCAAGTTGTGGGTTTATCAATTGGTATGATCCACCAATGTGTGCAAGAGCTAAAGAAATTATTCCAGGTTTGTTAAAATCTTTGAACAAGAAAGAAGATTGTGCTAGAGCAAAGGAGAATCAAGCAAGAAGATACAAAAGGATGTTGGTCATAAGTTGGGTATTTTTCATTGTATGGGTTATCTTTCTAGGTTGATTAAGAGAAATTTTAAGTAGTTCTGTACTTGTGGGATACCTTGGATGGTGATTGTAGGTGACCGTGGAGTTGAAAAAGGAATGGTCAAGCTAAAAGATATGGAGGCCAAAACAGATTATAAGGTTCCTGCAAGCAGGTTTCTTGATGAGCTAATCGGACTTATGAATGCTCCTATGCCCAAGTTACCTTAGATGATTGTTACTAATTGTGAACTTATCATGTTTCTGTACTTGTGGCTGTTTTGTAAGTATAATTTGTTGTTTGTAAGGTATTTGTTGTAATATATGTATGTTTTTGCACTTCTGCAGACTAATGATAATGGTTGTTTGAAAAGGTTGTTTCAAATGGTTGTTGGCAAGTGCATTTTGTATTCAATGGTATTGAATGGTTTCAACCAATATTGCAGTTTTTTTGAATTGTAAATTGTGCCTTTCCTAAATTCCTGCACTCTTATGGTTACAAACACAAAACACATGCCTGCACTAAACACAAAACACAAAACAACTTCTGGTACAAAACACAAAACAACTTCTGGTACAGAAAATTGTGCACTTGCCTGCACTAATTTCATTATAATTCATGCAAATACTAAAAGTCAGACCTTCTTAAAACAACACAAATAGTCAAATTGGAAAAACATAACAAAAGACATATTCAAAGTTACACATTGGAACCATGGAAAACATAAATTAAGCAGCAGTTTGGGAACTTGAGGCACCAGTTGAAGCTGTAGTCTTGCTTGGACCACCCTTGGAACCACTAGGCTTTGAAGTTACAGATTTTTTTGGACATGTTCTCTTATTGTGACCATCCATCTTACAATTCCCACACTTAAGCTTAGCACCAGCCCTAGATATCTTCCGTTCCTTAATTATTTGAATTTCAATGGCACTCTTCCTTCTCTTCTTCTTAGGCCTTCCAATTGGGTTCTTATGCTTGGGTGGTTTAATTGTTATTGCCCATCCAGACTTTGGCCAATGTGATCTGCCTTTGATTGGATTGATCTTAAAACTGTACATTGTTTCCCAAGTTTTCAACCAATAAACAGGATGAACAAAAGACTCTGGAATTGGTGGTTTTGCTTGATTCTCTGCCATATTGTTGATACTGGCCACAGCATGCTTACATGGCATGCCAGTTAACTCCCACCTCCTACATGAGCATGTTCTGTTGTGAATATCAACCACATGTTGATCCATCCATGGCCCTGCTACTTGAAATTTGCTATCTCCATTGAATGTTGCCTGTTTCAATACAATTGGGTGAATTACTAGTAGTGAACTGATTTGGACATAACTATTACAGAATAATATGTAAAGGAAACCATACATGGTACTTGGTTGCATCTTTTTTGATTGCCTCAAACAATTCAGTTGCCCTTGGTGTTAAAGGACCAACACTCTTGTCAATATCCTTTTGAACTTTGGCAAGTCTCTTCATATTGTACTCTCTAATGAACTCTAAACAAAGAATGATACCTTTCTCCCTACCATCAATCAGTTGTCTATTGTACACCTCACACATGTTGTTCAATAATATATCACAATTTGCCCTTCCTATATTAAACACAATGCTGTTACTATACTTGACAATTACAGTTAATAAACAATAATAACAGTTTTATAAGAAGACATCATACCAGTAAAATGAGACCTTGCCCAGTGTCTTGGTGGTATTTCCTTTAACCAGTCATAAGCTTCTTTATTGACATTTTTCAAAGCATCCATAACCTTTGAAAACTCTATAACAGTTGGTGCCGTTGCAGCCTTCCATATGAAATCCTTGTAAACCTGCCCCCTGAATGTCCCTTTCATGTTGTCATAAATGTGCTTGAGGCAATACCTATGCTCAGCACATGGGAATAATTGTGAAATAGCAGGTATGATTCCCTATACAATATACAAACATTCAAGTTAAATGCATAAAAAAAAGGCCTTCCAATATTAAATAAACAAGTATACAATAAACAAACCTTTTGCCTATCACTAATGAATGTGAAATTGGACATGTGATTCAACTCTAGATCTTCTCCTAGACATTCAAGGAACCAAGTCCATGAAGCCCTGTTCTCAGACTCCACAATGCCATAAGCCAGTGGGTAAGTTTGATGGTTTGGATCTACACCAACTGCAGTCAACAACATCCCTGTAGCAGGAGACTTCATAAAAGAACCATCTAAACCCAAGAGATCTCTCTTTCCTGCTTTAAACCCAGCCTTCAATGGACCCAAGCATACATATACTCTTCTGAACACTCTTGTGTCACAATCAGGATCAAGATTTGGTTCAAAGTTGAGCTTCACAGTAGTGTCTGGGTTGCATGCTTTCAATTCAAGAATGTAATCCTTCAACATGTTATATTGTTGTGTGAAATCACCCATTATTCTTGCCTTTGCCTTGTGATGTGCCCTATAGATCTTGTGTTTTGACACCCCTATCTCAAATTTCTTTTGGAGTTGGTCTCTAATACTGCCTGCTTGAACCTTGGATTCTGGATTTAACTGCTCTTGTATTTGTTTAGCCAAAAAATCTGAATTGCATTTCCTTAAGTGTCTAGTCTGAAGACAAATGTGCTTCTGTTTATAAGTTCTGACCATCCATGATTGTTGTGCATCTGGTTTACCAATATACAGAAGCCAAGGACATTTTTTCTCTTCCCTAGGTGTAGCAATAACTTGGGATGCTTTTTCAGTTGGCTTTCTCTTTGTCCACCTAATCCCTTTAGGGCTTTCTAACATTTTAAGGCCAACAGTTTCTTTTGGAATATACTTTGTTTTGGGCTCACATACATTATTGGACTGCCCTTCTTGACTTGGTCCCCCATCTTTGGACTTATTACTTGGCCCATCAACTTTGGATTGAAAATTAAGACTGCTCTCACTGAAAATAGGAATGGTGCCTTCACAAATAACTCTGAACCTTTTTTTATCATTCTTTACTATTTTAAGTTGTCTCCTTGTTTCTACAGCATGCATGGTTAGCATATCCTTCATTTCTTCCTTTGTCCCAAACACTTGTCCAAGGAAAAAATGTGCTTTTTTTTCAGGATTGGTGGTATGTTGAATTCTTAAATTATGCAAAGCCTGTTTCCTAGCTGCATCATCATCATTATCACTTCCACTTTCAAGTGTTTCAAAATTCAAAGTTTCAGTATCACCATCTATACCCTTCTCTGTCGTACTTGTTGCATCAGGATTCTCACCACCTCCTACCCATTCTACTTCAGTGTCTATGTTATCCCTAAAGTCAGACATGTCTACCTCAACATCATCCATTCTATGTTCCTCATCAACTATAAAATCAGAGTCTTCACTTTCCCCATCACTGTCATTACCAGGCTCATCTGCATTATCATCCTCTTCAACATCACCCACCTCCTCATTACTTGGCTCATCAAAGTGTGTATTACCTATATGTTCATGACTGGCCTCATTCCCCATATTAAGCCCACTACCCTGCCCAACCTCTTTTTGAACTTGCACATTGAAAAAGGTTTCAGTAAAAACAGTCTCATTATTCAACATTTCATTACCACCCTCCCCAGTTTGTGTTTCAACTTCCATTGACACATTTGTTACCATTGCTTCATTTTTACCCTGCCCATTATGTGTTTCATCTTCCATTGGTTCAGTAAATAATTTCTTTTTAGGTTTCAGCTTTTTTGCTGGAAAGACAACTGGTTGTGTTAGGGCATCATCCTTATTGACATCCCTGCTTTCCTGCACACGTTCTATATACACTTCTATAACCTTAAATTTGGTCACATACTTCATCAAATGCCTAACATCATCATCACTAACTAAAGCATGCAAACCATTATCTAAATCACTGTCTGGTTCCTTAAAATGGTACCACATTGGAATTTTAACAGCATACCCTATTTCTTTAAGCATTGCTTCAAGCTCTAGAACAGAAAACTCATCTCCATCGACGGAGTCCACATAATTGACTTGACCATGGATGAATTGCCTCCTTGGACCCTTAGTGAACCACCCACCGTGATGGATTTTCAAAGAAAAGTGGGTAGGGTTTCCACCTATATAAAAATAGAAGTATGATTTAAAATTTAGCT
The DNA here is from genome assembly GCA_034093135.1 of Erigeron breviscapus. NCBI lineage: Eukaryota > Viridiplantae > Streptophyta > Magnoliopsida > Asterales > Asteraceae > Erigeron > Erigeron breviscapus. The sequence goes on along the minus strand of CM067174.1, from coordinate 46,834,497 downwards.
ATAAACAATCACATATATATATATATATAGATACAATATATTATATACGAACACATACATTATGAAATATTTATTCAAAATAAAAATAAAAAACAAATTCACTTACGATATATCCAATCCACATTCAATGAATCAGTAGTTGTTCGAAGTACCCACGGCATTTTTGGTCATTAATCGAAAAATATTTGATTTTGGGGATGTTGATTTGAGAGGATATGGAGAGGATTTTGGATTTTGTTGAACGAATTTTTTTTTATATGAAATTAGGGTTTTCACGTATAAAAATGGGGGGGAAAGGGAGTGTGAGCTGGGTGTGGGGGTAGCTGGGTGGTTTATTACGTTTTTGCCCACGCACGCGTCATTCACGTGCCTAGTTAACGTCTTCTACAAACGGCTCCGTCCAAAATGGACCAAAATTGCAAAAAATAGTCAAAACAGGGACCCCCCTTGCAACGATAGTTGAAAAGGGACCCCCCTTGCAAATTTGAACAAACCACAGGGACCAAATTTGCAATTAACTCTTAAGTTCATTAACTTAAAAATTCTCCTAAACCCTTATAAATGTGATACGTGGATTCCAGTCTTTCTTTTTTTAAATCTAATCCCTTAATCTTTCCAAATGTCATCATTCTATTACACAAATATAAGTTTATAAAAAAAACAAAAAAACTTTCTTTAACATCTTGAAAGAACCTTTAATTTATTTCTCGTTGATATGTAGTGTACACCAGTTTTATTTAGTACTATTCATATGTACTATGTAGTAAATGATAATTATATCCAGGTTCATAAAAAAGAGTTAAAAACAAAATTACCAGAACATGAAAAAACATTATGACATTAAAAAGACACATCTCAACACCATGCGGAAGCAAGATAGTAAGGCCGCTCGTAGTAGATGGACGACGAGCTCGTCCATAAGCTCTTCCATCTCGTCATTTTTGGATGTTAATGTCACCGAGTGTTCGTAGCTCGTCGAAAAGGAGGGTGTTCGGTTTTAAGAACCGCTTGGACGAGCTCGTGTGGGACCGGGGGAGCGTGCGAAGGTGTTTAAAAAAAAACTTCCTTTTTCTTTTTAAAAGTAACGGCTACTAAATCCAATTTCTATATAAACACCATCATTTTTAACAATCACTCAAAAACAACATACCATTTAAACTCTTTTTTCTCTTCATCAAACAATTCCATTTGAAAATGCCGAGACAAATGTGGACTGAATCCGAAGATCTTTTGTTGTCGAGATGTTGGATACTAAGATGTGAAATGCCTACCCCAAGCGAAAACACTTGGACCGACATATCTGAAAGGTTCAACATGATGACGACTGAAGGTCCACGGACCAAATCTCAACTACTAGGCCACTTCACCAAAATTCGCAATGAATGTAAGCAGTTTGAGGCAATCTATACGAGGTTGAAGGCACAGGGGATGAACTTATCTGATGAGTTGGTTTATGCAACGGCGCATCAGGAGTACCGGGAGAATTATGGGAGTGGCTTCAGATACGAGCAGTGTTTCAGGGAGCTTATCACGGTTCCCTACTTTTAATTAAGTCTGTTTTTCGTATTTTTATTAAGTCTGTTTTTCGTATTTTAATTAAGTATGTTTTAGTATTTTTATCAAGTGTGTTCTATGGATTGTAATGTCTACTTTGTAATTCAATAAAAACAGACTTTTATTCATAATTTTAAAGCACTACAAACTTATTAAAACAGAAACACACAACATTAAAATGACGAGAATTACGAGTCCTAAACATCACAAACTTATTAAAACACCGACAATTACGAGACCTAAATATTAAAACCACGAGTCAATAAAAGCGAGAATCGTCCGAATCAAAGGAACTGTCACCATCGTTGCGGTGGAAGTATTCATAACTGTCATCTTCATTTGATCCTCCAGAAGGGTGTTCATTTGCGTATTCCTCCCCCGGGTCAGTGACGTAACCATCGGGTCGGCGACCAACATTATGGTGGTCGATATTGCCTTGCCAAAACTCTGTATGCTCAAGCGTGCTCGTCAAAGTTGCAACTGCACCCCTTAGTTGGGCAACGGTGTCATCCAACTGAGATACCTTCTGTTGCAGGTATCTCACATACCTTAGCTCCATGCCAGTACGTTGTCGCCTCGACAAGCTGAGAAGGCGGCCAATTTCGGCCATGTGAGCCGCCCTTTGTTGGTTAATGTTGTTAATCACAGCCCCCACGTCTGTTCGATTCTTGTCCTCGTCAAGCATGTGAGCTTGCATCGAGTCTTTGGCCTCGGTCACATTCATGGGTGGCCTGAAGTGTGGATCCATTTCGGTGTTTGAATGTATGTTTTAGTGTAAGAAGAAGTGAAAATGAATTTGTGTGGGTTGAAGTGTGGAATGGTAGTGTATATATAGTGGTTTTACAAAAACTAGCCGTTAGGGGCTATTTTTGCCATATTCTGAAAGTTGAAATTTGAAATGAGGGACCTATGTTGCCACATTTGAAATTCATTTATTTTAAATAAAAGTTTAATTTTAATTTTAATTAATTATGTAATGTAATGTTTAATTTATATGTGGTGTTTTTATTTTTATAAAGGTTTTATTAATTTTAGATAAAGAATTTATTAATATATGGAATAAAATAAAATAGAATAAAAAAAGTTTAGGAAGAGGTGAGGAAGAGGTGGGGAAGAAGTCTTAATGCTAGGGGTAGTTCTTAAATTGGAACATGCTGACGTGACATTTAGGAAGAGGTGAGGAAGAGATTTAAGAAGAGTCTTATTAAGAGGGGCCTAAGTCCTTAACGATCCTAATCGTGTTTGGAATAGCGTATCACATATTATGCACCGTACAATAAGCTTCTCAATTCCACTACAATCTTTTAATCGTTAACACTATACGCATGTTATATTGGATACATTTTTTCTCAACTCGACATTATGCAGTTTTATAAACATCATAAGCTATCAACAACAAAATGGGCAAAATAATCAGTTACTTCCTTCAAAAAGGTAAACAAAACTTACCAAGGAAACCGTCAATCCAAGTGACCCCACGGTCAACATCCGTTAAACTCAATGGACCAGCTTCCCTTGTTGACCCTTTAGGCAAGGGCTAATTGGTTTTAAAGGTCCTGAACTTATCACTTTTTCTTATTTAAGGGGCGTTCTGCTGCCCACCCCCGCCAATGTTCCCACTCCCCCCTGTGTCTTATCCCTTCCCTATCTCCCAACTTCCTTTTTACACACTGTTCCTACGCATTGTCTGGCTTCTCCCCTGCCCCACTTGCTCCCCCTTTCTCTCTTTCCCACAATATACCTCTACGCGAATTCCCATTCCCTTCTCACCCCCCTTCCCCTTATTTCTCTCTCCTTATACTTTCTATCGCTCGCCTTCTCCCTTTTTTCTTCTCTTCTTCTTCCTCTGCTTCGCTCCTTGCCTCATTTGCCTCCTAGATTCTCTCATTCTATTATCTCCCTTTCATCCTTACTTCTACTTCCCCCAATCTTTTCCACCTTTCATACCTTCTCCCCCCTATCTCTTCCCCGCACTTGTCACTTTTTCTTATTTAAGGGGCCAACGTAAAATTTCATATAACGTGGGATACATCGTGAGTCACACCGTCTAAATAGGGATCTAAAAATACTGGATGATTGTTTTTGCCACGTAAGGGCGGTTTTGACTCTATTTGACCTTCCACAGTACCACGTAAGCTGGTCTTCCCCATTATAACAACGTTGGTAGTATTCATTCTTTTCATTCCCCTTTATATTTTTTCATTTCTGTTTAAAAAAAAACTAGAGAAAAGGCTAATTGATTTCAATCTTTCTTGCATATCATTCTCTGTTCTTCCAACTTCATTTTGGAGTAAATGTTCCGTTCCAACTTCCAACAAATGCAAATCGGTGTTTGTTTATTTGTATACATAATCCTTTCCCACCACTACATCGTTGGCCATCTCCACCACCACTTCACCGCCGGCAACCGTTGTCACGCTTCTCTCTAGTCATTTGTTTAAAGATTCGCCGTATATATATAGATCTTTATATATAGATCTGTATATATGTGTGTATATATATCTATATATAGTTCTGTATAAATGTAGATATAGATCTACCACCACTATACCGCCGGCCATCTCCACCACCACTACACCGCCGCCATCTCTACTGCCACACCGCCGACCTTTGCCACCACCACACCGCCGGCAGCCGTTGTCATTTCTTCTCTCTCTTTTTCACCACAGTCACTCCTTCGTATGTATAGATCATATAAATACATCTGTTGTATATATAGTTCTACATATATATGGATCTGTATATATACATATAAATGTATGGTGTTAGTAAATCAACTAGTGAAATTTTGTATTTACTTTGTTGATTTATTTTTTTGTTCTTGATAAAAAAAAAATTATATTATTTGATTTTTCCAAATTTCTTGTCTGTTAATTTCAAATTGATGTTGATATGTTGTTTTGGAATTGAATGTATACGAGGATGGGTATTTCTTGAATTGAACTTAATGAATGATTTTGTTTTCCAACAGTTGAATTTGATGTATTAATTCAGAAGATATGAATTTGGGTTATGTTATACTTCCATGTTATAAAAAGAAAAATAAAGATGAATGAATTTGTAGTTTTTGTTAATGATACAAAAGGTGTTGTTGGTTGCTGTCATTTTTGGCTGACGGGAGAACACCAATTGGAAGTGGTCAACAAAATATTTCTCCTATCCATTTTTGGCTTACATGCCCGTCAATTGGGTCAACACACACACAAAACCAGTCCACCTAGACTTCAAATACCGGATAGTGGTTTTGGCCCCTATGTTATATGCGAATTGTCACGTTATATCCCACGTTATATGAAATTTTACGTTGGTCCCTTAAATAAAAAAAAGTGATAAGTTCAGGACCTTTAAAACCAATTAGCCCTTTAGGCAACCATGATACAAAATTCTCTGAAATCTGTAACCCACTCATCTTCCCACCATTATCAATCTCTATAACTCCATCGTCCAAGCGCACATACATTCACGACAATACCCCTACCACTATCCATCACTATACCCACAATCAGAACAAACCCAAGTAGTGTTATTTACTCTTCTTCTTTCTAACCCCAAAACCGGCCCGACGCGATTCAACCCACTTCCAAGATTCCCCTTTACAACACTCCCATAAGACCTATCATCTTTCAAACATTCTTCATAATCCGAGTGCCTACGTCTGAACAATAAGATCCTCATTAGAATTGGAATTGGTAAGCAAAGGTTCAATAATATTTACAACCATAACCAATGGTTGACTATTTGTATAGTTTTGTGTTAAAAGGTATGTGTTTATTCAAACTATGTATTTTAAATGTATTTGTTATCTTATTTTGCTGCATAAGTATAAATGCAGGAAGATAAAGGACTAAAAGGAAACATATGAAGTTTGGACTAAAGGTAGCAAGAGAAGAAAGGAGAGGGGCTGGAGGGAACATTGCTGCCTATATAAACAAATAGACGAAACCCTTTTAGGGTTTCATAACACATATCGTATCATCTGTATCTATATTTCTCTCTATATAGTTGTTCTTGATATTTTCTGTATTATTGATTCGATTATCTATATATATATATATATATATATATATATATATATATATATATATATATATATATATATATATATATATATATATATATATATATATATATATATATATATATATATATATATATATATATATATATATATATATATATATATATATATATATATATATATATATATATATATATATATATATATATATATATATATATATATATATATATATATATATATATATATATATATATATATATATATATATATATATATATATATATATATATATATATATATATATATATATATATATATATATATATATATATATATATATATATATATATATATATATATATATATATATATATATATATATATATATATATATATATATATATATATATATATATATATATATATATATATATATATATATATATATATATATATATATATATATATATATATATATATATATATATATATATATATATATATATATATATATATATATATATATATATATATATATATATATATATATATATATATATATATATATATATATATATATATATATATATATATATATATATATATATATATATATATATATATATATATATATATATATATATATATATATATATATATATATATATATATATATATATATATATATATATATATATATATATATATATATATATATATATATATATATATATATATATATATATATATATATATATATATATATATATATATATATATATATATATATATATATATATATATATATATATATATATATATATATATATATATATATATATATATATATATATATATATATATATATATATATATATATATATATATATATATATATATATATATATATATATATATATATATATATATATATATATATATATATATATATATATATATATATATATATATATATATATATATATATATATATATATATATATATATATATATATATATATATATATATATATATATATATATATATATATATATATATATATATATATATATATATATATATATATATATATATATATATATATATATATATATATATATATATATATATATATATATATATATATATATATATATATATATATATATATATATATATATATATATATATATATATATATATATATATATATATATATATATATATATATATATATATATATATATATATATATATATATATATATATATATATATATATATATATATATATATATATATATATATATATATATATATATATATATATATATATATATATATATATATATATATATATATATATATATATATATATATATATATATATATATATATATATATATATATATATATATATATATATATATATATATATATATATATATATATATATATATATATATATATATATATATATATATATATATATATATATATATATATATATATATATATATATATATATATATATATATATATATATATGATGTTTATATATATATATATATATATATTTTATTTTATTTCATTATTGTTTCTGTTTGTGTTGATTATTGTGATAAGTTTTTGAGTGGTTTAATTGTTTAAGTGATATTATTTGTTATTTTGTAATTTTGTGTGTTGAGTTTTTAAAATTCTGTAATCATGCCTGAAGAAAGTGTGCCTCCTAAAACTGATGATTCTGGTTCTAATGAAACTTTAATAAGTAAATTGGATTTTAGTGATCCTCTCTATCTGCATCCTAGTGATACTTCTAATACACCTTTAATTAGTTTTAAACTTAAAGGAACATAAAATTATAATGTGTGGAGTTGTGCTTTAAAATTGGCTCTAGAAACTAAAAATAAGGTGTGTTTTATAGATGGATCTTATGAAAAACCTGATGATGATGATGTGCTTGCTAGTCAGTAGGATAGATGTAGGGCTGTTGTGCTTTTTTGGATTCTTGGTTCTATTTGTGAAGAGTTGTATCTAGGACAAATTTTTTCTACTGATCCTGCTGTTGTTTGGAAACAGTTGAAGGAAACCTATGATAAAATTGATGGTTCTGTTACATTTAATCTACATATGAAAATCAATTCTTTAAGACAGAATGGCATGCTTGTATCTGAGTATTATCATAAGCTTAATTCTCTATGGAAACGGTATGATGCTTTGATTAAACTGCCTGCATGTACTTGTAAAGCTTCTAAACAGTTTGTGAATCATAATAATTTGATGAAGTTGATGCAATTTTTAATGGGACTTGATGATACTTATGCTAATATTAGGAGTATGATTCTTACTACTGAACCTCTGCCAAATGTGAAAACTGCTTTTGCTTTGATATCTAGGGAAGAGTCACATAGAGGAATTGGTCATACAAATAATATTAATAAGAATCAGTCTACTGCTTTTGCTTCTAAGTTTGTTGATATGAAAAAGAAATCTGTTGGTAACATGAGAGGTCCAAATCCCAACTTAAAGTGTACTCACTGTGGTTTTTTGGGTCATACTATTGATAGATGTTATGAAATACTTGGCTATCCACCTGGTTTTAAGAAAAGAACAAATTTTCAAAATGGAAAAACTGTTACTTCTAATAATGCTGATAGTTCTTCTAATCAGTGTATGCCTAGTACTTCTTCTGCTCCTATGTGTTTTACAAATGAACAGATGATGAAACTCTTGAATCTCATCAATGATACACATTCTGCTCCTCTTCCTCCACCTTCTAATGCCAATATGGCAGGTAGTTTTTTTAATGCAAATGTGTTTTTTAATGCAAATGTGTTTTTTAATGAAAATTTTGAAAAATTTTATAGTTGTTTTACAAGTATAATGGAAGCATTAGGTTGGATAATTGATAGTGGGGCAAATCAACATATGACTGTTTCTGATAAAAATCTGTTTAATGTTGTTGATATTTCTGATTTGAACTTAACTGTTTCTCATCCTAATGGGACTAAAGCTAAAATAACAAAAATTGGGAATATGAGATTGAATGCAAATATTGTTTTGTTTGATGTTCTTGTTATACCTGGTTATTGTGTTAATCTGCTATCTGTTCATAAGTTGGCCGGAGATAGTAAACTATATGTGGGATTTTCTGATACTACTTGTTACATTCAGGATTTGATTTCAAGGAAAGTTCTGGGGACTAGTAGTAGTAAAGATGGTCTCTATTTGTTTGATGATAATAATTTAGGTAATACTGCTATTTCTTGTAATAGTCTTGTTTGTTATCAAACTCAAAATTTGTGGCATAGTAGACTAGGACACCCTGCTGATCAAGTTTTGTATGTTTTAAAAGATGATCTTAAGTTAAAACTTAATTCAAAACAGAATCCTTGTGATGTTTGTCATAAAGCAAAACAAACTAGAGAACCATTTCCTTTAAGTGATCATAAGTCTAAAATTCTTGGTGAACTAGTACATCTTGATTTATGGGGTCCTTATAGGGTTACTAGCAGGGATGGTTTTAGATATTTCTTGACCATTGTTGATGACTTCTCTAGAGCAGCTTGGGTATATCTTTTAAGGTCAAAAGATGAAGTGTTTGAAAACATTACAAACTTTGTTAACCTTCTAAAAAATCAATTTAATAAAAATGTCAAGTGTTTTAGAAGTGATAATGGTACAGAGTTTGTAAATTCTAAAATGACAAATTTTGTTCATAACAATGGAATTGTTCATCAAACCTCTTGTGTGTATACTCCTCAACAAAATGGTATTGTAGAAAGGAAACATAGGCATCTACTTAATGTTGCTAGATCCCTTATGTTTCAGGGGGGAATTCCTCTAAATCTTTGGTCTGAATGTGTTTTGACTGCTGTATACTTGATTAACAGGTTACCATCTAAAGTGTTAGCTGGAAAGTCTCCTTTTGAGTTGGTCCATGGTTTTAAACCTAAACTCTTCCATTTAAGAAACTTTGGTTGTCTCTGCTTTTCTACAAATCTTAATTTGAGTGATAAATTTTCACAAAGAAGTGAAAAATGTATTCTAATAGGATATTCTGGTTTTAAAAAGGCTTATAAACTTTATAATTTAACTACTAAAGACATTTTTTATTCAAGAGATGTTAAATTTTATGAAGAAATCTTTCCTTTAAAACATAAAGATTCAACTGTTTTTGTTAAAGAGAAACATGATCTTAATCACTCAAATTTCTTTGACTTATTTTTTCCTGAAAATACAACCAATAGTTTTCAAAATACCAATGATGAAGGAAGAGTTGATTCTGATCATGATAACCATGCTGCAACCCCTCTTGGCAGTTCATCTAGAGCAACAAGAGGTGGAGGCACAAGTGTAGGTCATGATCATGATGAATCTAGTAGTACTACTTCTTCTGAGGACATTGATAATGTGATTCTTGATTCTGATCATGATAATGTTGATCCTAATAATGATCAAAATGAAAATTTAAGAAGGTCTGACAGAAATACTAAACTGCCTTTTAAATATAAAGATTATGTGATAGAAGGAAAGGTTAAATATCCTATTGAGAGAGTTGTAAATTATTCTTTTCTGTCAAAAGAAATTTTTTGTTTTGTGTCTAATTTGAATAAAAGCATTGAACCTAAAACTTATGATGAAGCTTGTAAAGATGTTAATTGGGTTCAAGCTATGAATGATGAAATGGAAGCTTTGTATAGAAATATTACTTGGGAAATAACTGATCTTCCTCAAGGAAGAAAACCAATAGGTTGTAAGTGGATTTATAAGATAAAGTATAAATCTAGTGGTGAAATTGAAAGGTATAAAGCTAGACTTGTAGCTAAAGGTTATAATCAAAGAGCTGGGTTAGATTATGAAGAAACCTTTGCTCCTGTTGTTAAAATGGTAACTGTTAGATGTTTGATTAATTTGGCAGTTCAAAATAATTGGAAATTATTTCAGTTAGACATAAACAATGCTTTTTTATATGGTGTTTTGAATGAAGATGTCTATATGGATTTACCTGATGGTTATTTTGAGAAAAATAATGGTAAAGTTTGCAAACTTATTAAGTCATTGTATGGCTTAAAACAGGCTCCTAGACAATGGAATGAGAAATTAACTCTCTCATTATTTGATATGGGTTTCATTCAAAGTAAAAATGATTTTTCATTATTTACTAAGAATGATAAAGGTGTATTTCTTGCTCTTCTTGTTTATGTGGATGATATTGTTGTCACTGGTAACAGTGAAGTTGAAATTGAGAACTTTAAATCTGTTCTTAAAGAAAAATTTCTAATTAAAGATTTAGGAGAAATGAAATATTTCTTAGGAATTGAGGTTCTTAAAACTCAAAATGGTATTTGTCTTTCTCAAAGAAAGTATTGTCTTGAATTACTTCATGAATTTGGTTTATTGGGTTGTAAACCTATGAAGTCTCCTCTTGAGGCTAATATTGTTCTTGCTGCTAAACCTTCTGACAATGATGTGTTGATTTCTAATGTTACTGCCTATCAAAAATTGATAGGAAAGTTGATCTACTTAACCATTACTAGACCAGATATTGCATATTTTGTTCAATGTTTAAGTCAGTACATGCATGCTCCATTGCAGTCTCATTTTAAGGTTGCAATGAGGGTTTTAAGGTATCTTAAGTCTTCACCTGGTAAAGGAATTCTTATTGAAAAGAACTATGTGAATGGTTTAACTGCTTATTCTGATGCTGATTGGGGTAAGTGTCTTTCATCAAGAAGGTCAGTTTCTGGATATTGTATTTTTCTTGATGGCAATCTTGTTTCATGGAAAAGTAAAAAGCAGTCAACTGTTTCTAGATCTTCTGCAGAATCTGAGTATAGATCACTTGCTGCTACTACTTGTGAAATTATGTGGATACTTAAAATTCTGAATGACTTAAATGTTAAACACTTGTTGCCAGTAAATCTATTTTGTGATTGTAAACCTGCAATACAAATAGCAGGAAATCCAGTTCTTCATGAAAGAACTAAACATTTTGAAATAGATCTTGTTAGAGAAAAAGTAGCAGCAGGCTTGATCAAACTTATTAAGATAGATTCTGAAGAACAGCCTGCTGACATTCTTACAAAAGGTCTGAATATAAGTGCTCATCATTATTTATGCTCAAAATTGAAACTTAAGGATCTATTCAATACTTAGTTTGAGGGGGGATGTTAAAAGGTATGTGTTTATTCAAACTATGTATTTTAAATGTATTTGTTATCTTATTTTGTTGCATAAGTATAAATGCAGGAAGATAAAGGACTAAAAGGAAACATATGAAGTTTGGACTAAAGGTAGCAAGAGAATAAAGGAGAGGGGCTGGAGGGAAACATTGCTGCCTATATAAACAAAGAGATGAAACCCTTTTAGGGTTTCATAACACATATCGTATCATCTGTATCTATATTTCTCTCTATATAGTTGTTCTTGATATTTTCTGTATTATTGATTCGATTATCTTGATCGATCAATTGTCTTAATATTCTAAACAATCTGTTTAGAATAAATCTCTTGTATTAAACAATCTATAATAATAAACTATAAGTCCTTTAATCGGGCCGATTAGATTTGTGTAAGTATTTGTTTGTTCATATTCTGGTGTTATAAATTCGTACATTTTGGACAATAGTACTTATAACCTCTGAAGTCTTAGTTCATATATTAGCATGGTAGTTGCTAAAGATATAACCTCTGAAGTCTTAGTTCATATAAAATTAAGATATAACAAATGAAAAGGAACACAATTAATGATTTTATGATTATAACTAACATAGAAAAGATCAAATTTACATACAGAAATATCACCATTGGCCATATTAATAGACTCGATGTGATCCTTAAGCTCATCCAACATACCTGCAAAAATACGTAGAATCACAAACACATTAGTAAGACAATTTGATTAGTTTTGATTGTCACTCACTTTGCAATCAAAAATATATAGAAGAACATTTATATGTTTGAGTCTTTTATTAAAGACGAGAGAAACTACCCGTACGTTATGGCAGTGAGATGGTGGGGTGATAGGTTATAGAGTGTCATAGGTCATAGAAGGTGATATGTCATAAAGTGTGATAGCCAAATGCCTTAGCCGTACGGGTTCCGCCATCGGATTTAAAAATTCGTCAAAAGTATATCGAATGACATCTCTAATGAAAGAGCATGAAATTTTAAGAACACCCATATAATTTTTATAATTTATCGATGTATGGTTTTTGAGATAAAAGATTTTGAATGAATTAGAGGAATAAAATGATTTATGGAGGAGAAAGAAAAAAATGAGTGGTTGAGATTTGAAGAGAGAGGAAAATGAAAGTTGAAAGTTGTGGGTCATTGATGTATGGTAAATCATGCATTATCATGTGTACATTATTAAAATTGAAAGTTGAAACCTTATTTGTTTTATAATATAGTATAGATATAGATTATGAAATTCAAATTTAGAATACTTCCATGATAGTCTCTTGAATTTATGAAAAAAATATGACCTGAAACACTATTAGTTTGTACAAACCATATTTGTAACAATGCAAATAAATCAATATATACAGAAATATACTAGTATATTTGATTAGTGGCCAGAAATAAAATTCACACGATTTTGTATTATATCATAGGGTTAGAACATACTTCTAAAAAATTTGAGCTTTGTAACATATTAAATGTAGAAAGAATTGCATAAAATACTTCTCGAAGTGTCGAACAACGTACCCAATTAGCCTCACCAGCTTCTCTGCCATGGTTGATGAGCAAGTTAGTTTACTATGGATTATCTTATATTTTTGATTTTAAAATTTTCAAACTATTACTTCATTTATCAATTTCTTTTGGAATGTGGCGCTTCTCTGGTTTAGAACCCCTAAATCCAGAAGGCAACTATATGGAGTTCACAATAAACATATCCCGGAAAATGAGTTAGAAAACAAACATAGAGATACTCCTGTTTGTTCATTCACCGAGTCGAACAACTTTATAGCTTTAATAGTGTCAAAACTCAAAAAGCAGTGGTGTCAATATTTGACACAATATGAACTCAACTTATCAGAAGTAAGTAAGGGGGTGCCTTACGCTGTTCGTCCCCCGTCCGTCCTCCTCCCAGGGACGAGTCAACACCGTGGGGTTGGACTCGTCCCTGACTCGTCCGACCCCATTCGTTCCTCCACGCACGAGTGTTTGAAGCTTTTGTATTGTTTTTTTCTTTTTCAAATTTGGAGATCAATGTTTTATTGTTTACATATTTGGTCCCTTGAATTCAAAAAAACAAGTATCGTATTTTGACAACTTCAGTCCCTTAACGGTTTGAACAACCTTATTATTCTATTTAACTTTTACACAAAATTAAATAAATTCATCTTATTAATAACGAAACACGTTACATAATTAAAAACACATTACATAATTAGAACACATTACATAATAAAAAAACTCCATAATTAAAACACATTACACATGACGATCCTCTAGTGACATACTTCCTATGCCCTGGTAAGCGTTTAGGTCGAGCCACCATTGGTCATATTGCGGCATTCTGACATCCTCGATGGTTTTGTCTTCTCCGCAATTATCATGGTACGATTCGGCCCAAGTGCATTGGTCTCCCAACGTGTGACCGGCATCAAAAACATCCTTGATTGCGGGCTTGACCCTCTTAATCTCCTCCTGCAGAAAATAGGCATATTGGCCTTCATGCTTCGAAAGGTCACGGCCTGGCGCCTGTATTTCCTTTAACGTTACCTCGCAACGTCGCCTTTTCTCCCGTAAACATTCCAGAATCGCAGAGATTTCTGTTTGAAGGATGGTGTCTTCTTTGATATCAGCCATGATTAGTGCCTTCATCTCATCTACAGTCATGCGAGATCGGTGAACGATGTTTGATGATGAGGCCATTTGGATGTGAAATGGAAATTGAAATTTGATTGTAAAATAGAAATGTGAAATGAATTTGGGATGTCCCTTGAATCGTGTTTATATAGTGAAATCAATGTTAGCCGTTTAGGGGCCAAAGTTGTAATTTATTTGAATTTTTGGCCGTTTGAGGGACTGAATATGTAAATATTTTGTAATTTGAACGTTAGAGGGACTAGTGTTGTAAATAAATTCGAATTTGAACGTTGGAGGAGCGTCGTCCACTTTATCTATATATATTGTCTTCATAATCAAACATTTCCAGCCCCAAAAAACAAACATTTCAGATCAAATATACATACACTTTATCTATATATATTTCTATCGTCCAAATGGCTTCTTCATCAAATATCACTTTCCCAAAACCACCATTGACTGTCAATCAGGTGGAGGACAGTATGGTGGCCGATATCCTAGACCACTTAATGTTTCGAGAGGAACTGGAGGCAGTTATGCATAAGCTAAATGACAAAAAGAAATGGTGTCGAGAACAAATTTCTATTTTACAAGCAAGGGAATGTTCTGAACTTGAGTGGCAATATATAGATTATTTGTAGGGGAAGATCGACAACCTCCAAAATGCAATTGAACAGCTTGATAGTGCGGATTTCGCATTGAGGAACTGGAACATATCGGCGCAAACGACAATATGAGATGGTTTAATTAGTTTGTAATGTATTTTAATTTCGATGTACTTTTTACTTCTAAGTAGTTTAATTAGTTAGTTTAATGTCTTTTAATTTCCATGTAGTTTTAATTTAAATAAAATGGTATTTTTAGGAATTAATATATTATTTGTGGGTTTATGTTTTAATTTTAATGAATGGTGTGTTTTATTTAGTTGCTATTAAATTTTGAGGATTGAAAGTGTAAAGTTGGATAAACTTTAGAATTAAATAAAAGGTGGGTCCAAGACTAGTCCTGGTATAAGGTTGGATTTAAGGGGATTAGTCCTTGGATGGTTTTTTGCTGATGTGGCGCTGATTAGGATTAGTCCTCCTGGGGATGAGTCCTGGTAAAAGGCTGCCCCTAAACACCCAATGCGGTTAAGATGTAGACAACCTTAAAGAGATTGCTTCCAAGCTTCATCTAAGATATAAAAAGACCTCCAGCCTTTCAAAACATGACCGAGGATGGAAATAAACGGCTTAGGTTGTATGATCTTGATGCACCAACCTGATTATTTTCCAGGACAATTTCGGGGGTAGGAATTTAGGTAAAACATGTCGACGGTTACTCGGAAGTATTTCATAAATCTATAAAAATTAACTAGCCTAAACTCGTTTTGACTTGTTTGAGCGCAAACAAAACTTGGTTGACTTGAAACCCACACGTTTGACCCACTTGACATGCTTGACCCTAAGAAAACTCATTCAACCCAAAATTAAGCCACCAACCGGTTGCATGGTCTTTTCTGGGTTAGCATGTCACGAGTCGGGTCGGATTTCCAATTCCGATTATGATTTCAGGTTGACCTACCAACCCAAACTCAACAAATCAGACCCACCAACTTGAACCCGAATTCTTTGACAACCCTATTCAAAAGTCCGAGTAACTTGACCAAATTAACTTTTAAATTGTGTCATCTTTACCAAATTGATCAAATATGACAAAATAGTCATGAAATTATATTTTCCTGGTCAACCCATAACTTTTTATGGTGAAAAATCGAAAATTATAGAAAAATGAGAACTTAAAACGGAAGGCCCCGGGGATGGATTGCAACTATTTATCCAAGTGTTACTTCAACTTGGTATCTACAAGTAGGCATGAGCACGGTCATAAGACCGGACCAGACCGGCTTGACCCGAAGACCGAGATGGCAAGAAAACCCAGACCGAAGCCCGGCCCGATACATGCTCGAGCGGTCCGGTTCGGTTTCGGGTTAACCCGGGTCGGGTTCGGTTTTTTAGTATTGGACCGAAATTACTTGCTCGGCTTGGAACGTTGGTGGGTTTAGACAGAAAATGGACCGAAGAAGAAGAAGATAATTATTGTGAAGAAGAAGGAGATAGCAAACCAATATGAACCGTATATTTTCAAGAAGGAGATATGATAAATAAATAAAAAAACAAACAAACAAATAGAGCCACAAAGTACAACGGGTGTTAATATAGTGTATTTGTTTTATGTATGCACGTATGTAATGTAATATATATTTACATTAAAGATGAGGCTATTCACTTTTTTGTACTTTGCAGCAAGTGACCTGAAAATAAAAAGCCAAATTACATATATGGGTATTAAGTTGTACGATTATGTAATTGGTATTTTGAATAATGTAAGGGTGTTTTAGATATTTTTGATGAAAGATAAGATATATTGACACACTTATTAAGAAAAGCTGCAAAGAGAGATTGACAACACAACTCATACAATTTCAGAAACCCCACCATTGACCATTTCAAACACATCTTCAATTTTACTCATATGCATTATGTCACACCCCGTTGTAGCGGAAATACAGGGTTAACAAGTAATTGCGTACTAATCAGAAGGTAAATAGAGATTACATCCATTAATCCAAATACAAGTTTATTACAAGTATAATCGTTCGGAAGTGGACCCCAATACACGGATACAAACTATCCTCAATTGGAAATGGGCCCACTAAATACAAATATAACATATGGACAGCTAAGTACAATTAGGACTAATAAAGCTATAGTCCTCAGAGGTCTGACGCTAATTGCACGTCCAATGTTCAAAAGATGGCTTCAAAATGCCATAAACGCTTCCAAATACTTACTGATGGTTCCCTGAAAAGCATGAAATTTGAGAGGATCAACTATCGAAATAGTTGGTGAGTTTACAGTATGTTTGACCAAATGTTTATTCGTCATTGATACAACACAATGACATATAGTTATAAAAGACCAAACAGTCAGTATATCTAAATCTGACAACACTTTATATCACAATTTATAATAAGATAGTCAGTATATCTAAATCTGAACTCATCTTATATCACGTCAATCAGTATATCTAGATCTGATGACAGCATATGCCTCGCACAGGATTTCCCTTCAACAATGGGGTGCGGACCATAACCTCGCACAGGATTTCCCTTCAACAATGGGGTGCGGACCACAAATATGTCTATACTCGCACAGGATTTCCCTTCGAAAATGGGGTGCGGACCACAACCAAGACAGTCGAGATATCTAGATCCGACAATACAACTAATAGGGGAAAACATTTTAGTTTGTCAAACACAAGAAACCATTTAATCAGCCATCACACGGCAATTCAACGTCATTTCATTCAACATTTAATAAATGACACGTATACACATTTTCGACAGCCCAACATGGCAAATTTAAGTCAAATGATTTAAGCATCCATATCACATGGCATACACGAAAACAATCATTTATTTAATAAATAGTGTATACAACAGTACATGCTTTTCAGGCCCAAAGTAAAAGGAAAAGGGCGCCATAAACTCACCTTAGCGATAACAGAGCTAAAAGGTGCAAAGAAGCTCGAGAAGATTCAACAACCAGTTCTCCACGTTATCCAAAACCTATGATATGAGCACGAATGGTGAGGATCAAATCTCACGACGACAAGTATCGTACGTACGACTACTTAGCTATCAAAACCTAGAATGCCTCGACCAAGTGTGATTTAATGTTCAATGTATACATGACTCAATTTCGTCTTTTATTACTAAATTCGGATGGAAAGTCAAAAGTTACGACCTTTCAAAATAATTCATGTTTTGTTGTACTGGAGAAAAGGTGCGGCGCACTAAGCCAGGTGCGGCGCACCAGAGAGGAGGTGCGGCGCACAAATTGATCAGGGAACCCAGTCCAGGTTTTTGGTGCGGCGCACCAAAGAGGAGGTGCGGCGCACAAACTGATCAGGGAACCCAGTCCAGGTTCATGGTGCGGCGCACCAAAGAGGAGGTGCGGCGCACCTGCGCCCAGATCAGTTCTTAAGTGCATTTTTGACCATTTGTCGTAACCAAAACGTTTTCAACACAATTTCTTTCATTATAACAAGTTTCCACAAGTGCAATAGACCTGGAAACATTACAATTTGCCAACCATTTCGCCATTTCAATCATTTAGACCTCAAAACCTAATTCTAAGTCAAAAACCTAATTAGGTTAACCAAACCCAAAACTCATTTCATTTCCATGGCTATCTAATTCATTTAGAAATACTGAAATTAAACTTGAAATGGAAAATAAATCAAATCAAAAGTTTGAGAAATGGTTTACTTACCAAAATTGATGTTCTTGAAAATAGTTGACTATGATGAAGATGGTGATGATGATGTTTGATAATGATAATAAACCTCTTTAAAATCTCCAAAAGATTTCTACCCTTGCAAGACCAAATTTTTGAAGAAAAGAATAGAAGAGATTGAGAGAATTTGAGTGATGAATGTGTGTGTGTGTTGTGTTTGTGTGGTGTGGGTATGTGTGGATCAAAAAGGAACCAGGGAAAGAGGGGTGATGGGGGTGATGGGTGTTTCCCTCCCAGCCTTTCAAACAAAATTAAGCCCATGTGTTTCGCCTTTGTCCCCCCCGCGTCCTCATTTCGTATCCCCTTTTACCTTTCTTTTTCTTTATTTGGTTTTTGCTTCCTCTCGTTGTTTCCCTCCCAGCCTTTCAAACAAAATTAAGCCCATGTGGCTTCTTTCTGATATTTTTAATACCCTTAATTTGGTAAAATGCTTACGATTAATTACCGTTTGACCTAAAAGTCAAAATATAAGGTAAAGGTATTTTCCCCCGTCTTATTTTAGTTAGGACAAGAAATTAAAATTAAATAAACTAAACTTTTAGAAATATTAGGTTTTGACAGTCTAACAACTGTGTTCAATTATAACATTTAAATCTTTATTTAACGTTATTTTAAGACGCGGCATTCGTCTAAATAGCTAATAGTCTACGTCATATGGATACGTCCAATTGAACCATATCAAATGTTCAATTAACTAAAAATTTCCACGTCATAATCTCTAAATTAGACGAAATTATAAATAATGATCGAGATTAGGACTAACCCGTTGTTAATAAATTACGAGTTGTCACAATTATTATATAACTATAACTATATATACATGTAACTATATCTGTATCATCCTGCTTCAACAAATCAGCGAATCGAAAGGCAGGCACATATACGTATTCGTCCTTTGTTTACATATGTATATATATATAATGAATGTCATCAGATCAACGGATCGCTGTGAACATATTAGCTTTTTCATCTCTTATATATCTCTCATCTCTAACATAAAACACACTTTTCGGTCCTTTCGGGTTTAACCGAGTTTTGTCGGGTTTTGGACCGAACCGACCCGAACCCGAAAACATGGCATTTTCTAAAACCGAGGACCGGACCGAATGGGTCTCGGGCGGTCCGGGTCGAGTCGGGTTCGGTCGGGTCTGGGTCGGGCTTCGGGTTTTCGGTCAATATGCTACAGTCCAACTCCATAGTAATAAAAATAATATAGAAAAGATAAACATGTAAAAGAAATTCGGTTAAAAAGGCAAAAGGAATGTAAAGAATGAAGCTATGATTGTCACAATTTAGCACCACAAGAACTCACATCACAGTTATATATATGCACATAAATCAAGAGAATATAACATTTGGAGTGGGAATTGCAATCATATGGTTTCCTTGATCATCATCCTTTGAGAATCATGCCTTATCTCCCACTCCATATGCTTTTTGATCTAAACTAATACACCATTAACTATTGTTTCTATTGATCAAGATCCTCTCTAAGTTACATTTTTGACATAGTAGGTCGTATTGGGTGTTTTGGAATATGAAAAACATGTGTCTTAGCAAAATAGGAGGCCTATAATGATAGAAATCTCTCTTTCTATCTATCTCACAAAATACTCAACATGTATTATGTTAAAAACGAACCAAAGAGGACCTTGCACGTCTAACCAATCGTTTGAAGCGTAATACATGTAAGAGTTAAGTACTTTTTTCGTCCCTGTGGTTTATCGTTTTATCACTTTTCGTCCTCGCAGTTAACTTTTGGCTAAAATCATCCCCGTGGTTTGCATTTCTGAAAAGTTAAACAGGTATGGCGTATGGCGGGTTAATTTATTTTTTTTTCCTGAAAATTTAAGCAGATATACAACATTGATCAAAAATCTTACAACACGTTGAAGGGCAAGTTTTGTGTTAATGTTCTTGGAGCCATAATTTACTTAAATTTACACTTTAAAACTAAAAAGCCTCGTTGTTCGCACCACAAACCAGTGGCGGAACCACTTTATCTTTAAAGTGGGCCAAGACTCATCCTAACCTTACCAATCTCACTATTATTTATCGGGGTAAGTTAATAAAATCTAATGTATTTGACTCATCCAAAGTTAAAAACCTTTTTAATTTGGTTTAGTTTTTAAATAGACTTGTATGATTTAATGAACAAAAATCACCATATTTTGCACTTATTGATTTTACAAATCATATGACATTTTGGCTTACTCTAAAACAAAATCCTGACTTCGTCACTGTCAAGAACCCTCAACCACGAGTGAAAACAAGCGAGGCACGAGTCTCGTGGCTTCCATTGAGAGTAGTGGTCTTGTTACAAAGTATTGACAAAATGTATTGTTTTGCTTTCATGAAAAGGAAGATGCGAATTTTGTAGCAGATAGCTAAGTGTTTAATTACGATCCCATTATACATAAAGTAGATTATTATATATAGATGGTACAATGATTAAGAAAGCCACACTTACTACTTTTTATAGTGAGATATATATACTTTTTATAGTGAGATATTAATGACTAATGAGAGGCCTTGGATCAGACACCATATAACCTTTGTATCAAAGAATTGACCTTTGTTGTGGGACCAAGACCAATATATATCTCCTCTGACTTTTCTCTAGTAGTGTGGTGTCTATTTATTTATTATATTTTACATCTGTATAGATTCAAATTCAAATCAGGATATGATTGACAATTGGGTACAAAAATAAGAGTATTTTAGACAAATAGAGTTTTTGGAATTGTTTGTAACAACTTTTAACAGGATCGAGTATTATTGTTGTTTTTGTCATCGTTGTTGAGCTCATAACAACATATCCTCGATTAAATCATCGACTTTCCTGTACAAGTCATGAAAGAAAATTGATGAACGAAACAGTCGGCTGTAACTTTATTATTATCAATGTCCGATTACAAGTTAAAGAAGAAAACTGAATATCTAAACAATTAGTTTAGATATCAAATACAGAATATCAAATAGATGATCAGATGATCAGAATAATCATAAGATCATAACATAAAGAAACCCTCATCGAACCTCTAATTGCCCAGAGAATTACATAGATCTAAAATTAGGTATATGGGTGTTAACCCTAAAACTGAACAACCTCTGACTTAAATACCCATACATATTTCTTCTCTTCACCCTTGATCTTTTACTTCTTGACAACTTCAGTCCAAACGTTGAAACTTTCCAGTCTTTACATTTATCACCCTTGTACTTTTACCTACAAAACACCTTAACCCAGAAATAAGCAAATTACCATAAAATAAGTTGTAAACCATAAAATAAGCTAATAATTGATCTTGTTTCTCAACATCCCCCCTCAAGATCAATTACCAAACACATTCAATAAACCTAACTTATTACTTAAGAAAGAATGTTGCTTTGAACTTAGACTTTTAGTCAACAAATCTGCCACATTCAAATCTGAATGAATTTTCACAGTTTTAACCACACCAGCAGAGATTTTTTCTCTTACAAAAAACAAATCAATCTCAAAATGCTTAGTCCTTTCATGAAATACAGGATTAGCTGCAATTTGCATTGAAGCTTTACTATCAGTCAATACATTAACAGGAAGCAGATTTTTAACTCTAAAGTCATTTAAGATGTTCAAAAGCCAAATAATTTCACATGTCACAGCTGCTAAAGCCCTATACTCAGCTTCAGCTGAGGACTTTGCAACTGTGAGTTGTTTTTTGCTTTTCCATGAAACAAGATTATTTCCCAAATATATTGCATAACCAGTTACAGATCTTCTGGTACCTAAGCACCTTCCCCAATCAGCATCAACATAAGCAGTCAATTCAAGCTTACTGCTTTTCTGAATGTGTATACCTTTTCCAGGTGCACACTTTAAATATCTCAAGATTCTAAAAGCATACATCAAGTGTTCCTCAAGAGGTGCATGCATGAATTGAGATAAACATTGCACAGCATAACTAATATCAGGCCTAGTTAAAGTAAGATAAATAAGCTTACCTATAAGCTTTTGATAAACAGAAATATTAGAAAGGGGTTTTGTCTTAGAAGCATCAGTTTTCATAGTTAAATTCATCTCCAAAGGTGTAGCAACAGGTTTACACCCTAAGAGACCAAAATCATTTAAAAGATCCAAACAATACTTTCTTTGTGACAAGCAAACACCTTGATCAGTATCAATTACTTCAATACCCAAAAAATATCTTAATTTCCCCAAATCTTTAATTTTAAACTTTGAACTCAAAAATTGTTTAACTTTGCTTACTTCCTTTTCATTAGAACCAGTAAGTACAATATCATCCACATAAACAAGTAATGCCACAAAATTTTCATTGTGACCTTTAACAAATAAGGAATAATCTGATTTACTTTGAGTAAATCCACATTCAATAAGTGCATTAGTCAACTTAGTATTCCACTGTCTAGGTGCTTGTTTCAAACCATACAAAGATTTAGTCAACTTGCATACTCTTTTATCATCTTTATTAAAGTAACCAGGAGGAAGATCCATATACACATTCTCAACCAAATCTCCATATAGAAAAGCATTATTCACATCAAGTTGATATAATGACCAACCACTAGATATAGCAACAGAGATTAAGCTCCTAATAGTAACCATTTTTACCACTGGAGAAAAAGTTTCTTCAAAATCAATACCTTCCTTTTGATCATAACCCTTGGCCACTAACCTAGCCTTATACCTATCTATTTCACCATTTGACTTGTATTTGATTTTATAAATCCATTTACAACCTATAGGTTGTCTTCCTTTTGGCAATTCAGTAATAATCCAAGTGTTATTTTCATTTAAAGCATTCATCTCATCATTCATAGCTATAACCCAATTATTATCACAAGCAGCCTCATTATAAGTTTTTGGTTCAATGGATTTATTTAAATTTGTTGTGAAACAAAACATGCTAGGAGTAAGCTTAGAATAATTAACAACCTTCTTTAAAGGATATTTAATTTTGGCATCTAAAACAAAATCTTCCAACCTTTTAGGAAGAACAGAACTTCTATCAGACCTTTTTAAATTGATATTTTCATTCAAAGTTTCAGTTTCATGAAAACTGTCCTCAGAAATATGTTCTTGATCATTTAAATTTTCTGAGATAGTTGCAGAACCCTCAATGTTAGTAGTCTCAGAAGAGCATCCAGAATTATGTTCACCATCATTGCTAGTAACCCTAGAAGGGCTGCCAAAGCTACATGATGGTTCACCATCATTTTTGGTACCTCTAGGTGGACTTTTATGACAATAAGTAGTTCTACCTTCAATCACAGTATCATCCTCTTCCTCTTCATCATTGGACTTTTCATAAATGGTGTCAAAAAAATTAAGTTGACTAACAGAATCATAATTAGTATTTTCTAAAACATTCTTTGAAGTCATTGTAAAAGGAAATATGTTTTCATAGAATTTAACATCTCTGGAATATAGAAAACTTCTTTTTTCAAGACTATAAAGTTTATATCCTTTTTTTGAATTAGAAAAACCAACCAAGACACATTTTTCTGCTCTAGAACTAAATTTATCAAAATTATTAAGAACAGTAGCAAAACAAAGACAACCAAACACTTTCAAATGTTTTAAAGATGGTTCAAAACCATAAATTTTTTCATAAGGTGTGACACCATTTAAAACAGAGGAAGGAGTTCTATTTATCAAGTAAGTTGCAGTTAACACACATTCACTCCACAAGTACAAAGGTAATCCACCCTGAAACAATAAAGCTCTAGCCACATTAAGAAGATGTCTATGCTTTCTTTCAGCCACCCCATTTTGTTGTGGGGTGTAAGCAATAGTAGTTTGATGAACAATACCCTCTTTAGTGAACAAAGAAGTAACTCTATGATTAACAAACTCCTTACCATTATCACTTCTAACAGTTTTTATACTAGTTCCAAACTGATTTTTGATCAAATTATAAAAAAGAAATATTTGATCATAAGTCTCATCTTTAGTTTTCATCAAAAAAGTCCAAACAGCCCTAGTAAAATCATCAACAATTGTTAAGAAATACTTAAAACCTTCTTTACTTGTTACTTTATAAGGACCCCATACATCAATGTGAATCAAATCACCAAGTCTTTCAGTTTTATGTTCACTAAGAGGAAAAGGTTCTCTAACTTGCTTTGCTTTATGACAAATATCACAAGGTAAATTAGAATGACTATCAATTTTAAGTTTTTGTTTTAAAACTTTTAAAACCTGATCAGAAGGATGACCTAATCTAGCATGCCAAAGATTATTTGACTCACAAGGAACATTAACAGCATTGCATACAGAGGAAGAGCAATTAGCAGTTTCATCAAAAAAATATAATCCATTCTTCTGACTACCAGTCCCCAGGACTTTCTGATTTAGAGGAAAATCCTGAATCAAACAGTTATTCTCATTAAAAGAGACACAAACTTTATTATCTCTAGCCAATTTATGAATAGACATAAGATTCACACTGTATTCAGGTACAACCATAACATCAAACAAAACCAGATTAGCATTAAGTCTAAGATTACCAATTTTTTGAACCTTAGCATTTGTACCATTTGGATGTCCAATTAATAAATTCAAATCTGAAACATCTACTAAATCAGTTAAACCTTTTTCAGAAAGAGTAAGATGTTGATTAGCCCCTGAATCCATAATCCAATCATAAATTAGCTTAAGTAAAGCATTATTAGACATAATATGAGCAAAAGTACTACAAGAAATACCTGCCATATTGGCAAGGTTTGCAGACAAAGAAGACTCATCTTTCTTATCACCAAGAAGAACAAGTAATTTACTCATTTGATCATGAGTCAAAGTAAAACCATTAGCACCAGAATTATGCATATTAGAAGAGTTTGCAGAATGATGCACATTAGAAGAACTAGCAATATTAGACTTATCAACAACAGAATTATGACTATTAAACCTGTTATTATTATTCCTTTGATTTGCAAGTTGAAAACACCTTTCAATAGTATGTCCAATTTTATTACAATGAGTGCACTTGAAGTTAGGATTAGGAGACCTGTAAGTTCTTTGATTTTGATCAAAAGTTTTCCTTGCTTCAAAATTATTATCATAAGTCTTTTTTGAGTCAAAATTTGCCTTAAAATTGTTTGAAGACTTGTTTTGAAAACTTTTTGCAGCAAAAACAGAAGAAGAAGGTTTAGATCCTCCAGAAATCCCCCCTCTGTGAGACTCCTCTCTGGAAATTAAGGAAAAAGCAGTCTTCACAGAAGGAAGAGGATCAGTAGTAAGAATTTGACTTCTAGTAGTAGTATAAACATCATCAAGTCCCATTAAAAACTGCATTAACTTTATCAAATCATTATGTTTCTGAACATCTCTAGCAGCATCACAAGAACAAGCAGGTAGTTTAACAAGCACATCAAATTGTTTCCACAAAGAACACAGTTTATGATAATATTCAGATAGAGAAGAACCATTTTGAGATAGAGAATTAATCTTATGATGCAAATTGAACACAACAGAACCATCAACTTTGTCATAAGTTTCCTTTAATTCTTGCCAAACATGTGCAGCATTCTTACTAAATATTTGTCCTAAGTATAATTCTTGAGACACACAATTTAAGATCCAATTAAGAACAACAGCATTACATCTATCCCACTGATTTGCAAGAACAGGATTATCAACAGATTTAACACAAGTACCAGTTATAAATCCAATTTTATTTTTAGTATGTAAAGCCAATTCCATAGCAGAAGCCCAAACTTTATAGTTATCAGTACCAAGCAGCTTAAAAGCAATTAGAGGTGTGCTCACAGTATCACTAGCATGAAGATACAAAGGGTCACTAAAATCAAGTTTACTAATCCTAGTAGTAGAATCAAAATCATCCTCATGATCAGAATCATTATGCACAGAAGGAGGTGGAGTATTCACCATCATAGTAAACAAAATATAAACACAAATAAGAACAATTA
The DNA here is from genome assembly GCA_034093135.1 of Erigeron breviscapus. Taxonomy (NCBI): domain Eukaryota; kingdom Viridiplantae; phylum Streptophyta; class Magnoliopsida; order Asterales; family Asteraceae; genus Erigeron; species Erigeron breviscapus. The sequence continues at coordinate 46,807,824 of CM067174.1, read as the reverse complement.
TTTAAACAAAAAAAAAAATAAGCACACAACCAGATACTACACAAGCAGAAAAAAAAATAAAACACTAATGAAACCACAAACACCTTCTTCTCAAAAAACCTTTGTAGAAAATAATACTTAATCACTCAAAAGAGCCAGTGACAGGATTCCTAACCACTCAGAGGATGGCAGGTCAAGTATTAACTCAAATGATTTTGTGTGAATAAGTAGAAGAAATACGTATAGATATATATATAAAAAATTAGATTGAGAAGAAAGTATAAGTAGAATCAAAAACAAGTAATAATAGAAGGGATAGAAGACACAATACAGCGCAATCGGCAGAAGGATGAGGAACCCTAACCCTTCTTTTGATTCACTTAGTCAAAAGAAGAGATCAGGATCTGAAAACACAAATAGAATCGTGATTATTGATATGAAGCAGCGGAAGAACAACAATTAGGATTTAACTATGAAACCCTAATTTAATCGAATCAACAAAAAACCCCAAAAAGTCAGATCTAGGGTTCCACAATGGAATACGCCCGAGACCAGAACAACAGAATAGAAGAATCGATCTAAAATATCATCAATTAATGATGATTGGCTCTGATACCATGAAAGAAAATTGATGAACGAAACAGTCGGCTGTAACTTTATTATTATCAATGTCCGATTACAAGTTAAAGAAGAAAACTGAATATCTAAACAATTAGTTTAGATATCAAATACAGAATATCAAATAGATGATCAGATGATCAGAATAATCATAAGATCATAACATAAAGAAACCCTCATCGAACCTCTAATTGCCCAGAGAATTACATAGATCTAAAATTAGGTATATGGGTGTTAACCCTAAAACTGAACAACCTCTGACTTAAATACCCATACATATTTCTTCTCTTCACCCTTGATCTTTTACTTCTTGACAACTTCAGTCCAAACGTTGAAACTTTCCAGTCTTTACATTTATCACCCTTGTACTTTTACCTACAAAACACCTTAACCCAGAAATAAGCAAATTACCATAAAATAAGTTGTAAACCATAAAATAAGCTAATAATTGATCTTGTTTCTCAACATCATATGCAATAATACTTGATATGATCCAACCTTATAATTTACCCATGTTCTTATCATGGGACATGCGAGATCACATCGATCGAGAAGAGTACTTTCAGTATAATGTAGTACACCAATGTTCTGTTTGCTCCAAAGAGCCATTCTTATTATTGTACAAAAATAGGAGGCACACAATGCAAATGCAATCCACATTATAGTTACGTTTAACTTCAGTTGCTATATGCTGAGTGATGATGTGTCAAGGTTATTAGTTGAGTGCCCCATGATAATGGTGGTATATATATGTAAGAAGAAAAGTAAAAAGGAAACCTGCAGGACATCAAAGCCTAGCTAGTTGAGAGCCCTTTCTTTTGTGGCGTGTGATTTGGATTGTTAGGATCACTTTTTACTAAGCTACACATTATAACGGTACACAACATGCATGTATAAGGTCACAGATAAAATAAATTTATCAAACAGTTACTCAATCTCGCCTTTCATGATCAAATATGGAGCAAGTGAGATGTAGATAGTCTTAATCCTATCAAAAGATAGAGACATTGGTATGTGGGAAGTGAGATGTAAACAGTTTTTGCCAAGTTGCATAGAGTGCGGATCAAACCTTTAACCTCTGTAAAGCAAAAAGTTTTCAAAACGATACACCTTGCTTGTTTATAAGGTCAAACATTTAATTCTACTCTAAGTCGTTCCACAACAGAGCAAAAGACGAAAGACAAACTCTAATAAGGGATTATTTCTTATGATACGATGATATATTACATAAGAGTAAGACTTCTAAGAAAAGTCACATTAAGAAAAAAGATGGTATAAATATTGGTGCATCGAGGTTGAGTTGAAGAAGCTATGACAGAACAAGCTATTACAGAATCAACAAGTTTTCAAAACGTGTATTTTGGAAGGAACACGCTAGTCCTTGGTACTTTGTACCTAGCTTCCCCACCCTGTAAGGGGTCACTACCGGGTGAAACTCTTGTTCGTGATAACCCACTGGTTATTGGGAGCGAATGAGATTCGAACCCGCGACCATGTATTCAATAGGTCTCCCCAAGGGTCCCACGTGTGTGCGGAGACAGGTACCACTGGGCTACAAGCCCATTGGTTACTTTGAAAAAAGACAAGTTTTAAAAATTAAAGCTGAATCATATACATATGTTACTTTGAAAAAAGGCATCACACAATAAATTTTTTTAATATTGTTTGAGGATAAAGTTACCCTTGAATAGATGTATATGATCTTGTAAGAGGGGATGTTTGTGATATTAAATTACTTGCTGGCGATTCCCAATTGGTGTGAAGTAATCAGTTAGCTTCACGCCACCAAGTGTATTATGTGTATGTTTTAGTGAATTTTGTCATGCCCTTGAGTTGAGATCAAGGTCATGTATTTATAGGGGGTCATGAGGGAGATTAATCCTGGTCCCCGCTTATGTGACATCAGGTGTGTAAGAGGTCCCTGGCGATGACATCGGATGTGCAAGAGACCGTTATTCGGTGCGTCGTTTTGCTATGTACGAAAGTTGACTTTATAGAACCAGACAACGATTCTGAGACAACGCTCAGGCTATCGTCACTTGTGTACTATTTAGATTCCTTGAGTGCTGCCGTAGCCTAATTATATTACCCTGCGGTTAATTGCAGGAGGTAATGTTTATTAGGCTGCGACTTTGGGGAGTAAGTAGGTTACGGATATGGTACGTCATCAAGCCCCCCAGCCTAGCATTGTGTTTACTAAAATGTTGGGCTTTATTGTTTCACTTATCGCGGTGTGACTTCGTGTTTCGTAGTTGTCCGGAGCTTTTTGTTTTCCGTAGGTTTTCTTATTATTATGTTCCTTCCCTCCCCCCTCCCCCCCCCCCCCCCCCTTTTTTTTTTCAAATTCGAATTTCAAAATTATTGGGAAAGGAGGGAAATTAGTGGAAGAGGAACAGTTGTACTGTTGATAGTGCTCGTAGATTTTTTACGTTTTGCTCCTGCCACGTGTTTTGACCGTGTGCCTCTTCACTTGTTGTCGTTTTCCTACCCCTATAAATAGGGGTAGGTTTTTTACTTCATTTTCCATCGCATAATTTCCCCATCCCTCTTTTTCTCTCAACTCGTCTGTCCGCAGCCTCTTGTATTGTTCTGCAGCCTCTCTTCCTCTATCGTAGCATCTTTCTTTAATCCGCAGGTTAGTTGCATCGTATATCTTTTGCACCTTTTGCCATGGGTAACAAGAGGGATTTAGCTATTCAATTTTGCACTGAAGGTAGAGAAGGTTTAGCGTCATTACTTTCTAACTATAGGTTTCCTTCTGGCTACGGATATACTGTTCCTTCCCCTTCTGAAACTATTAGGGCGGTGCTGAAGGGTAAAATAGGGTTGTATTTTGGTATGTTTGAGTTAGCTAACATTCGCCTGCCTTTCATGATTTTCTTCTTAGAAGTGTTGAAACATTTTCGATGTCATATATCCCAAATCACTCCTTTCGGAGCCCTTCGTGTGGCCATGTTTGAAATTGGCTGCCGGGCACGTAACATAGAACCCACCGTAGGTTTATTCCGTAAGTTTTTTAGGTTGGGTGCCGCAGGCGATTGGTATACGTTTGAAAAGCGTCCTGGGTCAAAGCTTCCAGAATGTTTGTATGATGTAAAAGATTCGGTGAAAGGTTGGAAGTCTAGGTTTTTTTATATGAATGACAACATTATCCCTGATGATTATCGAGTGATTTTGCATATGAAGGGTGAGGCTCGTGGGTCTTTGGCTGATTCGGGTGCTATAGTTGGTGTTGAGCCGGAACATGTTCGTTTGATGTATCGTCCACCCACTCGCTGTCGTACCCTTCCAGAAGCCATTTTATATTTAGCTAGATTGAGTCCTTTGTGGGCATTTCACCCATCCAGGCCTAGGATTGTTAGTCAAGATGGGAGGGGTACGGCTTCTCCGGACCTTCTCTCTTGGCTCTTTATATTTTTCGTACCATTATGTGTATCATTATATATATTATTATTATTTTTTATGTCTATATGTATACGCCGCTGCCTTTCCACGAGTTCTTTCCTAACTCTTCCTTTATGTATTTGCTTCTAGTTATGAGTTTCTTTGAATACATGGAGGCGGATGAAGTTGAGGAGAAAACGTTTGACATTCAGCCGGACGTTGCGGCAGGGGAAACGGTTCCGGAGGTTACCCATGTTGACCTTGATCCAGAGATAACCGTGTTGCCTGATACTCCTCGTGCCGCAGCCCGCAAGCAAGAAATTTTAGCTGCCCATCGAGAGGGTCTCAAAAGAAAGAAAAAGAAAAAAGGGTGATGAAGAGGAAGACGAAGAAGTGGAAGAAGTGTCGGTTGTTAAGAAGAAGAAAGCTCCGAAGAGGAAGAAGTCAAATATCGAGGTGTCCAATGCTCAACCAAACACAAGATCCAAAAAACCAAAGGGTCTTCGAATTTCGGAGCCTTCGGGTGGAACATATAGGGTTTCGGACGATGAGGAAGGTTTTCAAGCTGCGCCACCTACTCACGGCGTTGGCAAGGGTCTTATGGCCCGCCGAAAGCTTGGAATTCCTGATTCAAGAGAAGCCGCAAGTTCTGATGGTGATGTGTGAAATCGAGTTTGTAAAATTTATAAATAAGTACCCACTAAAAACCGACTAATACACACTTTCAGGCAGTGGACCTGATCGCATATAGTATAGTAAGTAGTAAGTCCGAGATCGTTCGCGGGGATTGGTTTTGAAATAATTGTTTACTAAAGTGGTTTTAGAATAAGGATGGAACCGTAGCCAAATCGCTACCTCACTTTGACAATTTGAAATTAAAGAAATTTAAATGACAAGACACTTGAAAGTAAAGAAAGTTCAAACAATATAAATAAAGATCATCCACTTCGAATCCACTTGACTTCAGTTATGATTGCACACGTTAAAGATCAAATTATTTAGAGTTGACAAGATAATCGTGAAAGGATAGAAATGCTCGCGTGGTACCACCAACCGCTCGCAAATCACCCCAACACCTAAGTTGCTAGTTGAATTACCCAAGCCGGTACCACCAATGCCTAGAAAATCTCCCCAACAATTAGTTTGCTTGATTATCCAATTACCAATTATGCCTATGTGAATGAAAACGTGGTACCACCAACCGTTTCTAAACACTTTTACCGATTAATTCCTATCACAGATTTGACATTCACCGTCATACCATGAACCGGTGACAAACGACCATAGACAATCGAATTGAAACGATAAACATATTCACCTAGTACCACTAACGATGAACACATAAACCATCAGCTCTTGAATTAAAATATTGCAATTATATCATTCGTCAAGTTTCATCAAAGTGGATGATTATAAATCTAGCCACTCATGCTAAATCGAAAATAACAAACGAAATAGAAAGAGAACATATTGTACCAATATTTGTTGAATGTAAATTGCAAGACAGAAAATTAGATACGATCTAGATGGGTGTTCTTGAATCTTCAATGAATCCAATGATGAAATCTTGAGCCGATCCTTCGAAGAATTCACGGTAGAACAGCTCCTAGAAAGAAAAATTGATAGATTGGAAATAGGGTTTATTTTTCTTTTTATACCTCCCCCCAAAATCTGCAGCAAAAGGCTGAAACCCTGATTTCTCCGTGCACTCACTGCGGCGCAGTGGGCCTTGTGCACCCCCACTGCGGCGCAGTGACAGGTCCCTGGAATTCTGTTCTTTGGTTGACTGCGGTGCAGTGGGGTAACATCCCTCCCACTGCGGCGTAGTGATAATCCACTGGAAATTATTTTGTTTTTGATCGACCAAGGACTGCGGCGCAGTGGGGCAACATTCCTCCCACTGCGGCGCAGTGTAAAACCTCTGGAAAGCATTGGCTTTGGCACCCCTTGACTGCGGCGCAGTGGGGTGTGAATACTCCCACTACGGCGCAGCTCAAACTTGCTGGAATCCATGTGGCTTCTTCACCAGTGGCTGCGGCGCAGTGGGTCACCATTCCTCCCACTGCGGCGCAGTCAAATCTTGCTGAAATCTTTGTTCTTCTTTATCAACATCTCTCGAACACTCGGATCAACATCTTGGACTGAAATCGTCAGAAAATGTACCAAATGGACGCACAACCTGCTAAGAACCTGAAAACACTAACAAACACCATAAGCGCGCCAAATGCATACAAAATTGACTCAAAACACATACGAAAAAGGCCAATAATGATGTGGGCGATCTATATAAATTGGTCACATCAAATCCCCCCACACTTGAGCGTTGCTTGTCCTCAAGCAAATCTGAAAATTAAGCAAAAAAACCCGACACCATTGTGGTGTATCAACTTCAAACAACTTAAGAACAACCAAATCTTCCATTCTACTCACGAACCAAATGATACAACAATTCTTTTGACATATAAAAATGAGAAGTACCCACTAGTAGCCCAAGTTCTTTTCTTTTTCTAATTCATTTTTTTTTTTTTTCTGTTTTTCACTTTATTTTTTTTTTTATTCATGAACCATTTTTACTCTACTAGTAGGCACCCTCTTACAATGATGAACAATGTCTATAACAATATACTTCCTTTGAAACAATCCACAAGCCTCAATAACACGACTAAGCAAAAGTGAAACAAATGAGCCTATCAAAATCATCCTACTCCAACGAACTTACTATTGGGGTTGAATATGTATGAATAATCACTCATTGCACGGTCGTGATGCATATCTTACCATAGGCTTGAACAAGGATCATAGCTTCACCGACATGGCGTGAGCACCAAGTACATCATCAAAATTTGGCATATAAGTCGGTTGTAATGTTAGGCTAAGGGTATTTACAATGGGATTTGGGATATTTAGGTTAGTGATAGGAAATAACGAAAGTATAAGTTATGTACAAAATAGTCTAATCAAACCCTTACCATTGATTGCCACCAACCCATAAGATGCTATCCCTTGAACACACCATGAAAGTAACAAGCAAAAACCCGACACCATTGTGGTGTATCAACTTCAAACAACTTAAGAACAACCAAATCTTCCATTCTACTCACGAACCAAATGATACAACAATTCTTTTGACATATAAAAATGAGAAGTACCCACTAGTAGCCCAAGTTCTTTTCTTTTTCTAATTCATTTTTTTTATTTTTCTGTTTTCACTTTATATTTTTTTTTTATTCATGAACCATTTTTACTCTACTAGTAGGCACCCTCTTACAATGATGAACAATGTCTATAACAATATACTTCCTTTGAAACAATCCAATACATTCCCTAATAACTTGCCCAATCGGCGTATTCCCAAAGACCAAGAATATTCCAACCGATAACCCATTGAAGCTCTCCCAAACCGTCCAAACAAACCAATGACAATCAATGGCCCCCCAAAAATTAGACTATCGGTATGGCGAGGTAAAGTTTACATATTTAAGTGGATTTATACAAAGGAAAAGGCTAAGTTCAAAAAGTGTGTCTAAGTGTATCTTGCACTAAAGATGAGTGCAACAAAGGTTTACAAAGAAAGGAAAATCACTGACCAGAGTAGCCAGCAACACAAAGCATGTATGTACATGTATAAAAGTATGTATGCTAAAGGTAAAAATATACAAAAGCAAGGGGTGAATAGAAAGAAAATAAGGGTCAAACCTAATATGCCAATTCGTCATCCAATGTACTTCTATCACAAAAGTGATCTCACTGCGGTCTCGTAACGATCACCAGGCCAAGTTCTAGCTCAACACATCACCGGCACACTCATATCAAAGAAAGTAACCCGGAAATGGAATAAATTAACCTCAAAATCTGCACATCTTAGTGCAGAGTTCGAAATGGAACCCTTACTCCCGAATAAATCCAAGAGCATAAGAGAGGGACAAATTTACAAGGCAATCAAACCAAAACCGTAAACACCTAGCACATCTATAAATGAATGATGAATCTCACAACTTTTAGGTGTTTGGGATATTTGAGCATGCAAGTAATGTTATCAATCCACAAGGATTAGCCCAATAACCGTTCAGAACACATTTCGCCGATTAAATTTGTACCAAGGAAAAAATTTAGTAGTAAAATTGCTCATTAAGGTATTATGAATTAAGTGACAAAAGCAATTTACCACAAGGACAAGCTCAACACAAGTTTCAAATCATATCATCTTCCATCATCCTACCAAATCGAAACAACCATTCTCAAACATGCACATCATAGTTCAGAGTTCAAGATAGCACCCTTACTCTTAGATAAAACCCAAAAGCCTACGAGAGGGACACATCCACAAGAACGACTAAATCTCAATGGCAAAACAACAAAAGAGATATATCCGGTTGCTTAAACCTATTTGCCACCCCCCACACTTAAGATGGACAATGCCCTCAATGTCCAATATTCGGTCAAAACTAAGGTAAATAGGGGTAAGCAAAATAGACAGAAAGAATGAGAACACATGCCGGATTAAGGACACATTCCGTTTCAAAACAAGTAAGGCGACCCCGCACCACAAATTGCTCTTCCTAAAAAGGAAGTCCAATTTGCTTGACGGGAGAAACAGACTAGCCCAAAACGGAATGTGCGAGAGCTGTGTGTGAAACAATGTCAATAAAAATGCCAATTAAAAATGTTGCGCTGAACTTACTGCCAGCATATGCATGTGACATCATAGTGAGCTACTAACACGATCACACAATCTAACAAATTAATGCCAACGAATGTAGGTGAGAATGAGAATCCAACGGGTCCTCCCCCACACTTGGTTTCCACTAAGTATTTTCATCAATTCGGATCAAACCTGCTCAATTACACATCACAAGAACAAATCCCGAATATCCATAGTAAATGCAAACCAAAACAGTATCATGCAGAAAATAAAAGAAACAAAGGAAATTACAAATGTTTCATCACCCCGTAGGGTGGATACCAGACAATGATAAATAAAGTAATGTCATAAGAATACCAAAATAACCAATCATCATATGATTCCATCCCACGGTACCGGATGGGAATCATCTCCACTACTGCTGCTGTCCATGGTAGCCATAAGGTAGCCCAGGTTGTCCAAAAATACTCGTCACCCAATCGGACGCCTCCTCCTGAGCGGCACCCGAACCACCTGCATCTCCTCCTGACTGACCAACATCAAATCCTGAATGAGCACCTGCATCCAAACCTGCAAAAGATGAAGAATCACCGCCAACATGTCCACCCTGAAAGACCCCAAACTACACTGGACCTCGAGGAGAACCTCCTAAATCATGAGGTGGTGGTGACATGTTCCCCGGGGCAGTCGTACGAGAGAAAAAGGACTGACCCCCCTGACGATAATCAGGGACATAAATAGGCGGTGGAGAGAACGGAGGAATCGGGTCAGGTCGAACAAACTCCCGGCCGTGATACTGAGCATCCCACATAGGCTGATAATAATCAAGGCTATAGTTAGTGTGGGCCTGCTGTGATCCAACCCAGGTGAAATCCTGGTCCACCCTCCGCTGGTAAGCATCAAACTCTCGCTGACTGTTCTGCTGAGCCTCATAGATATTCTGAATAGTGTTCCCCAAAAGTGTTAAATCAAACGAGCGAGGGATGAGAATGTTACGTCCAGTCCTCCTCGGGGGCTCCTGTGGAGCATCAGCCATCTCAATATCAGCCTCCTCATCCTCCTCCTGTACAGGAGGTGGTCCTTCAACCTCACCCTCATCATCTAACAACTGCTCCTGCTCATTTGCTTTCTTTTTCTTCAAAATCTTTGCCCTATAAAGCTCATTATACGTAAAATCCTCCTGATGCACTGGTAATGAAAGATAAGTCTGGCAATCATCAGAAGCAAAGACTCCCATCCTCTTATAAATGACCGTGATAAAATGTCCCAAAACCAGATTCGAATCAGAATGATTACACATACGGTCCAACAGTACAAGAGGAGGCAAAGCAAACCTGGATGGAGCTCCCTCAGAAAATAACTTAAGTAACCAAAGATCATTCTGGTACGCCTTCTCCCAATGAGTAGAACGTTGTACCAAGAAAGTCACAATCATCCGGTGGAGCAACCTCAAACGTACATTCTTAATCTTTGACACACCACTTGTGTATGTCCATGTTTCTCCCCCCGTGATCCTGGTGTAATACTCCAAGATAGACTCTCCATCACCCACATCGGCTCCTGTTCTATACCCCTTCTTCAAAATAGCCCTAAACTCTGCACTCTGCAACTCCTCCCTCGTATACATCCCACAGTAGTAACCAAATTCAGCAATTGACAGCTTCCTCTGCTGTCCCCCACAGTAAAACGAGACTACCCTCTCCTCAAAAATATCTTTGACTTTCCCTAACTCCTTGATGTGTCTCAATTTATACATATTTCCCACATCTTATTTGGACATTTTAGGCACGGTTGATAGCCGTTTATACATATTTTGTGGTGCTTTATGGTATTTGCTAGTGATTTCAGGTCTAAGGCAGGTATTTCACTCACAAATGGTAGAAAACGACTTAGAAATGGTCCAAAGGCACTAACGGATGAAGAATGGTCGAAAACAAAGTTAAAATGCTGAAACCAGGAAGAACTCGCGGCGCGACCTGCAGATCTCGCGGCGCGAGCTCACAACAAAACTCGCGGCGCGAGGAAATAAGATCGCGGCGCGAGAAATTGCTGGTCTGACGGATTTTCTCTCTCCTGGGTATAAATACAAACACCCACTCAACCCTAAAATTAATCTTGGACACTCCAGCCTCCACTTTTTCTCTCTAGCAGTTTTTGAAGGGCTTTCCAAGGGTTTTTACTTCCCCAATATCATTTGAAGATTTGAAGACTAATTTTGGCTATAGTTACTTATTGTGGCTCGGTTGTAACTTCGATTTGGAATTCTCCTCAATATTTGGTACATTATGTTCTCTTCTTTAATTGAATATTTAGTTCTTCTCGTTATGAGTAGCTAAATCCCTATACATCTATGAAGATGAAGTGAAACAATTAGTCATGGTTGCATATTATTTTGAATTCAAGTTGGTTTTACTTAACATTTTGTCAAGATCTTAATGAAGTGATTTCTTATATTTACTCTTGTGTACTTGGTGATAGTTGTGTTTTTCGATAGTGGTACTAGTTGAATACAAGTATTGTTTTAGTTGTTTGTCTATGAACAACTCTTGCTAGGTCATGGTATGATAGTAAAGATGCAAGTTTAATAGAAATTACTTTGTTAAGTGGATTTAACGGATGGTGGTACCACGTTTCTTTCACAAAGATAAAATTGTTATTTAGATAATCAAGTAAACTAGTTAGCGCAAGGAATTGTCACAAGGTTGGTGGTACCACTTGTTGCAAGAAATTGTATTGATTAGGTGATTGAGTCGATTTTACAAACGGAGTGCACGCCGAATGTGTTTTTGTCTTGTCACGATTGTCATAACCAACTTATATGAATTTTGAGCTTAAACCATATGCAACCTAGACTTCTTGTGTAGCGGATTCGACATAGATGGCTTTTTAATTATTTGTTTACACTCAAACTATTTTAGTGTGCTCTCGATTGACGCCGGTTGAGTACTTTTATCTACTTGTTAATTACATAGCTTTCGGAAACGCAAAGTGACAACTCGGTCACATATCAACCCTTACTTGTTTCACATTTTTCACAACTTTTAGTACAACAGTCAGTCCTTGTGTTCGATCCTGGTCTTGCCAGTTACCTATATTACATACGAACGGGTACACTGCCCGTAAGTGTGTTGTAGTCAGTTAACGGTAGATCTTGTTATAAATTTTTAAACTAGATTTCACACATCACTCCTTCTTCAGTTTCAAGGTCGAATAGAACTCTAAGCATAACTCACGGTAGGCGGCTTCACGGTTAGCAAATACCCGCCGCCAAATATCACAACTCACGTCATGCCCTCTTGACTCACCTCCAACTCTCATACTCATAGAAAACCACCGTCGAATGTCCTCCTGTACTCCAAATACCTGAGCTTGAAAAGGAGTTAAATGTCTTGTGGGAAGGACCGCATGCTTAGAAAGCTTATACAACTTGTTCTTGTATATGTTCTTTTGGGGCTGCCTAATTCTCTCAAATGATAGCCAAGCATGTCGCTCGTTCAGTTCTTCAATAAATGTAAGCGGCACCTCCACTTGTTTCTTTGAACTCGGCACATCAACGGCCTCACTGGATTGCCCCTCAACCATTTTCCTTTTTCCTGCGGCCTTATCAGTAGCTTCCGCTCCCTGCATTCACAAACATGAAAAACGACCAATTGTGAGTATTAAGAGAAGTACCCCCACTGCGGCGCAGTGGGCATGCTTCACCCTCACTGCGGCGCAGTGGGGCAAAAAGACAAAACGGGCAGACGATCCTCACTGCGGCGCAGTGAGGCAATGCACCCCCTCACTGCGGCGCAGTGAGGCACAAATACTGGGCAAGTTGAGTAAAGTTCATCACGACATGGCACAAAAAGGGGTACTTCAAACAAGCAAATTCAGGTCATAAACAAACAATAATCTCCACATAAATCGACATTTTCATCCCCCACACTTGTTCCTAACAAATCCCCAATTTTTTCCAAAACCCTAATTTCAAAATTAAAATCAACATTGGATGAACAAAGTGAAAGATTTAACACCCCATTAACTTCTATTGCCCACAAACATCAAAATCCCTAAGTTAATTCGAAAGATTAACCTAGCATAAACCCTAGAAATTAAAACTTCAAGAAATAAAAGGAAAATACAAAGAAACAAAAAAGAAAAACTTACACTTCTTCCCATTATGCAATGTTATGAGGATGAAAATCTGGAAGATTGATTAAAGATGGAAGAGAATGGAAGAATTTGATTTAAGCTCCTTTTTTCGGTTTTGAGAGATGAGATGAAAGAAAGATAGATAAAAAGTGAAAAGTGAATGAAAAAATAAGTCTTACCTATACTTACATCGGCCAGTTTGTGGCTTACCTGGCATCCCACTGCGGCGCAGTGGGAATTATTTCACACGCGGGCAGGGGCTTTTCAATGCGGCGTAGCTGGGCTTTCCAACCCCCACTGCGGCGCAGTGGGAAGTCCCTGGAAATTTCCTTCATACATTTTTTTGTGACAAAACTCAAATCACACTTACCCGAAACCGCATTGAATCGAAACCACACCTGCACTTACCAACTAAAACAAGATTAAAACTAAATAATTCGAAGAAAAGTAAAATGCAAGAAACTAAACACGGGTTGCCTCCCAAGAAGCGCTTAAGTTATTAACGAGTCTTTAGCTTGACTCGACAAACCTTCAAGTGTTCAACTCAAACACGGGGATCTCATCAAATATCCCCTCAACCTGCTCTTCTTCCAAATATAGCTTAAGTCGATGACCATTGACAATGAACGAACCTTCACCATTTCGCTTAAACAACTCAACATAACCCGATGGGTATACGTGCTTAATCTCAAACGGTCCAATCCATCTAGAAGTAAGTTTAGGTTGCTTAATCTTAAATTTAGACAAGAATAACAACACTTTAGCCCCAACCTTAAACTCCTTCCTACGAATCCTCTTATCATGCCAAATCTTGGTTTTCTCCTTATATAGCCTTGAATTCTCATAAGCACCTAACCTAAGCTCATCAAGCTCATGAAGTTGCAACATTCTAAGTTCACTTGCCTCCATCAAATCCAAATTCAAATTCCTTAAAGCCCAATACGCCTTATGCTCTATCTCAATAGGAAGATGGCAAGTTTTGCCATAGAGCAACCGGTATGGCGTGGTGCCAATCGGCGTCTTATAAGCCGTCCTAAACGCCCACAGGGCGTCATCTAACTTCTTTGACCACACCTTGGGGTTATCTCCAACAGTTTTCTCCAAAATCCTCTTTAGGGCCCTATTTGTGTTTTCCACTTGACCACTGGTCTGTGGATGGTACGAGGTAGAAAAATAGTGGACAACACCATACCTCTTCATCACTTTGGCTAATTGATGGTTTGCAAAATGGGTTCCACGGTCACTAATCAAAGCTCTAGGGCAACCAAAACGACAAAACAACTGTTTCAAGAAATCAATGACTACACGCGCGTCATTCGTGGGCAAAGCCTTGGCTTCGGCCCATTTAGACACGTAGTCAACGGCGACAAGAATGTACTGAAACTTATTAGACGGTAGGAATGGTCCCATAAAGTCTATACCCCAGACATCAAATACCTCACATACCTGAATGCTCTGTTGAGGCATCTCATCCCATTTAGTGATGTTCCCCTGTCGCTGACAGATGTCACAAGTCTCAACCAAAGTCTGGGCCTCCTTGAAAATAGTTGGCCAATAGAAACCTGCATCAAAAACTTTCTTACCCGTCACTGAAGGTCCATAATGACCCCCAGTTGGCCCGTAGTGACACGCATCCAAAATCTCTCTTGTCTCAGCTCCAGCAACACATCTCCTAATCATACCATCTGCACAAACACGAAACAAGTATGGATGGTCCCAAAAATAATACTTAACATCCGATATGAGCTTCTTCTTCTGCTGGGACGTGAAATCATTAGGTATCTCACCTGCAACCAAATAATTAGCTATATCTGCAAACCAAGGAGCTTCATCAGAGTTAGAGATAAACATTAAAACTCATCGGGGAAGTGATCATTGATCTCCCCATCACGAAGTTCCTCCCGGTGAGGATCTTCCAAACGACTCAAATGGTCGGCAGCCAAATTTTCAGCACCTTTCTTATCCTTTATCTCAATGTCAAATTCTTGCAACAAAAGAATCCAACGGATAAGCTTGGGTTTAGCATCCTGTTTCGAGAACAGGTACTTAAGGCTGAATGGTCAGTGAAAACTATGGTCTTACTCAAAATAAGATATGATCTAAACTTATCAAATGCAAAGACCACTGCAAGCAACTCCTTTTCTGTAGTGGTGTAATTTTGCTGGGCGGGGTTCAAAGTCTTACTAGCAAAGTAAATGGGTTTGAAATGTTTCTCAACCCTTTGCCCTAGCACAGCTCCAACAGCATAGTCACATGCATCACACATCAACTCGAAAGGCAATTCCCAATCTGGAGCTACCATGATAGGAGAATTAGTCAACTTCTCCTTCAATACCTGAAAAGCACTCAAACAAGCATCATCAAAGACAAAAGGAACGTCCTTCTCCAACAAGTGGGTCATAGGACGAGTAATCTTAGAAAAATCCTTAATAAATCAACGATAAAAACCTGCATGTCCAAGAAAACTCCTTACCCCTTTCACATTGGAAGGCGGGGGTAATTTGGCAATTACATCTATCTTAGCCCGATCAACCTCAATCCCGGCCTTGGATACTTTATGCCCTAACACAATACCCTCAGTCACCATAAAATGACACTTTTCCCAATTCAAAACAAGGTGTGCCCTCTCACACCGTTCCAACATCCTATCCAAATTACTCAAACATGAATGAAAAGAATCCCCAAAAACTGAAAAATCATCCATGAAAACTTCCATGGAAGTTTCAAGCATGTCCTGGAAAATAGCAATCATGCACCTTTGAAAGGTGCCAGGGGCATTACACAAACCAAACGGCATACGCCGATAAGCAAAAGTGCCAAATGGGCAAGTGAAAGTGGTTTTCTCTTGGTCCTTGGGATCAATGGGTATTTAAAAGTACCCGGAAAACCCGTCTAAGAAACAAAAGTATTCATTCCCTGCAAGACGTTCCAACATTTGATCAATAAAAGGAAGGGGAAAATGATCCTTACGGGTGGCATCATTAAGCTTACGGTAGTCTATACAAACCCGCCAACCCGTAATAGTCCTAGTGTCCAAAAGCTCCTTATTATCATTTTCAATGACTGTCATGCCCCCCTTTTTGGGCACACAGTGGACAGACTTACCCATGGACTATCGGCAATAGGAAAAATGATTCCTGCATCAAGAAGCTTAATTACCTCTTTCTTAACAACCTCCTTCATATTAGGATTCAGCCGCCTTTGTCTCTGGACAACGGGCTTAACATCATCAAGAAAATCAATTTTATGCTGGCAGAAATTAGGACTAATACCTGGAATATCTGTGGTCTTCCAAGCAAAAGCCCGCTTATGGGCTTTAAGCACAGACATGAGACGGTCTTTCTCGTCACTCGAGAGTGAGGACGAGATAACCACTGGAAGAGAAGACTCACCTGACAGATATGCATACTCTAGATGGTCTGGAAGCGGCTTAAGCTCCAAGTCAGTAGGTGGTACCTCAACAGAGTTAGGTACCCTTGAACTCCCGTCAGCAACTACCTCCTCAAAAGTCTCATCCTCGGGAGGTGATTCATCCAAGCTTAGTGCCATGACCTCTGCAAACAAAGCTTCATCAGTAATTTCTCCAGATCCTAAATTAGCGATCTCCTCCTCTCCAATATCCGTCTCCATGAATTCCTGAAATTCTTGATCCAATGCATCTTCAATGACATCAATCCTGAAACAAGTCTCATCATTAGAATATGAATGCTTAGGAGGTGGGTCATAAGACCTACAAGTACGAGTGGTGATGGCTTTGGCTTGCTCATTACGGACTGGAGGTGGAGTGTATTTCTGTCCCTGACTAAACTGTCCCAAATTAAACTGAGGTTTAGGATTCTGCTGTGTGCTGCTAGGAAGAGTCCCCGTGGGCCTAGCAAGAGCTGCCATCCTACTTTCAAGATCCTTAAAATTAGCACCCTGATTCTTCATGTTGATCTCCACCTTCCCGCTTATCTGATCTAACCTCTCACTCAAAGCCTTAGTATCCTCCCTAATCATTTGAATGCTAGTGTTTGTTTCAACTTGATTACTAGCCAACTGCTTCATCATCTCCCTCAACTAGGCATTAGGATCGGTATTAGAAGAAGAAGAACCTGATCCTTGTCCTTGCTGAGTCTGCTGTTGTGGCTGATTCTGATAATTATCTCTTTGCCACCTGTTACCTGAAAAACGAGGAGCATTAGCCTGAAAAGAAGAGTTATAAGAAGAACTACCTGAAGGCCGGTTCTGGAAACCGATGTTGCGGTGGTAGCTCCCTTGGGGTTGATTCTGAACATAGTTCACATCTTCGGGTGCCCGATTTGGACACTCATCAGAATAGTGCATATCACCACAATGATCACACCCATCGGCTACGACCTTAACATCCCTCTCAATTGCTCCAAACCTAGTCTCTTGAGCAGCAATGCTCCTATCCATGCGCTCAGATAGCGCCTTAATCTCTCCAATAACCCCTAAATCGTTGCTAGCATCAACCTTAGCAACTCTCCCTTGGTTAGTTCCTTTCTTCATCTTTCTTTCATTCTTCAAGAACCTTTCATCATCCATATTTGAGTTATCCTTTGCCATGTCTTCCAAGATTTGATAGCCTTCATTGGGTGTAATGTTATTGAAACTACCCCCAAAAGCATATCCCAATTCTCGTTTAGACTTCTTATTCAACCCATCAAAGAAAAGCTCCATATATTGTTCCTTAGTCAAATTGTGACCTGGACAATTTCTCAACATCTCCTTGAAACGAACCCAAGCATCTGCAACATCTTCTCCATCATCTTGTTCAAACGACCTAATCATATTCTCCAACTTTCTTTGAGTTCTGAGTGAATAAAACTCACCAATGAAAGCCTCCTTAAGTTGGTTCCAAGTAGTGATTGAATTTTCTGGAAGATCATTAAACCAATCAAGTGCTTCTCCGGTGATTGACATGGGAAATGTCTCAAGTTTCACGGCATTCATTTGATTTTAACCATATTGATAAAGCCGAACCAACTTTTCAAACCTATCCAAGTGTTGGTAAGGATCCCATTTCCTTTTTCTATCAAATTGATGCTCTTCTATGCTCTTAAGATGATTTCCTTTCAAATTGAAAGTGTAATCAATGGCCGGTGGTCTAATGGCGGAGCCACGGCTAGTTGGGATAGTTCGAACCCTCTCGCCATAGCGAGTGTCATTTGGATCCATAGGTTGTTCGTCACCCATCTCTTCTTGCTTAACTTCTAAATTGAAAAATTCATCTAAATAAAACCCTTCCTCGTCTGAATCAGGAGTGGGTTTAGCTATAGGTGAGAACGGTGTAGGTATTGGTGTTGTGGGTTCAGTGAAGTTAAACTGACGCCCTCTTGGTCTTCTCGGAGTAGACAAAGGACTATTCAAAGGTAGACCCGAAGAACGCAAGTTCATCAACTATAGAAATATATGCCTGCAAACACACAACTAACACAAACACGTCAAATGCACCGGTGATAAGAAAAGAAAACTAAACTAATAAACAAGTAACATTCTCATGCGTGAGAAAGGATCAAACCACTAAATTAACAACTAAATCGGCACACAATCCTCGGCAGCGGCGCCAAAAACTTGATGTGTGAAATCGAGTTTGTAAAATTTATAAATAAGTACCCACTAAAAACCGACTACTACACACTTTCAGGCAGTGGACCTGATCACATATAGTATAGTAAGTAGTAAGTCTGAGATCGTTCGCGGGGATTGGTTTTGAAATAATTGTTTACTAAAGTGGTTTTAGAATAAGGATGGAACTGTAGCCAAATCGCTACCTCACTTTGACAATTTGAAATTAAAGAAATTTAAATGACAAGACACTTGAAAGTAAAGAAAGTTCAAACAATATAAATAAAGATCATCCACTTTGAATCCACTTGACTTCAGTTATGATTGCACACGTTAAAGATCAAATTATTTAGAGTTGACAAGATAATCGTGAAAGGATAGAAATGCTCGCGTGGTACCACCAACCGCTCGCAAATCACCCCAACACCTAAGTTGCTAGTTGAATTACCCAAGCCGGTACCACCAATGCCTAGAAAATCTCCCCAACAATTAGTTTGCTTGATTATCCAATTACCAATTATGCCTATGTGAATGAAAACGTGGTACCACCAACCGTTTCTAAACACTTTTACCGATTAATTCCTATCACAGATTTGACATTCACCGTCATACCATGAACCGGTGACAAACGACCATAGACAATCGAATTGAAACGATAAACATATTCACCTAGTACCTTCCCCCCTTTTTTTTTGTTTGAAATTCGAATTTCAAAATTATTGGGAAAGGAGGGAAATTAGTGGAAGAGGAACAGTTGTACTGTTGATAGTGCTCGTAGATTTTTTACGTTTTGCTCCTGCCACGTGTTTTGACCGTGTGCCTCTTCACTTGTTGTCGTTTTCCTACCCCTATAAATAGGGGTAGGTTTTTTACTTCATTTTCCATCGCATAATTTCCCCATCCCTCTTTTTCTCTCAACTCGTCTGTCCGCAGCCTCTTGTATTGTTCTGCAGCCTCTCTTCCTCTATCGTAGCATCTTTCTTTAATCCGCAGGTTAGTTGCATCGTATATCTTTTGCACCTTTTGCCATGGGTAACAAGAGGGATTTAGCTATTCAATTTTGCACTGAAGGTAGAGAAGGTTTAGCGTCATTACTTTCTAACTATAGGTTTCCTTCTGGCGACGGATATACTGTTCCTTCCCCTTCTGAAACTATTAGGGCGGTGCTGAAGGGTAAAATAGGGTTGTATTTTGGTATGTTTGAGTTAGCTAACATTCGCCTGCCTTTCATGATTTTCTTCTTAGAAGTGTTGAAATATTTTCGATGTCATATATCCCAAATCACTCCTTTCGGAGCCCTTCGTGTGGCCATGTTTGAAATTGGCTGCCGGGCACGTAACATAGAACCCACCGTAGGTTTATTCCGTAAGTTTTTTAGGTTGGGTGCCGCAGGCGATTGGTATACGTTTGAAAAGCGTCCTGGGTCAAAGCTTCCAGAATGTTTGTATGATGTAAAAGATTCGGTGAAAGGTTGGAAGTCTAGGTTTTTTTATATGAATGACAACATTATCCCTGATGATTATCGAGTGATTTTGCATATGAAGGGTGAGGCTCGTGGGTCTTTGGCTGATTCGGGTGCTATAGTTGGTGTTGAGCCGGAACATGTTCGTTTGATGTATCGTCCACCCACTCGCTGTCGTACCCTTCCAGAAGCCATTTTTTATTTAGCTAGATTGAGTCCTTTGTGGGCATTTCACCCATCCAGGCCTAGGATTGTTAGTCAAGATGGGAGGGGTACGGCTTCTCCGGACCTTCTCTCTTGGCTCTTTATATTTTTCGTACCATTATGTGTATCATTATATATATTATTATTATTTTTTATGTCTATATGTATACGCCGCTGCCTTTCCACGAGTTCTTTCCTAACTCTTCCTTTATGTATTTGCTTCTAGTTATGAGTTTCTTTGAATACATGGAGGCGGATGAAGTTGAGGAGAAAACGTTTGACATTCAGCCGGACGTTGCGGCAGGGGAAACGGTTCCGGAGGTTACCCATGTTGACCTTGATCCAGAGATAACCGTGTTGCCTGATACTCCTCGTGCCGCAGCCCGCAAGCAAGAAATTTTAGCTGCCCATCGAGAGGGTCTCAAAAGAAAGAAAAAGAAAAAAGGGTGATGAAGAGGAAGACGAAGAAGTGGAAGAAGTGTCGGTTGTTAAGAAGAAGAAAGCTCCGAAGAGGAAGAAGTCAAATATCGAGGTGTCCAATGCTCAACCAAACACAAGATCCAAAAAACCAAAGGGTCTTCGAATTTCGGAGCCTTCGGGTGGAACATATAGGGTTCCGGACGATGAGGAAGGTTTTCAAGCTGCGCCACCTACTCACGGCGTTGGCAAGGGTCTTGTGGCCCGCCGAAAGCTTGGAATTCCTGATTCAAGAGAAGCCGCAAGTTCTGATGGTGATGTGTGAAATCGAGTTTGTAAAATTTATAAATAAGTACCCACTAAAAACCGACTACTACACACTTTCAGGCAGTGGACCTGATCGCATATAGTATAGTAAGTAGTAAGTCCGAGATCATTCGCGGGGATTGGTTTTGAAATAATTGTTTACTAAAGTGGTTTTAGAATAAGGATGGAACCGTAGCCAAATCGCTACCTCACTTTGACAATTTGAAATTAAAGAAATTTAAATGACAAGACACTTGAAAGTAAAGAAAGTTCAAACAATATAAATAAAGATCATCCACTTCGAATCCACTTGACTTCAGTTATGATTGCACACATTAAAGATCAAATTATTTAGAGTTGACAAGATAATCGTGAAAGGATAGAAATGCTCGCGTGGTACCACCAACTGCTCGCAAATCACCCCAACACCTAAGTTGCTAGTTGAATTACCCAAGCCGGTACCACCAATGCCTAGAAAATCTCCCCAACAATTAGTTTGCTTGATTATCCAATTACCAATTATGCCTATGTGAATGAAAACGTGGTACCACCAACCGTTTCTAAACACTTTTACCGATTAATTCCTATCACAGATTTGACATTCACCGTCATACCATGAACCGGTGACAAACGACCATAGACAATCGAATTGAAACGATAAACATATTCACCTAGTACCACTAACGATGAACACATAAACCATCAACATCAAAAGAATAAATCACAAGGAATTAATTGATAAAGATCACGACACAACGATAATTTAATCAACTCTTGAATTAAAATATTGTAATCATATCATTCGTCAAGTTTCATCAAAGTGGATGATTATAAATCTAGCCACTCATGCTAAATCGAAAATAACAAACGAAATAGAAAGAGAACATATTGTACCAATATTTGTTGAATGTAAATTGCAAGACAGAAAATTAGATACGGTCTAGATGGGTGTTCTTGAATCTTCAATGAATCCAATGATGAAATCTTGAGCCGATCCTTCGAAGAATTCGCGGTAGAACAGCTCCTAGAAAGAAAACTTGATAGATTGGAAATAGGGTTTATTTTTCTTTTTATACCTCCCCCCAAAATCTGCAGCAAAAGGCTGAAACCCTGATTTCTCCGTGCACTCACTGCGGCGCAGTGGGCCTTGTGCACCCCCACTGCGGCGCAGTGACAGGTCCCTGGAATTCTGTTCTTTGGTTGACTGCGGCGCAGTGATAATCCACTGGAAATTATTTTGTTTTTGATCGACCAAGGACTGCGGCGCAGTGGGGCAACATTCCTCCCACTGCGGCGCAGTGTAAAACCTCTGGAAAGCATTGGCTTTGGCACCCCTTGACTGCGGCGCAGTGGGGTGTGAATACTCCCACTGCGGCGCAACTCAAACTTGCTGGAATCCATGTGGCTTCTTCACCAGTGGCTGCGGCGCAGTGGGTCACCATTCCTCCCACTGCGGCGCAGTCAAATCTTGCTGAAATCTTTGTTCTTCTTTATCAACATCTCTCGAACACTCGGATCAACATCTTGGCCTAAAATCGTCAGAAAATGTACCAAATGGACGCACAACCTGCTAAGAACCTGAAAACACTAACAAACACCATAAGCGCGCCAAATGCATACAAAATTGACTCAAAACACATACGAAAAAGGCCAATAATGATGTGGGCGATCTATCTAAATTGGTTACATCAGATGGGCAGAGTGAGACTAGCTCTCATGATGCCAGTTCTTCTCATGATGAGGGTCCGCCTTCTCCACGGATCCCCATGGTTCCAAATTGTGATGAGCCCTTTACCGTTACCTTCCCAAATATTTCCTTCAGCAGTTCATTGGAATTGGAAGAGGAAATGGCAGAGTATGTTGAGAATGCTATGATCCCCGCTCGTCTTTGGGCTACGGCTTTAATGAGTCAACAAAGCTTTAATGACTTTCTGGCCCGCCATGCCATTGACTCTCTTTCTATTGCGGTCCGTTGCCTTTTTATTTACTGTTTTTGTGTTTGTTGTTGTGTTGTTTTTTTTTTTTATAATAATACATCCTTCTTTTTTGTTCAGTATGATTTCAAAAAAAGAGTTGAGGTTCTTGATTTGGAGAGGGGACGCTATCATCGTCAAAATACTTTGTTGCAGCGCAAGGACGTCCGTTTGGAAAATATTGCTGATCTGGAGTTGATGAAAGCAAAGATGCAGGATTTGGAAGCTGCGGTATTGATTGAGAAGCAGCAAAAAGAAATGATGGAGCAAGAGTTGAGGGTCCTTCAAGATAGGTTCCAGGCTTTGGAGCTGGAGAAGGTTGATTTGCAATCTAAGTATGAAGTGGAGTTGACTAAATCAAAAGATCTAGTGAAGGCTACGGAGGAGGTGGGGTGTTTGAAAATAGAGCTTGCGGTGGCCCAGGAGGGGAGGAAAGAGATTATCAAGGCTCTTCCTCAGATTGTTCACAAACTTCATCATGCACCGGAGTATAATCGAGAGATGGGTAAGGTGTAAAGCTTGTCGATGGCCTATGGTGCCCATAAGGTGTTGGAAAAACTGAAAAGCAAGAATTTGGGTATTGACTTCACCAAGGTTCCGGGCTACAATCCTCAAGCTCTATCTTCTTTTAGAGAAGCAGGTGAAGCATTTCAGAATAAGGAATGGCCTTTTCTCACCAAGTTTGCCGCAGGTGTTGATCTTTCCACCTCTGACTTGACCCGGAGCCCGCACCTGCAAAGGCTACGGTTTCCAGTGCTCTTTCAAGCTCTGTTGTTTGATTCATGTTGTTTTCTTGGTGTTCTAAACAATATTACATTTGATGTTGTGTAAAGCCTTTGTTGGCTATGACTGTTTTTCCTTTGCTACTTTGTTATCTTGATACCTTGTTTTAATCGTATATCCGTAGGCTACAGCGTTCTCTCGCAATTGTATAGGTTGCGAGGCACGGTGGTTAGGCTACGGCCTTTGTCTTAATGTCTCATTGGTGATTTATACTTAGCATTTACGAGCAGGTAGTTTTTACCCAGATGATGCCAGCAATTTCTTTGAGCCTGCGGTTTTTAGGGCTTGTCTGCCGGAGTTTTAATGTTTTTCCCGTTGGGTATTGGGAGGTTTCTTCACATCTTGCATGTTTGCCTGGGCCTAAGTATTCTGTTTTCGTAGTTTAAATAACATTGTTGCTGTTCTAGAAGTTACAGCGCTTAGTACAATACTTCTGTTGTATTTGTAAATAACTTTATTTATAGCTTAAATTCAATATATGCAAAGTTCTGGTGCCAAGGGTTTTCCTTGGGCTTATATCCTTTTGGGACTCATGAGCCGGAGCGTCTATTTGAGTGTCACCGTAGGATGCTTAGGAAATATAATTCCTGCTTTCATTTTGCAAGATTATTGGGATCTTGCGACGTAAGGTTGCGAGCCTATACGTCGTGCTTACGGTGAGGAGTGTCAGCCGTAGCATTGTTACAAGTTTATCAAAGTTAAAGAATATCGGCCTTGTCTGGCTTTGATATTTTCATTAATCATGCTAGCTTACATGTGTTTCAAACATTACTTGCTAACCTAGTTAGTGGCTTTCGTACCTTACAAAAATAAATGGTATTATGGTCTTGTTAGCTCTCAGATGTAGCATCTTTTGAGCTGGGAGCCGTTCCAAGTTCTCGGGAGATCATCTCCTTGCAAAGTGGCTAACTTGTAGGCGCCGTTGCCGTAGGCTTCTACCACTGTATAAGGCCCCTCCCACTGAGGTCCTAGTTTTCCTTGCCTTTCCGCTTTGCTAGCATCGTTGTTTCTGAACACATAATCTCAGGGGAGGAAAGTTTCTTTCTTTACTCTGCCATCATAGTACTTCTTGATCATCTTTTTGTAGGCTGCTTCTTTAATTGATGCTATTTCTCTCCTTTCTTCTAGCAAATCAAGATTTGCTCGGAGCTCTCTTTCATTTTCCGCTTCTGTGTTGTATCTTCTTGCTGTTGGCACACTAACCTCCGGGGGTATCATAGCTTCGGAGCCATAGACTAAGCTGAAAGGGGTAACCCCGTTGCTTGTTTTGGGTGTAGTCCTGTTGGCCCATAAGACTTGGTGGAGTTCATCCACCCAACCATTTTGGCTCCTCCCCAATCTTGCCTTTATTCCCTGCACAATCTGCTTGTTGGTTACCTCCACTTGGCCGTTGGCTTGTGGGTGAGCCATAGATGTGAAACATTGTTGAATTTCTAAGTTCCTGCAAAAGGTTGGAAAAATTCCTTGGCAGAATTGTTTGCCATTGTCACTGACTATTGTTTTTGGGATTCCAAACCGTGTCACAATTTGCTCCCATACAAACTTCTCCATGTGCTTTCCTGATATAGTGGCTAGGGGCTTTGCTTCTACCCACTTTGTAAAATAATCGATTGCTACCACCAAGAACTTAACTTTTCCAGGAGCGGGTGGGAAAGGTCCCACGATATCTATTCCCCATTTTGAGAAAGGCCAAGCAGATGTTACCGGAATAAGCTCACTTTTGGGTGCTTTTGGGGCTGCGGCATGTATTTGACATGAGTCGCAACTTTGGATTTCTGTTAGTGTATCCCTATGCATGGAAGGCCAATAATAACCCATTGTGATTATCTTGGCTACCACCATCCTTGCTCCGGAGTGTAAGCCGCTGGCTCCGTGGTGTATTTCTCTGATTACTTCCATAGTCTGTCTTGGGCCGATACATCTTAACAGTGGACCCAGATATGATTTTCGGTACAAGCCTTCTTCTCTAAGCACGTATTGTGGTGCTTTGATTCTTATCTTTCTAGCCTCGCCTTTATCTTCCGGAAGTATTCCACTCATCAAATACTCTACAATAGGAGTCATCCATGTGACCCCCTCTTCTTCAATGGTTGCGGTTGCGACCTCTTCTTCAATTGAACTTTTTGCTAGTGTTTCCACCAGGACTTCTTTTGTGAGATGTGCGAATGAAGTGGAGGCTAGCTTGCTTAGTGCATCAGCGATCTTGTTGCGGTTCCTGCTAATGTTCTGAATCCGGAAGCTTTCAACACACTGCGATAACTATTGGGCTTTTGCCAGGTACTTCTTCATAACCGGCTCCTTGGCCTCATATGTTCTGTCTACTTGAAAAGCTACGATATGGGAATCAACGCAGGCATGGAGATGCTTAACTTTCATTTCCTTAGCAATTCTAAGACCAGCTAACAATGCCTCATATTCTGCTACATTATTTGAAGCCTTGAACTCAAAGCGCAGAGCGTATGTGAATTCTTGCCCTTCGGGGTTTGTTAAGATTAAACCAGCTCCGGAGCCATCAGCGCTTGAGGCCCCATCAGTAAATAATTTCCATGTTTCCGGATGCTTCTTTTCAGTTTCGCCTTCTTCTACCGCAGCCTGTGGTGAAATTTTACGCTTTCCCTTGTATTCTTTGTGGGGTGTTTCGGCCAAAACATCCGCGAGGATCTGGCCTTTTACAGAATTTCTTGGCTTGAATTCCACCTTATGTTCTCCCAATTCGATTGCCCATTTTCGCCATTCTTCCCGATACTTCTGGCTTTGTTAAAACTTGCTTTATCGGCTTGTCTGTTAGCACTTCTATTGGATGTGCTTGGAAATATCGCCGTAGCCTTCGGGCTGCATGGATGATGGCTAATGCCAACTTTTCAATTTCGGGGTACCTTAGTTCCGGCCCTTGTAAAACTCTACTTACATAGTATATCGGTTGTTGGCCCTCTTTTCTGCTGGCTATTAGTACAACACTTATCGTTTCTTCAGAAGCTGCCAAATACATTTCCAGTGTCTCTCCTGCTTTGGGTGCCGTAACTGTTGGGAGTTGGCATAAGTATTCTTTTAATTTTTCTAAAGCTCTCCGTGCCTCCTCCGTCCACCGGAAGTGTTGTTTTTCAAGGCAGCCTTTCAAGGTTTTGAAAAAAGGTAACGACCTATCTGCAGACTTGGATAAGAAACGATGTAATGCCGCAAGCTTTCCATTAAGACTTTGCACATCTTTTAGCGTCTGTGGAGGCTGCATTCTTTGGATGTCCTTAACCTTTTTCGGATCTGCTCCCAAACCTTCTTTAGTCACCACATGGCCCAGAAATTGGCCTTCTTCTACCCCGAATGAGCATTTCTTGGGGTTTAATTTCACGTTAATAAACCGCAGGGTTTTGAAGGTTTCTTCTATATCTTCCAACATATCTTCTTCTCTCATGCTCTTGATTACCATGTCATCTACATAGGCTTCCAAATTTCTCCCTATTTGGCTCCCAAAGGCTTTATCTACCAACCTCTGATAGGTTGCTCCTACATTCTTTAAACCGAAAGGCATCTTTTTGTATCAGAAGATCCCTTCTGCTGTGTAGAAAGCCGTCTTATCCTCATCGTCTGGATGCATTTGTATTTGATGATAGCCCTTGTAGGCGTCCAGAAACATTTCAAGCGAAATCCTACCAACGACTCAACTTTCCAGTCAATTTCCGGAAGCGGATAACAATCCTTCGGGCAGGCCTTATTGATATCTGTAAAATCTACGCACATTCTCCAGCCGCCATCGTGTTTCTTGACCATTACTGGGTTTGCTATCCAACTTTGGTACTTCACCTCCCGCAATATTCCAGCGTTAACTAGATCATCTACTTGTTCTTTGGCTGCTTTACTTCTATCCGGAGCCAAACTTCTTCTTTTTTGTTTTACCGGGACTGCTTGAGGTCGTGTGTTCAGACGGTGTTGTGTGTCAAGAATTTCATTGTTAATCTTTAATTGCCTGGGGACACCTGTCATGTCCGCAGGTGTCCATGCGAATACATCTTTATTTGTCCGTAGGAGTGTTTTCAGCCTTTCTTTGTACTCTTCCGGAAGTTGTTTTCCTATCAACACATACTACTCCGAATACTTGTCATTCACAATTATCTTTTCTGTTAATGGCTTGGTGACTGCTTTCTTTTCCGGCTCTTGTTCCTCTTTTGGGACACTGACTTGTACACATTCGCGCTCTTGCCTTGGATCAGCTTTAATGCAACTGACTCCATTAGGTGTAGCGAACTTAACTGCTGCATGCCTTGGGGACGGGACCATCCCGAATTTGCGCTTGGCTGTTCTTCCCAAAATCACATTGTAAGGGGATGCGACCCTTACTATTATGAATGTCAGCTGTTCCGTCCGGACTCTTGGTATTTCTCCTACTCTTACCCATAATGTTATTTCTCCCAACGACCAAGATCTTTCCATTGAAAATCCTACCAGAGCACTGGTGACATCTTTCCTTGTTCTTCTTAATGCTGCCTTTAACTTTAGGAAACAATGTTCATACATAACTTCACAGACGCTACCTGTATCTAGATAGATTCTTCGGACAGGGTGGTTTCCAATGACTGCACTGATTAATATTGGCCCGTCGGAGGCTTCTTCTTCCTTTATTGGCGGAAAGCTTATAGCTACGTTTTTCCAAGGCTCATCTGATAGTGTTTCTTTTTTTTTTCTCATATGTTTCAATTGCCATGATCGGGTCCTCCAGAGGCTCTACCTTTGGTTCCGCCGCTTCTTTCGGCATTTGCCTTTCGGCGCCGTGCCTTGAACTTGTTTCTTTCATGCCTTTGACTAATGCTGAGTATCTTCCAGATCTCATTGCTTCTTCCACTTTGCTTTTAAGTACATTGCAATCATTTGTATCATGTCCTGGTCGGTTATGGTAGTCACAAAACTTGTTCATGTCAGGCCCCTTAAACCTTCCGGAGCTTTTGGTTGGTGCTTTTTCAGTGGCTAAAATATCTCGCGATGGACGCGAGGTATGATGTAGCGTTCCGTGACGGTTCGGGGAGGACCCTTGTGCTCTTTGGAAAGGTGCGGAACGGCTTCTTTCCATCCGAAGCTTCTGTTTCTTCGTCCTCTGTCAATGTCTTTGCCACCGGAGCCATATATTGGTCCTCCTACTCCTCCGGCCGTTTCTTTTCCCACTAGCCATATGTGAGTCTTGTCCATAAGGGTTGTGTATTCTTCTGGCAAGTCTCTAGACAAAAATTCTATTAAAGGGTTGGAAGCGTAGTCCATGTACGAAACCTGATATCTTCTGGTTTTCGTTGAGCCCCTTCATCAATGCGGTTTCATCTGTGTACCTCGTCATGAATTTCCGGACGCTTTCATTCTCCC
Organism: Erigeron breviscapus; assembly: GCA_034093135.1. Classification (NCBI taxonomy): domain Eukaryota; kingdom Viridiplantae; phylum Streptophyta; class Magnoliopsida; order Asterales; family Asteraceae; genus Erigeron; species Erigeron breviscapus. The sequence goes on along the minus strand of CM067174.1, from coordinate 46,779,008 downwards.
TTCTTTTTATATTGTGGGATTCTAAATGCATCTTCTTATACTTCCGCTGCTGTCCAAAATATGACCGGAACTTAGTTTTTAAATTATCAAAATTCACCACACTTCCCGTCGGCAAGCTTTCTAGCCATGCTCTCGCTGCATCTTTGAGAGTCATGGCAAACATGTGACATGCGACAGGAACTGTCCATTTCTGCATCCGTATCATTTCGTTGAAATGTTTTAAATGATTGTTCGGATCCTCTTTGCCATCATACATGGACATTCCTTTCGGCAACCCGCCTTCTGGCAACGAGTAATCTTCAATCCACTGTATGAAGGGTTCGGGTTCTGTTTGCACTATCATGTCTCGCTCACTTGGTATTCCGGAACTACCCTGCGGCATGTTTCCGCCCGGTTGGTGAAAGTAAGATTGCTGGAAATGGTTGTATGATTGTTGGTGGTGTTGTGGCTGAAACTGTTGTTGGAATTGCGACTGGAATTGTGGTTGAAACTGTGGCTGAAATTGCGGTTGTTGTGGGTATTGGCCTTGGCCGTGCGGCTGGCTGTGTGCCGTGAAGTATGCATTGTACTGCGGGGTGTAAAACTGACTCGCCCCTCCGGGACCTACACTTTGATTGTTTTGAGGAGTTATGAAAGGTTGTTGCGTTTGGTTTGGCACTGATTGACTGTGGCCCGGAGGTATGTGGGTAGGTTGAGCAAAACCATGATACATTGGGTTGTATGTTTGCCCATTAGTTTGCACGAACCCTGCGGCTAGGGGTGGTAGGTTTGGCTCTTGCCTTTGCACACTAGGTGCCACATTATTATTTTCTGGTGCGGCATCGCCAAAATGCACCCTGGCTCCGGCTCGCCTGGCGTTGCCCCTAGCTGGAGGAGTGTCTGCTTGTATTTCTTCCATATTATCGCTGTCCTCGTCGTAATTTAAATGAGTTCGGACACTTTCCATGTTCAGCCGCCGCAAGTGTTGCCGCAACATATTTTCAATTGCTTCGTTTTGTTCATTTGCTTGGGTTTGGTTATTTGATTGGGTTTGATTATTTGCTTTGGGGGGTTGTTTCAAAACCTGGAGGAGGGCTACCCTCCGCCATTTTGTTACAAGATCTTAGGTCTGGAGTGCGGATGGCGCCACTTGTTCGAGGATAAAGTTACCCTTGAATAGATGTATATGAAGATCTTGTAAGAGGGGATGTTTGTGATATTAAATTACTTGCTGGCGATTCCCAATTGGTGTGAAGTAATCAGTTAGCTTCACGCCACCAAGTGTATTATGTGTATGTTTTAGTGAATTTTGTCATGCCCTTGAGTTGAGATCAAGGTCATGTATTTATAGGGGGTCATGAGGGAGATTAATCCTGGTCCCCGCTTATGTGACATCAGGTGTGTAAGAGGTCCCTGGCGATGACATCGGATGTGCAAGAGACCGTTATTCGGTGCGTCGTTTTGCTATGTACGAAAGTTGACTTTATAGAACCAGACAACGATTCTGAGACAACGCTCAGGCTATCGTCACTTGTGTACTATTTAGATTCCTTGAGTGCTGCCGTAGCCTAATTATATTACCCTGCGGCTAATTGCAGGAGGTAATGTTTATTAGACTGCGACTTTGGTGAGTAAGTAGGTTACGGATATGATACGTCATCAAATATCAATTAGAAAAAGAAAGGAGAACAAGATTTAGTGACTATATGGGGTCTATCAAATTATGTGAAGAGTGAGCACGCCATGTATTTCTATCTCATCTTTAGACTTAACTATACATGATAACATAATATATACTCAGTAGCAGTTTGATTTTTTTTAGTCATCATGTCACTTGTAAAAGGTTATATGACCGGAACTTAGTTTTTAAATCATCAAAATTCACCACACTTCCAGTCGGCAAGCTTTCTAGCCATGCTCTTGATGCATCTTTGAGAGTCATGGCAAACATGTGACATGCGACAGGAACTGTCCATTTCTGCATCCGTATCATTTCGTTGAAATGTTTTAAATGATTGTTCGGATCCTCTTTGCCATCATACATGGACATTCCTTTCGGCAACCCGCCTTCTGGCAACGAGTAATCTTCAATCCACTGTATGAAGGGTTCGGGTTCTGTTTGCACTATCATGTCTCGCTCACTTGGTATTCCGGAACTACCCTGCGGCATGTTTCCGCCCGGTTGGTGAAAGTAAGATTGCTGGAAATGGTTGTATGATTGTTGGTGGTGTTGTGGCTGAAACTGTTGTTGGAATTGCGACTGGAATTGTGGTTGAAACTGTGGCTGAAATTGCGGTTGTTGTGGGTATTGGCCTTGGCCGTGCGGCTGGCTGTGTGCCGTGAAGTATGCATTGTACTGCGGGGTGTAAAACTGACTCGCCCCTCCGGGACCTACACTTTGATTGTTTTGAGGAGTTATGAAAGGTTGTTGCGTTTGGTTTGGCACTGATTGACTGTGGCCCGGAGGTATGTGGGTAGGTTGAGCAAAACCATGATACATTGGGTTGTATGTTTGCCCATTAGTTTGCACGAACCCTGCGGCTAGGGGTGGTAGGTTTGGCTCTTGCCTTTGCACACTAGGTGCCACATTATTATTTTCTGGTGCGGCATCGCCAAAATGCACCCTGGCTCCGGCTCGCCTGGCGTTGCCCCTAGCTGGAGGAGTGTCTGCTTGTATTTCTTCCATATTATCGCTGTCCTCGTCGTAATTTAAATGAGTTCGGACACTTTCCATGTTCAGCCGCCGCAAGTGTTCCCGCAACATATTTTCAATTGCTTCGTTTTGTTCATTTGCTTGGGTTTGGTTATTTGATTGGGTTTGATTATTTGCTTTGGGGGGTTGTTTCAAAACCTGGAGGAGGGCTACCCTCCGCCATTTTGTTACAAGATCTTAGGTCTGGAGTGCGGATGGCGCCACTTGTTCGAGGATAAAGTTACCCTTGAATAGATGTATATGAAGATCTTGTAAGAGGGGATGTTTGTGATATTAAATTACTTGCTGGCGATTCCCAATTGGTGTGAAGTAATCAGTTAGCTTCACGCCACCAAGTGTATTATGTGTATGTTTTAGTGAATTTTGTCATGCCCTTGAGTTGAGATCAAGGTCATGTATTTATAGGGGGTCATGAGGGAGATTAATCCTGGTCCCCGCTTATGTGACATCAGGTGTGTAAGAGGTCCCTGGCGATGACATCGGATGTGCAAGAGACCGTTATTCGGTGCGTCGTTTTGCTATGTACGAAAGTTGACTTTATAGAACCAGACAACGATTCTGAGACAACGCTCAGGCTATCGTCACTTGTGTACTATTTAGATTCCTTGAGTGCTGCCGTAGCCTAATTATATTACCCTGCGGCTAATTGCAGGAGGTAATGTTTATTAGACTGCGACTTTGGTGAGTAAGTAGGTTACGGATATGATACGTCATCAAATATCAATTAGAAAAAGAAAGGAGAACAAGATTTAGTGACTATATGGGGTCTATCAAATTATGTGAAGAGTGAGCACGCCATGTATTTCTATCTCATCTTTAGACTTAACTATACATGATAACATAATATATACTCAGTAGCAGTTTGATTTTTTTTAGTCATCATGTCACTTGTAAAAGAAGGTTATATAGACTTTTTTTAAAATTATCAAGTAAAATCTCTTTATATATATGATTTACTTGTTATAGTTACATATATTTATTTCAACTTTTATTCACTCTATTATATATACCACCTTTTGACTTACTTAGACAACAAGCACCAAGCTTCTGCAACTCACTTCTCCAATGGAGATCAAGACATTACATCTATACTTCTATGCATCTATATCTTTTACCTTCATATTATTAAACTCAGCTTCAAATTTAAAACACTCTTCCATACCAAAACCAAACCCCTACACTTCATCAACTGCCTTAAAAACCGATTCTCAAGCATTGTTCGAGTTCAAAGACATGATAGAAGATGACCCGAATGAAGTCTTTTCAACTTGGCAACTCAACAAGACTTCATGCAAATGGTATGGAGTCACATGCACCGATGGTCGAGTCACTCAGCTAGACCTAAGTGAGTCTTATGTCAAGGGTTCGGTCTCTTTCGATCCTTTTTCATCTTTAGATATGTTAACTATCTTGAACTTATCCGAAAACCAACATTTATTCATCAACTCAACTTCTTTGTTTCAACTTCCATTAAGTATAGAACAAATTATACTATCTAATTGTGGAATCAAAGGCTTATTTTTCGATAAATTTTTTGTCAAATTCAAGAATCTTGTAGTCATAAATCTTTCCAAGAATAATCTAACTGGTTTGTTACCCGAAACCCTTGTGTCGAATCCTGGTTTGGTTCAAGTTCTTGATCTATCTTCAAATGACATATTTGGAACTATTCCTGTCACAATTTCAAATTATACTAATCTCAAGAATTTGAATCTTTCATATAATTTGATCAATGGTGACTTACCAAAATCTTTGGGAAGTTTACAAAGCTTACAAATTCTTGGTGTTTCTCATAATCAACTCACTGGTTGGATTCCTAATGAGTTGGGTGATCTTTGTGAATCACTATTAGAACTCGGGCTTTCGTCTAACAACATTAGTGGGACAATTCCTGGTTCATTATCTTCGTGTTCTTGGCTCCGAGTTCTTGATCTTTCCAACAATAATCTCACTGGCCCATTGCCCGATTCTTTCTTTCAAAAAATGGGTTCTCTTGAGAGATTAATGTTAAATGGTAACCACATTTCTGGGTCGTTTCCCCCGTCTCTTTTGGTGTGTGAGAAATTAAAAGTGTTGGATTTCAGCTCAAATATGTTTTCAGGAACAATCCCATCTGGGATATGTTCTAGAGCATCTTCACTTGAAGTGATTCGAGTACCGGATAATTTGTTTATAGGCCAAATTCCTGAAGATTTATCACAATGCTCGAATCTAAAAACGATAGATTTGAGCTTGAACTACCTCAATGGTTCAATCCCAGCTGGGCTAGGAAATCTAGAGAATCTGGAGCAGTTTATCGCTTGGTACAACGGTTTAGAAGGGAATATTCCGGCTGAATTGGGGAAGTTAAAGAATTTGAAAGATCTTATTTTAAATAATAATCACCTCTCTGGCCCAATTCCAGTGGAACTGCTAAAATGCAGTAATCTTGAATGGTTGTCCTTCACAAGCAACTCACTTTCTGGTGAAATCCCACCAGAATTCGGTTTGTTATCGAGGCTAGCTGTGTTACAGTTAGCAAATAACAGTTTGAGTGGCACGATTCCAACGGAATTGGGAAATTGTAGCAGCCTAGTTTGGTTAGATTTGAATAGTAATAAGTTAACCGGTGAAATCCCACCTCGAATAGGAAGACATATTGGAGCACAACCCTTGATAGGAATTCTATCAGGAAACACCATTGTGTTTGTTAGAAATATTGGGAATTCTTGTAAAGGAGTCGGTGGTTTGCTCGAATTTGCTGGAATCCAGCCCGAAAGACTACAACAGGTTCCAACTTTGAGAACTTGTGACTTTACAAGAATGTATTCTGGCGCGATTTTGAGCTTGTTTACGCAGTATCAAACTCTTGAGTATCTTGATCTTTCTTACAACAATCTTAGTGGGAGAATTCCAGATGAATTTGGTGAAATGATTGCGTTACAGGTTCTCGTGTTGTCTCATAATCAATTATCTGGTGAGATGCCGGATACGTTTGGGCATTTAAAGAACTTGGGTGTTTTTGATGCATCACATAATAGGCTTCAAGGACATATTCCGGAATCATTTTCAAATCTTTCATTTTTGGTTCAGATTGATCTTTCTAATAATGAGTTAACTGGCCAGATTCCGACAAGAGGGCAACTTAGTACGTTACCTGAGAGTCAGTATGCAAACAATACAGGACTATGTGGTGTCCCGTTGCCTGAATGTAACACTATGAGTAACCCGGTGGCAGATTCTGGTAGCGATGGTCGGAAAAATGGAGGTAATAGGCGGTCTTCGGCTAAAACTTGGGCTAACAACATTATAGTTGGAATTCTAATTTTGGTTGCTATAGTGTGTTTGTTGGTCGTTTGGGTGATTGCAATGCGATTAAAACAAAAGGTCGTTGAAGAACAAAAATTGCTCGAGAGATTACAAGCTTCTCGTTCGGCCACAACATGGAAGATTGAAAAGGAGAAAGAGCCATTGAGCATTAATGTAGCTACATTTCAAAGACAACTGCGAAAGCTGAAGTTTTCGCAGTTGATTGAAGCCACCAATGGGTTCTCGTCTGAGAGCCTAATTGGTTGTGGTGGCTTTGGAGAAGTTTTTAGAGCAAAACTAAAGGATGGGTCAAGTGTGGCAATCAAGAAACTTGTTCGCTTGAGTAACCAAGGTGATCGTGAGTTCATGGCCGAAATGGAAACTTTAGGGAAAATCAACCACAAAAACCTTGTACCATTGTTAGGGTATTGCAAGATCGGCGAAGAAAGACTTTTGGTTTATGAATTTATGGAGTTCGGTAGCCTTGATGAGATGCTCCATAGGCGATCAATGAAGGGTGCATCAAATTGTAGGATCTTGAGTTGGGAAGAAAGGAGAAAGATAGCAAGAGGTGCCGCAAAAGGGTTATGTTTTTTACATCATAATTGCATCCCTCACATCATCCATCGCGATATGAAGTCAAGCAATGTGTTACTAAACCATGAAATGGAGGCTCATGTTTCAGATTTCGGGATGGCAAGGCTAATCAACGCGCTTGACACACATCTAAGCGTGAGTACCCTGGCGGGAACCCCTGGATATGTCCCGCCAGAATACTATCAAAGCTTTAGGTGCACGGCAAAAGGAGACGTCTATTCACTAGGGGTGGTATTCTTAGAACTTTTATCCGGTAAAAGACCAACGGATAAAGATGACTTTGGTGACACAAATTTAGTCGGGTGGACGAAGATGAAGGTCCGTGAAGGAAAATCAAGAGAAGTTATCGATCCCGAACTATTATCAAACCCCGATGAACAAGAAAGGGAAGATGTGAAGGAAATAATAAGGTTTTTGGAAATAACATTGCAATGTGTTGATGATTTCCCTTCAAGAAGGCCAAATATGTTACAAGTTGTGGCCTTGCTTAGAGATCTAAATGTGCCTAGAAATCTTGTTACTTAGTTATTGTTCCTTGATTTATACGAACCGTAGTAAATTTGGTTTGTCAATATCGTTTTTTGCCGACCTTTTGAATGTAATACTTGTTTTTTAGATGATCATTTTATAAAGTTGTTCATTATATATATGTATATTAATATAAAATATTAATTGCTTTTATGTTTCAAGAGGAGAGTTTGGCAACTAAATGAATTTTAGCCTCGCTTCCAACGTCAAAAATGATTTGGACATGAACATACAGAACACATGTTACATATTTAAACTGACTGTATTCTTAGTTTCTCTTTTTCTTAATACATAAATGATTATATTTCAAATTTTAATATATATATAGTAATTGAAAAGTTGGAAAAGCAAGGTGGATTGCACGCCAAGCCAAAGGTATAATGAAAATATGAATGATTTAGAGGGACAAGAAGAATGAAATTGTTTAGTGGTGCAAAGGCGTGCCTTTGACTGCAGTTTGTCTCTTATATTCCCCACCATCCATATTTAGATTCAAACTAGATATGTCTTTCGGTCATTGCATCAAAAGATATTTTTTTTTTGAACGTCTGCATCAAAAGATATTATGTTTATCGTATGTTGTACTATGAAAAGTTTTGCATTAACTTCTCTAACACTCGCAATATCAAGATACTTGTATTTAAGGTGTTTGTTCATTTACATCCTTCATTTTTCATGGATCTCAAGGGCTTAATGTTAGCCCTTGGATTATTCTCATCAATGGTTGAGATTAACATTTACCCCTAATTAAAAATAAAACACGGAGGGGTATATTCGTAATTTACACTAAAAAAAAGAACCATATCTTTCATTTCTCTCTCTTTTCTCCTAACCAAAAAACACACACACAAACACACACTCTCTCCCTCTCTTCTCTTCCTTGGACTGTGACCACCACACCACCATATCCGACCGCCACCACCACCACCACTACCACCATCAACACATACTGACAGTCCACGATTTGCACACTTATAATATAAATAATCTAGACAAGAATGTAAGAACATAAAGTAAAGAACATGAACAAGAATAAGTTCAAATGCAAATATCTAAGCAAGTCTAATCATATGTATCATTGATTAAACGATGAATACATGGTCGATATTACAACTTGTCTTACAAGAATACAAATGAACTAAATAATTGCTAAGTCTAGACACACTATAAACTTAAGAAATTACAAGAGAGAAAATAAAGTGACACACACTTTGTGGTGACAAACACAAAGTATAAATGATGCGGCTGTGTTGCTTTATATAGGGGAGGAATTAGGGCAACACAGCCTTACAATGATCGTGATAGAATGGTGGTTGTCGACTTCTCATAGGCTCGTTGTACTTGGATCCAGGAGCCTTTGTCTTCTTTACCAAAACGGGTATGAAAGAGAAAACCCTTGTTTTGGTCCCAACTGTACCTTTGCCATATAAGGTAACATTCAGTTGGAAGAACCACCATGTGACTTCTTGTCTTCTTGTGGTTTGAAAACTTCCCGCCTTGACACACAACTTGGAAAGTAAACCACCCGCTGACGAGAGTCATTGACTCGCTGATGACTTGCTGACGACTCACGTCAGCGACCAAGTCTGGTCAGCGAATCCTTGACTCAACAATCTCCCCCTATTCGCTGAGAAGACTTGTTGAGTAGATTGGACTTGAATAGAAATAAGGAATGATGAAAAGATGTCTTATATATCAACTTTAAATATTACAAGCTGATACATACAGCGTTTACATTTATAAGACATCTACAGATTTTCGGCTTCAAACTCCCAAGCATGTTCTTGCTTGGCAATCTGAACTGCTGGGTCATTATATCTGTGAGGCTTAAGCAGTTCCTCATCCAACTTGCTGATAAACCCTCTGTTGTTGGTCGTTTCAGCACATCTTCTTCTTATGCTCAGGATGAACCTAGTGGACGCCTTTTCTATTTCAGATAGGTGAAAGAACAGCTGATTATTCTGAAAATTTGTGAAGAAAATGTCAGCAGGACTCTCTATCACTCTTCCTTCCTCAAATAAGCTTCTTGGAGGAAGTCTGGTGTTCAGCAAGGCATCACCAGTGATTGGAGGAAGGTCCACAGCCAGGGTTCGATGTTCGATCTTTCTTTTCCTTTGAGCTTTTCTTCCTGCTGAGGCGGAGATAGCTGCTGGAGTACCAAACACTTGCCTCAGCATGGGCAAGTCTGCTTTGAACTTGGTTTCATACTCCCTGGCCTTCTCAAAGTACCCCTTTAGCATTTTTTGAAGCTGAGCATAGCTGTCAGCCTTCTTGTCTTTTATTATCATGTAAACCTCAAACCACTCGGAGGCACTCAAGGTGGTAGCTTTGACCCCTTCAAGTTTGACAGGCTTGTCAGCACCTTCTCTTAGGATCTTCAGGTTTGTCTTACGAACCATGTCAGCTTTGAAGGCTTCAGCAGCAATTATTCTTTGAGGCCTTTTCCTGTCCTCCATATGCTTTAACCACTTGGCTTTTTCTTCATCAAACTTCTTTCTTTTCTCACTGAGCTGTTGCTCAACTTCAGCATGTTTCTGTCTATACAATGCTTCAGCACCACCAGTTTTGAACAACATCTGTTGTTCAGCATCTAATTCACCTTTTTCTAGAAGAGGCAGCTGTTTGATGAATTCCAAGTTCTTTCTTTCGTTTTCTTGGTTCTCTTTTAACCTATCCAGCTCCTTGATTGCTTCTTCTTGAGTTTTTCCATCAGCAGTTTGTGCCAAGATATCAATCAATTCATGCTTATGACCTGCTGAGGATTGGATAGATTGCTGAGCAGCGGAAGATTTCTTGAAGAATCCAGACTCGGTGAGTTGTCTTCTCCGTTCATCAGAGAGTGGAGTTATTTCAGCATTTACTAGATATCTTCTGTCAAAGATACCCAGCATTTCCTTGGATGTGTCAGTGGCCATGTATATAGCGAAGCCAGTTTCCCATGCATCTTTAACTTCTTTGGGGTCAAACTGCTCCTCCACATCGGCAAAAGCTTCAATGTGCCCCTCATCAACAGCATCAGGGGGTACATTAGCATTGACAACCACAATTTGTTGCTCCCCCTCAACACCAGCAGGAGGAACTTCCACACTTTCATTCATTTCAGTCTCCCCCTCAGCACCAGCAGGGGGAACTTCACTTTCTTTTTCCTCACTGACAGCCACAATTGCCATTTCATTAGCAGTTGTGGTGTCAGTGGCATCAACCTCATCCAAAACCTTTTCAGCAGATTCATCATAGATTTTATCCACTGCTTTTTGAACTGCTTCAGTGACCAAATCTAAGATCTCAGCATCAATTTTCTCCCCCTTGGAAGTGGCATTTTTAATGACCACTTCCACAGTTGCTGCAGGTTGAGATTTTTGGTTCACAATTTGTGTCAACAAATTTTTAATTTCACCAACTTCCTTCTCAAGTTTTTCTTGTCTCTTACGATCTTCCTCAGTGAAGGATGCTGGAGGAACAGGAAGATCTGCCACTTGTTTTTCTAAGGCTTGAATAGCCTTAGTATTGCTTTCAACTTGAGTGGCAAGGGGAGAGACAAGATTAGTCAGCTTTTTGACCTCAGCAGTAGCAGAAGTGGTTGTGAAGGCTGCCTTTTTGGCTGAGTAGCTGGTGGAGTTGGCACATTTCAGCAGGGACAAGGCACTAGATTGAAGGATCTGCTGATCACGCTTGATAACTTTGGTGGATTCACTGATTTTGTGTTGATCAGCAGCCATGGAGATGAATTTTTCTTTAATCATCTCTACTTCTGAGCAGTTTTCGTTTTGCTTGTCGTACCAGCTGGTCAAAGTAGAGATCAGTCTTTCAGATTCATGGTCCTTCACATCTACAGCAATTTTTGCATATTTGGTGAGATCATTCAATTGATGCTCCACCCTTTCTAGTCTGTTGTCAGTGTATGTGGAGTAAGAAATGCCCAAATCTTTAGCAGCGAGGGGTTCGACTGCTGTTGGCAATTTAGAGGAGCAACCAGGAATAGCTTGGATAGAGGAAGGCATGCCGAGAGATAGCATGGTGTTCACTGGTTGTTTTGGAGGAGTTTTAGGTCTTGCAGTAAGAGTAACTGCCTCAGTGATTTCTTCAACATTTGTCATAGGCACAGTGACAGGAATTTCTTCAGCATTTTCTTCTTCAATTTCCATGTCACTGGCCTCCTTTTCATCAGCATGGCTGTAAGAATCCAGCCGAAAATCATCAGCGACAAAATCGTCCAAGTCTAAATCGCTTTCGTCATCAACAACTTCTTCTTCAGCAAACCCAATTTGTTCACTTTCAACATTTTCAACAGAAGACCCTCCTGCATTACTCCTTTCAATTTCTTCTACAGCTGTATCACCAACACCAATATTACCAGCATCACTTTCTACATTTCTTTCTTCAACACTTTCAATTTCAACATCACCAACACCATGCCCAGCCCCTTCAGTTAGATTTTCACCCCCAGCAACTTGCACTTCAGGAGCAACAGCAGTAGTTGCGTCCCTTTCAGCAATAGAGAAGCTGATAGGGGTGGGGGATAGAAGAGTTTCAATTTCTGGTTGTTGCTGCTCTACGTTTTCAGCAGCAGCAGGGGCTTCTTCCTTATTAATGAGAGAGAGTTGAGAGGGTTCCAATTCCTTTGCTGTTTTCTTCTTTCGTTTTGGAGCAGCAGGAATAGGAGATGAAGGAGCAGAGGACTTTTTAGACTTAGTCCTTGCCTTTGTGGTTTGTTTGGCAGCTTGGGATGGTGCGTGTTCAGCTGGCTCAACAGTGACCACCCCAGAGGGTTGTACAGGTGCTGATCCACTAACTTGTTTATAAATTTTGGGATAAGCGGAGTGGAGTACCTTTTTCATTGCAGTAGTGAGCTCAGCATACTTGATGTCAAAAATTGAGTGTCACAGGCAGGTGCTTTGTACACTGATGGACCAATTCTTGGAGCAGAAAACACGGTTGCACCAATGGGCTTATACTCGTCCTTTAGTTCATGCTTGAAAATTAGTGAAAGGAATCGAGTGAAAGGTACAGTGCAAGATCTGTTGCTAGCAAGTACTTTAGCCTTCAAATCTTCAAAGATGACACTGGCAAAGTCAATGAAACGTCCTTTTGCCAGAGCATAAATCATTTGCATCTGGACCGCAGTGGCTTGATCGAATGAGCCGCTGTTCCCACCAAGACATTGAATTACATGGGCAAAAAGCAACCTCCATACTCCAGGCAGGTTCTTTTTGGTGGGATTGCTGGGAACAGGTTGTGCTGGGACTACATTTGTTCCGTAGCCTATAGAGGGTAACCATGCTTTCCAAACCTCAGCAGATGCCATGTCTGCATATGGTCTTTCTGTGGTCTGAGAAGGAAGACGAAGAACTTCTCGAATCTTTTCTACAGTAATAGAAATGGTGTATTTTTTCTTCATAACAGTGCCTGAGATGGAACTGCTAGAAATATGATAATCACAAGTCCACCAAAATTCCCTCAGAAGATGAACACACATATCTTCTGGGTCCATGTAGATGGCCCTTCGTACAGGACATGCTTTGATGAAATCAAGCATTTGTTGGTACCCTTTAACTTTGGAGGGCACTTCCAGAGATCCAAGATAGTTATTGGGTTTGATGACTAACTTGTGAGCTTGAAATGATACTTTGTCGGAGGCAACAATCCCTTCTGGTTCAAAAACTTCAGAATGAAGATATGGGGGAACGTTTTTTAGGGTTTCTTGGAGGTTTGGATTCTCAGATAAGATCTCAGGATTTTCTGATTGTTGTTGTTGTTTTGGTGGGTGTTGTTGTTGAGATGAAGATGCCATTTGAGATTTGAATATAGAGATATGAAGAAGAGAAGATGAAAAGATTGAAGAAATGAGAAATGAAATTGAGAGATTTGAGAAAGTTTGAGAGAAATATGAGAGTATAATGGACTGAGAAGAAAATGATATGCATATATATGGCATGGATATGGGCCCCATTACTGCAGAAGTGAACCGTCACAATGACTCTCTTTCATACGTAATATATGCATATACATATTAAATAATTAAAAAACAGTGGTTTTGTATGTATATAAAGTGTACAAACTACTCATTTTTAATTGAAGAAATACGTATGTGAGTAACGTATAAAAGTAGTTTGATGTGACAACTTGTACCGTAATTTCAAACATACTCGAGTGATTACGGCGTGTACAGTGTACAAGTTGCCCATTAGGGAGAAAATCGAGGTAACCGTTTGATATTTTCATTAAAATATTAATATAAATGTTTAGTGGATATGCTCAAATGATGGATCAGTTGAGATCTAAGTATATCCGCTGACAAGGTTAGAAAATATGGTTACCTCTTTTAGTAAGCAAATTTCAACCAGCGACTTTTCAACTAACGTTGGTCGCTGATGAGTAAGGAATACAATTTTTAGCAAATTGTCAGCTATCAACGGATTTGATATGTCTTTACCAGAAGCCGTTTGCTGCTGGACTAGATAGAGACTTTTAGCTCTCTATTACTTTTATTTGCTTTTTCCCAAAGCAACAGGGATTTTAACGGATTTGATGTGTCTTTACCAGCAGCCGTTTGCTGCTGGACTAGATAGAGACTTTTAGCTCTCTATTACTTTTATTTGCTTTTTCCCAAAGCAACAGGGATTTTAACGGATTTGATGTGTCTTTACCAGCAGCCATTTGCTGCTGGACTAGATAGAGACTTTTAGCTCTCTATTACTTTTATTTGCTTTTTCCCAAAGCAACAGGGATCAACGGATTTGAAATGTCTTTACCAGCAGCCGTTTGCTGCTGGACTAGATGAAGACTTTTAAGCTCTTCATTGCTTTTTAGTTCAGCAAGTAAGACACGCTTGAACTTGCTGACAGAGATTTTGACCATAAGGTTACTTTTCAAGTTATAAGAGAGATGTAAGTTGAGGCATCAGCAGATATGACAAATCATGTCGCTGATTCACCATTCATCATTCCCAACTTGCTGACCAGATATTTAAATTTGGTTTCATCTAAAGGTTTAGTGAAGATATCATCAAGTTGGTCACCTGTGGGAATGAAGTAGATTTCAACATCCCCTTTCATGACATGGTCACGAATGAAGTGGTACCTAATGTTTATGTGTTTGGTCTTTGAATGCTGAACAGGATTGTGTGTGATAGCAATTGCACTTGTATTGTCACACATTATGGGAATCTTAGAAAATTCTAAGTCATAGTCAGCGAGTTGGTTTTTCATCCAGAGGACTTGTGCACAACAACTCGCTGCTGATACATATTCTGCCTCAGCAGTGGAGATGGAAACTGTATGCTGTTTCTTACTAGACCAACTAGTCAGCTTCCCCCCCAACAGTTGACATCCACCACTGGTACTTTTCCTATCTAACATGCAACCAGCATAGTCAGAGTCAGAATATGCAACTAGGTCAAAATTAGAGTCTTTGGGATACCAGAGACCCAATGTTGAAGTACCTTTTAGATACTTGAAAATTCGCTTAACAGCGAGAAGATGAGATTCCCTAGGAGAGGCTTGATATCTTGCACATAAGCAAGTAGCAAACATGATATCAGGACGACTCGCTGTGAGATACATCAGCGAGCCAATCATTCCCCGATAGTGAGTGGGGTTCACATGCTTGCCATCAGGATCAGCATGAAGATTATTGGGCGGAGACATAGGAGTGGCCTTAGTAGTGACATTAGACATGTCAAATTTGGCCAGCATGTCTCGAATGTACTTCTCCTGATTAATGAAAATCCCATTTGGGAGTTGACGAATTTGAAGACCAAGAAAGAAGGTCAGCTCACCCATCATGCTCATCTCAAAATGAGAGGACATCAGTGAGCTGAACTTGGTACAAAGTTTCTTGCTGGAGGACCCAAAAATGATGTCATCTACATATATCTGAACATATAGGACATCAGCACCCTTTCTATAGATGAAGAGGGTGTTGTCAATGGATCCTCGCTGAAACTTATTAGAGAGAAGAAATTCAGAGAGAGTGTCATACCAAGCTCTGGGAGCTTGTTTAAGACCATAGAGTGCCTTATAGAGGCGATAGACATGGTGTGGCTTGGCTGGATCTTCAAAACCAGGTGGCTGCTCAACATAAACTTCCTCATCGAGTTTTCCATTTAGGAAAGCACTCTTTACATCCATTTGATATACAGTGAAGTTTCTGTAAGCAGCATGTGCCAAGAATAAGCGAATAGCTTCCAATCTGGCCACTGGTGCAAAGGTTTCATCATAATCAACACCTTCTTCCTGAAGGTAACCTTGTGCAACCAGCCTAGCCTTGTTACGTGTAACAACACCATCTTCGTCCATTTTATTCCTATAAACCCATTTGGTTCCGATGGGTTCTTTTCCAGGAGGTAGAGGAACCAAAAACCAGACATTCTGTCTTTTGAATTGGGTGAGTTCCTCTTGCATGGCAGCAACCCATGAAGGATCAACCATTGCTTCTCCTATATTTTTGGGAGTGATCATAGACAAGAAGTTTACATACAGACATGTATTTCTTGTTGCTGATCGAGTAATAATCCCCTGCTGAGGATCACCGATGACTTGGTGAGCTGGATGACTAGATGTCCACTTAAGCGCAGGAGCACTTGAGACACCAAGTTGAGTGGCAGCAGAAATTGGAGCGATGGGATCAGCAGGAACATTATAAGTAGAGAGGTCAATGGTAAGAATGGGTTCAGGAGAATGATCAGCAGAGCCATTCGACTGATTTGAGTTATCATTGATGGTGGAGTCTTCAACAGACTCCATTTCTTCAGCATTTGCTGAAGCATCATGAAACTCCTCCTCAGTAGAGTCATCAGCATGCACGTCATCAGCCAGTGATCTAGGTTTGGCTGATGCTGCATGGATTGATCTTAAGATAGGCTCAACTGGCTCAATCGAGTAGATATGAGCAGCAATTTGCTCTAGTTCAACATCAGCTGAACTATCCTTTGTGATATGCTGAATAGTATCAGGCAGCGAGCAAGAAGCATCAACAAATGAGTCAGCTTCCTTAGTAAGAGGGTCAGCTAGCTCATTAAAAATGACCTCAGGCGAAGAAGATTGAATGTCCTTTAGTGCTGATGAGCTTTCATCAAAAGTAACATGAATGGATTCATCAACCTTCTGAAGGAGAGTATTGAATACTCTGAATGCCTTGCTGATGGACGAATACCCAAGAAAGTATCCATCATCAGCTTTAGGATCAAATTTTCCTAGGTGATCCTTGTTGTTTAAGATGAAGACAGGACATCCAAATACATGGAAGTATTTGATTTGAGGTTTCTTACCTTTCAACACCTCATACGATGTCTTGTCATGTCTTTTAACTATTAGACATCTATTTTGAGTATGACAAGCAGTGTTGACAGCTTCAGCCCAGAATTTACTAGGCAAAGAAGACTCACTGAGCATGATGCGTGCTGCTTCAATGAGAGTTCTATTTCTCCTTTCAGCGACACCATTTTGCTCAGGAGTTCTGGTGGAAGATAAATTTTGTGAGATCCCTTGATCAGCACAAAAGGCTTCAAGAATGTGGTTTCTGAACTCGGTACCATGATCGCTCCTGAGTTCTTTCACCCTTATGCTGTTGAGATTCTCCATTTTCTTGATGAAATTGATAATCTCTTCAGCAGCATTACTCTTAGAATGAAGAAAGATAGTCCAAGTGTATCGTGAGTATTCATCCACGATTACTAAAGTGTATCTGCTACCCTTTAGACTTTGGACATTCACTGGACCAAAAAGGTCCATGTGAAGAAGATGAAAGCAGCCAGAGATAGAATTGGCCTGCTTGGTTTTGAAGGTTGCTCTGTGGCTTTTACCTTTTTCACAAGCACCACAGAGTCTATCCTTTTCAAAGGAAAGATGAGGGAGGCCACGAACAAGGTTCTTTTTTGGCCAGAGAGTTAATGGTTTTGAAATTCACATGCAACATACGCTTGTGCCATAACCAATTTAGTTCAGCAGCCGACTTAGCAAAGAAACAAGTCTCACTATCAGTCTTGATAGGAGTGAAGTCAACCAGATATACATCTCGTTTTCTTGGAGCAACCAAGACTACTTCCTTGTTTACATTTACCACAGTGCCTTGATGTTTATCAAGAATTACTTTGTAGTCAGCATCACAAAGTTGACTTATGCTGATGAGATTATGTTTTAATCCATTGACATAAGCGACCTTGGAGAACTTAATGAGACCATTGGAGAGAAGACCATATCCTTCTGTTTGTCCAGTGGAGTTATCACCAAACACTACTGTAGGGCCAGCAGCCTCTACGTAGTTATCCAGCAGGGTCTTAGAGCCAGTCATGTGTTTTGAACAGTCACTGTCCAAGTACCACACACCTTTTCCCAGTGAGCCCTGCATGGATACAACAGAAGGATTTAGACTGGTTCACTGTTAAACTCGCTGACAGCCATCCCCCCCCCCCCCCCCCCCCCCCCCCCCCCCCCCCCCCCCCCCCCCCCCCCCCCCCCCCCCCCCCCCCCCCCCCCCCCCCCCCCCCCCCCCCCCCCCCCCCCCCCCCCCCCCCCCCCCCCCCCCCCCCCCCCCCCCCCCCCCCCCCCCCCCCCCCCCCCCCCCCCCCCCCCCCCCCCCCCCCCCCCCCCCCCCCCCCCCCCCCCCCCCCCCCCCCCCCCCCCCCCCCCCCCCCCCCCCCCCCCCCCCCCCCCCCCCCCCCCCCCCCCCCCCCCCCCCCCCCCCCCCCCCCCCCCCCCCCCCCCCCCCCCCCCCCCCCCCCCCCCCCCCCCCCCCCCCCCCCCCCCCCCCCCCCCCCCCCCCCCCCCCCCCCCCCCCCCCCCCCCCCCCCCCCCCCCCCCCCCCCCCCCCCCCCCCCCCCCCCCCCCCCCCCCCCCCCCCCCCCCCCCCCCCCCCCCCCCCCCCCCCCCCCCCCCCCCCCCCCCCCCCCCCCCCCCCCCCCCCCCCCCCCCCCCCCCCCCCCCCCCCCCCCCCCCCCCCCCCCCCCCCCCCCCCCCCCCCCCCCCCCCCCCCCCCCCCCCCCCCCCCCCCCCCCCCCCCCCCCCCCCCCCCCCCCCCCCCCCCCCCCCCCCCCCCCCCCCCCCCCCCCCCCCCCCCCCCCCCCCCCCCCCCCCCCCCCCCCCCCCCCCCCCCCCCCCCCCCCCCCCCCCCCCCCCCCCCCCCCCCCCCCCCCCCCCCCCCCCCCCCCCCCCCCCCCCCCCCCCCCCCCCCCCCCCCCCCCCCCCCCCCCCCCCCCCCCCCCCCCCCCCCCCCCCCCCCCCCCCCCCCCCCCCCCCCCCCCCCCCCCCCCCCCCCCCCCCCCCCCCCCCCCCCCCCCCCCCCCCCCCCCCCCCCCCCCCCCCCCCCCCCCCCCCCCCCCCCCCCCCCCCCCCCCCCCCCCCCCCCCCCCCCCCCCCCCCCCCCCCCCCCCCCCCCCCCCCCCCCCCCCCCCCCCCCCCCCCCCCCCCCCCCCCCCCCCCCCCCCCCCCCCCCCCCCCCCCCCCCCCCCCCCCCCCCCCCCCCCCCCCCCCCCCCCCCCCCCCCCCCCCCCCCCCCCCCCCCCCCCCCCCCCCCCCCCCCCCCCCCCCCCCCCCCCCCCCCCCCCCCCCCCCCCCCCCCCCCCCCCCCCCCCCCCCCCCCCCCCCCCCCCCCCCCCCCCCCCCCCCCCCCCCCCCCCCCCCCCCCCCCCCCCCCCCCCCCCCCCCCCCCCCCCCCCCCCCCCCCCCCCCCCCCCCCCCCCCCCCCCCCCCCCCCCCCCCCCCCCCCCCCCCCCCCCCCCCCCCCCCCCCCCCCCCCCCCCCCCCCCCCCCCCCCCCCCCCCCCCCCCCCCCCCCCCCCCCCCCCCCCCCCCCCCCCCCCCCCCCCCCCCCCCCCCCCCCCCCCCCCCCCCCCCCCCCCCCCCCCCCCCCCCCCCCCCCCCCCCCCCCCCCCCCCCCCCCCCCCCCCCCCCCCCCCCCCCCCCCCCCCCCCCCCCCCCCCCCCCCCCCCCCCCCCCCCCCCCCCCCCCCCCCCCCCCCCCCCCCCCCCCCCCCCCCCCCCCCCCCCCCCCCCCCCCCCCCCCCCCCCCCCCCCCCCCCCCCCCCCCCCCCCCCCCCCCCCCCCCCCCCCCCCCCCCCCCCCCCCCCCCCCCCCCCCCCCCCCCCCCCCCCCCCCCCCCCCCCCCCCCCCCCCCCCCCCCCCCCCCCCCCCCCCCCCCCCCCCCCCCCCCCCCCCCCCCCCCCCCCCCCCCCCCCCCCCCCCCCCCCCCCCCCCCCCCCCCCCCCCCCCCCCCCCCCCCCCCCCCCCCCCCCCCCCCCCCCCCCCCCCCCCCCCCCCCCCCCCCCCCCCCCCCCCCCCCCCCCCCCCCCCCCCCCCCCCCCCCCCCCCAGCAGCCTATGAGGTAGGTACAGAAGGATTTAGACTGGTTCACTGTTAAACTCGCTGACAGCCATGTCCGCGGGATTAAAGCTTTGAGCTTCAGAGGGTTCTTCTCTACTGATAGTGTCATTAGTAGAGAGAGGAAGAGGAGCACTAGGGTCAGTATTCTCATCACTTGGAGAGTTATCAACAAGTTGATGAGCAGGAAGCATGTCACGATCAATCACATAGGTGTAATATTGATCAGCAGAGGTGACAGTGGTTCCAGTATCTAGAACAGTCAAGTTGCTGACTTGATTGTTGTTCCCATACTCAACCAGAATGCTACCATGACCATTAGTAATGATCTCTTGAGAGTGGGGAAAGGAGATTCGCTAAGCAGCAATGAAGTCAGCAATGTTCTCCTCAGTGAGATCGGTTGACTCTCCTACACTATTTATATGATCAGCAGAAGCAGAACTTTCGCTGACCATAGTGGAGGAGGAAGCAGCCGCTGAGGAAGAAGGATTAGGTTGAATGACAACCTCAGGAGCATCCCTGGAGTTGTCACAATCAGAAGCAACATGACCTCTGCTGCCACATATGTAGCATTTTTTAACAGAGGTGCTGCCTTTTTGATTTTGAAGGAAGAATTCCTTCAGTTGAGAGGAAAGATCATTAACTTGCTGAGCTAGCTCGTTAATTTTAGGGTCAGAGGAGGAAGATGCCCTTTTCTTTTGCTTTGACTTTTGCTTATGCTTAAGTGTAAGCTGAGGCATCTTAGGAGCAGGACCCAAAATGGACTTTCCTTTTGGATCCTCAGATTGAGAGGTAGAGGGATTTTTTGATCCCTTGACTATACTCCACGCTTGATTAACATCAGGGTGAGAAGAAGAAGAAGAAGGACCCTGCTGAGATGGATGCACTCTTTTGGGAGTGATCGATCTAGGTTACTGATTAGGAGTAGCTGACCTCATTTGCCTATGAGGTAGGTACTGCCTATTAGGAGTAGAGGATCTAACTTGCTGATGAGGCAAGTGTCCTCTTTGAGGAGTGATAGGTCTTACTTGCTGATGGGGCAAGTATCCTCTTTGAGGAGTAACAGACCTATTTTGTGTATTAGACATTCTCTCTTTTTGAGGAGTTTTATGCCTCAAAATAGGAGTAGGCATCGATTGGGGTGCCTGCTGGTGGACCTGTCTATCAGCAGGTCTGACCTGTGAAGGTCCTACTTGCTGATATCTAGCGTCACCGAACCTGACGCGTCTTTTCATGACACGATCATCCTGCACAGTTTTACCGTCAGCATGAGCAGGAACTTGCTGAGAGGATGAAGAAGAAGAGGGTTGAGCAATTGGTTGAGGTTGCTGACTGACAGGATTAGCTCGCTGAGGCGTGCTATAGTCATAAGGGACAACAACCTTACTTCTTCTGAAGGGTTCAGTAGGTCTGATGGTGAGCTGCTGAGGAGCGATGAGTTTAAAGCCATCACTTCCAATATCCCCTTTAAAAGATTCCCCTGAAGAGTATTGAACTCTTCCTTCATTTAGCATCATGCCAATAATGGGAAGATGAGGATAGGGGTTGGTGGTGCTTGCTGAGGAGCCATCACCATTTTCCTCAGCAGGATTAGATGGGTCGCTGGTAGTAGGAGAGGTAGTACCAGCTTCCATTTCATTATGGTAATCGTTAAGACCCCTAACAAAATACCATTTCTTCATCTCTTCAGGAGAGATGACAGCAGACGGAGGGATAGAAATTTCAGGCTTCACCTCATCATTGAACAAGTCATAAAGAGAGGCAGCGGCATCGAAGTCACCGCCTATTACTGCCTGAACTTGGGCAGGGACTTGTTTGTTTAAGCACTGGTGGTGAAACCTGGAAGCTTTTGACCAGGAGGTCACAATCTTCTTAAGGTTGGAAACTTCAAGCTTGAGTCTTTCATTCTCAAGTTGAACCTTTTGTGCCAGCAACTCATGAGATTGAAGTTCAACGTGAACATTCCTCAACTCATTGAGTTTTTCAGATTTCTCACTCAACTCTGAGCAGACAGAGTCAAGTTTGGATTGGATATCAGCTCGTATAGATTCAACGAACTGGATATCACAAAGAAGAGATTCGAAGATTTTAGGTTTATCTTCGTCAGAGGCAGAAGAGTGAGCACATACCTTTTTAATGGTGACGTTTACCCACTGACTGGAAGAGACTTGGTCTTTAGTCAGAGCATCACCATCAGCGAGTGCCATAAGACACATGGCATCGACGTATTCTTCACTGTCTGAATCATCTGATTCAACCCAGTCGTGCTCTTCAGCTACCAGCCCTTTTGCTGGTGTTTTTGCATTTTCCATTTCAGCAACCTTGGCTTTTAGCTGATAGTATTTGTTCCTGTACTCATCAGCAGGTTTGGAAGGGTTAGTTTTAGGAGCAGCAGGAGTTGGTAAACCAACCCTGCACTCCTTTTGGTAGTGTCCCTTTCTACCACATCTCCAGCACTCCTCTTGAGTTTTGTCAACAGGAGGCTTGTATGGAGCAACCGACTTACGGTTGTTCATTTTCGAGAGTACCTCTTACCAGCGACTAAGGCAAAGTCCATAAAGTCGCTGAACATCTCTTGTTTCTCATCAGCGTCGAGATCATTAACAAGAGACTGAATAGGAGGTGGGAGATGAGAAGAGTTGGCACCACTATTAAAATTAATGGGCTCAGCAGAGACAAGGGCAAGGGGGTCAGTAGCAGTATAAGCAGAAGAGGTTGAAGTAGAGGAAGGGAGGGACCAGCACGATGTTGTGCGTCAGCAGCGGCTCTTAGAGTTTGAGCAAGAGCTCTCTCTTCAAATTGAAGAATACCGAAGAGAGACTCAAGATCAAGCCCATTAAGACGCTCGGTGGTCCTGAGGATTTGTCTTAGACCTTGCCACTTGATAGGTAAACTATCAAGAAATTTGTGGCATACCTCAAAGTCGTCATGGGTGATACCAACAGTGGTCATGTCGTTCAGCAACCCTTTAAATCGAGTATAAGTGCCGTTGAGACCTTCATTGGGGAGAGAAAAGAATTTTTCATAGGCTCTTTTAAGGTCTATCTTTTTAGT
>CM067174.1:46716537-46754037 GCA_034093135.1 Erigeron breviscapus | reverse complement strand
AATTACTTGACTAAAGAAAAATTAAATTTAAACAATATACAATCCCGTAAGCAAGAAAATCTTATCAGATTTCATTAACTAAGAATCTCACGAATTACATAAAAGAGCAGGTAGCAGACAGACATAAGTCAAAATTGCATAAAGAACACCAATTACACCAACAAGCCTAAATAAAGAAGCATTTCAAAAGTTGCAGTAACTAATGCATTTACTAACTACAAATGAGGATTCTTACCTGTCGCAGGGGACTATCTTGGGGAAGATAGCTGCCAATAGTTTTTCCATATACTTCGCAAGTAGAGAAGTGAATGAGACGCTTGTTATTCTCTGAACAGTACTTAACCTGATAAGTTAAGATCACAGTAGCGATCAAATTTCCGTAAAACTTGGAATAATCAAACATCAAAAGCAGCCAAATAGTTCTAAACTTCGAATATACACAAAAACATCAAACAAACGCTATAAAAACATAAGCCATACCACAGGGAGCGCATCGATGAAATTGCTGTAAATTGTGTCAAGAGGACGCGTATTGTAATCCGCAGGTATACATAAAGTCTAACCGGTTTCAGAATGAACGAGTGTTCTTCCCCTCTTCTGTCAAAGGATGTCAAAACAATGATTTAAACGAAGCAATAGTGGAAGATCTAGTCTACTATTTACCAGTATTCACAAACACCATGTACCACCTACTCCTTTACGGAATCAAATAAAGAGTTACAAAATGATAATTTCCTGATCCTCAAATCAAAACAAATATTCAACAATAACAATATCCAATAGATATAATTATAGATATAGATATAGATATAGATATATAAATCCTTTGATAACAAAAACTAAAAAAAACCTAATTTAATTAATAAAATCAGATTTCAGATTCAGAAACAAATACCTCACTCACTCCTTGTTCTTCAACCTCTCAATCCTCTGATTAAGTTGATCAACTTTCACAAGCATCTTAGTAACCGAATACAAAATCCAGTAAAAAACAAGCGCTGAGCCAATAAGCAAAGCGTTACGCTGACTTTTCATGATGGATTTTTGATGAAATCTAGGGTTTTATATTTTTTTTTTTAGAACAGCTAGGAATCTAGGGTTTTATATTAAGATAGATAGATAGATCGATTGAAGAAATCTAGGGTTTTATATTAAGATAGATAGATAGATCGATCGATTGATTGTAAAAAACTGTATGTGTGTGGAAAAATGGGGGTTTTTTGGGTTATTTTAGAAGTAAAGGCGATCTGTATAATAAGAAGACACTGTAGCCCCGTGTTACCCTACCTTTTTTTATGACACTAAAAAATGCGTGTCATAAACCCTTCAGATTTTACAAATTATGACAGTATTTTTATGACTTCTCACTTTGCGCGTCATCTATTAGCGTGGGTCATAAAAAGCGGGTCAAGGATAGCCCTGTTTCTAGTAGTGTTCATGATATCAGAAGGAAGAGTGCTGATGATCATGTTCTTAAGCCTTGCATCAAGATTAACAAGTTTCCTCTCATCGTCAGTCCATTGAACCTCTGGTTTGACGATGTCAATCACAATCTCAGGAGCATCGACAGTTGCTCCTAGTGTTCTTTGCACCAGAGTAGGAATATATGGACCAACGGTCAGAATTGACATAAGGTAGGGTTCCACACCCACTATGTGAAGTAACATCCTCTCCTTCCAAGACCCAAAGTCATCGGGCTCGAATTTTTGAGGGACAGACACGTAACCAAAGTCACGTGTGTTAACGAGGGTGGGAACAGCAGTCATGTTCTTGTTTTAAGAAAAGATTAAGAAAGATAAGAAAGTACAGAAATTTAAGAAAATAAGTATGCAAACAGATCTTGTTTCAATAACTTAGAAACAGCTAGGAATCTAGGGTTTTATATTAAGATAGATAGATAGATCGATTGAAGAAATCTAGGGTTTTATATTAAGATAGATAGATAGATCGATCGATTGAAATCTAGGGTTTTATATTTTTTTTTTAGAACAGCTAGGAATCTAGGGTTTTATATTAAGATAGATAGATAGATCGATTGAAGAAATCTAGGGTTTTATATTAAGATAGATAGATAGATCGATAGAAGAAATCTAGGGTTTTATATTAAGATAGATAGATAGATCGATTGATGAAATCTAGGGTTTTATATTTTTTTTTTTAGAACAGCTAGGAATCTAGGGTTTTATATTAAGATAGATAGATAGATCGATTGAAGAAATCTAGGGTTTTATATTTTTTTTTTAGAACAGCTAGGAATCTAGGGTTTTATATTAAGATAGATAGATAGATCGATTGAAGAAATCTAGGGTTTTATATTAAGATAGATAGATAGATCGATCGAAGAAATCTAGGGTTTTATATTAAGATAGATAGATAGATCGATTGAAGAAATCTAGGGTTTTATATTAAGATAGATAGATAGATCGATTGAAGAAATCTAGGGTTTTATATTAAGATAGATAGATAGATCGATTGAAGAAATCTAGGGTTTTATATTAAGATAGATAGATAGATCGATTGAATGAAATCTAGGGTTTTATATTTTTTTTTTTAGAACAGCTAGGAATCTAGGGTTTTATATTTTTTTTTTTAGAAAGTAGAAATCTAGGGTTTTATATTTTTTTTTTAGAACAGCTAGGAATCTAGGGTTTTATATTAAGATAGATAGATAGATCGATTGAAGAAATCTAGGGTTTTATATTTTTTTTTTAGAACAGCTAGGAATCTAGGGTTTTATATTAAGATAGATAGATAGATCGATTGAAGAAATCTAGGGTTTTATATTTTTTTTTTAGAACAGTAGAAATCTAGGGTTTTATATTTTTTTTTTAGAACAGCTAGGAATCTAGGGTTTTATATTAAGATAGATAGATAGATCGATTGAAGAAATCTAGGGTTTTATATTAAGATAGATAGATAGATCGATCGATGAAATCTAGGGTTTTATATTTTTTTTTTAGAACAGCTAGGAATCTAGGGTTTTATATTAAGATAGATAGATAGATCGATTGAAGAAATCTAGGGTTTTATATTTTTTTTTTTAGAACAGCTAGGAATCTAGGGTTTTATATTTTTTTTTTAGAAAGTAGGAAATCTAGGGTTTTATATTTTTTTTTTTAGATGAAATCTAGGGTTTTATATTTTTTTTTTAGAACAGCTAGGAATCTAGGGTTTTATATTAAGATAGATAGATAGATCGATTGAAGAAATCTAGGGTTTTATATTAAGATAGATAGATAGATCGATTGAAGAAATCTAGGGTTTTATATTAAGATAGATAGATAGATCGATCGATTGATTGTAAAAAACTGTATGTGTGTGGAAAAATGGGGGTTTTTTGTTTTTTTTTTTTTTGTTCTTGATTTAAGAAAAGATAAGAAAGTACATAATTTTAAGAAAATAAGTATGCAAACAGATCTTGTTTCAATAACTTAGAAACAGTGGCTCTGATACCACTTGACAGTCCACGATTTGCACACTTATAATATAAATAATCTAGACAAGAATGTAAGAACAGAAAGTAAAGAACATGAACAAGAATAAGTTCAAATGCAAATATCTAAGCAAGTCTAATCATATGTATCATTGATTAAACGATGAATACATGGTCGATATTACAACTTGTCTTACAAGAATACAAATGAACTAAATAATTGCTAAGTCTAGACACACTATAAACTTAAGCAATTACAAGAGAGAAAATAAAGTGACACACACTTTGTGATGACAAACACAAAGTATAAATGATGCGGCTGTGTTGCTTTATATAGGGGAGGAATTAGGGCAACACAGCCTTACAATGATCGTGATAGAATGGTGGTTGTTGACTTCTCATAGGCTCGTTGTACTTGGATCCAGGAGCCTTTGTCTTCTTTACCAAAACGGGTATGAAAGAGAAAACCCTTGTTTTGGTCCCAACTGTACCTTTGCCATATAAGGTAACATTCAGTTGGAAGAACCACCATGTGACTTCTTATCTTCTTGTGGTTTGAAAACTTCCCGCCTTGACACACAACTTGGAAAGTAAACCACCCGCTGACGAGAGTCATTGACTCGCTGATGACTTGCTGACGACTCACGTCAGCGACCAAGTCTGGTCAGCGAATCCTTGACTCAACACATACAGACACACACAAAGTTGCTTTCTCTCTCTCTCTCTCATCTTACAGCGACGACAACCACCACTACAATCTGGATCTCCATCTCAAACCACTAGCAACAACAACAAATGGATGATGATGTTTTAGATATTACTAGAGTGATATTTTATGTAGTTTATGTTTTTTATATAAAAAATTGATAAACAAACCATTTTTATCCATGATTTGTAGTTTTTTTATTACTTTTGTTTTTTCATATGATAAGAAGTTGTATTTTTTGTTGTTGTTGTTTAAAATTCTTATAATGAGTTTTGCTCACAAAGTATTTGATGAAATGTCTAAACCAAAGTGTATGTACTAAATCAAATTTGATTATATACGTATTTACTGATTATACAGCCAATCATATGATATGAAATACAACAGATTCAAGCATAAAAGCAAATTTGATTATATATAGGTTTGTTGATATAAACTCCATTTGTTTGTGTAAATGTATGAATAAAATCAAATTTGATTTTATTCGTACAGTTTGAAAAAGCTATTGAAAATCAAATTTGATTTTATGCATACATTTAGAAAAACAAATAGAGTCTATATCAAGAAACCTATACAAAATCAAATTTGATTTTATTCGTACAGTTTGAAAAAGCTATTGAAAATCAAATTTGATTTTATGAATACATTTAGAAAAACAAATAGAGTCCATATCAAGAAACCTATACAAAATCAAATTTGATTTTATGCATACAGTTTGAAAAAGCTATTGAAAATCAAATATGATTTTATGCATACATTTAGAAAAACAAATAGAGTCTATATCAAAAAACCTATACAAAATCAAATTTGATTTTATTCGTACAGTTTGAAAAAGCTATTGAAAATCAAATTTGATTTTATGCATACATTTAGAAAAACAAATAGAGTCCATATCAAGAAACCTATACAAAATCAAATTTGATTTATGCATACATTTAGAAAAACAATTGGAGTTCATATCAAGAAACCTATATAAAATCAAATTTGATTTTAGGGTTTTAGAATGCGTCCTTCCTCGACCTTCAAACCCTAAACCCTATAGCGGTGGCCGAAGGCCCCGTTGTCATGATTCCCCCTCCGAATCAAATTTGATTTTAGGGTTTTAGAATGTGTCCTTCCCCTTGAAAGGGTGCCCTTTTTAGGGTTTTAGAATGTGTCCTTCCCCCCGAAAGGGTGCCCTTTTTAGGGTTTTAGAATGTGTCCCTCCCCGACGATAACAAACTCTAGGGTTTAGGGTTTGAAGGTCGAGGGTTAGCCCTCGGCCTTCAAACCCTAAACCCTAGAGTGGGAACCCTCACCCTTTTTAGGGTTTTAGAATGTGTCCTTCCCCCCGAAAGGGTGCCCTTTTTAGGGTTTTAGAATGTGTCCCTCCCCGACGATAACAAGCTCTAGGGTTTAGGGTTTGAAGGTCGAGGTTTAGCCCTCGGGCTTCAAACCCTAAACCCTAGAGCGGTGGCCGAAGGCCCCGTTGTCATGATTCCCCCTCCGAATCAAATTTGATTTTGCATACATTTAGAAAAACAAATAGAGTCTATATCAAGAAACCTATACAAAATCAAATTTGATTTTATGCATACAGTTTGAAAAAGCTATTGAAAATCAAATTTGATTTTATGCATACATTTAGAAAAACAAATAGAGTCCATATCAAGAAACCTATACAAAATCAAATTTGATTTTATTCGTACAGTTTGAAAAAGCTATTGAAAATCAAATTTGATTTTATGCATACATTTAGAAAAACAAATAGAGTCCATATCAAGAAACCTATACAAAATCAAATTTGATTTTATGCATACAGTTTGAAAAAGCTATTGAAAATCAAATTTGATTTTATGCATACATTTAGAAAAACAAATAGAGTCTATATCAAGAAAACCTATACAAAATCAAATTTGATTTTATTCGTACAGTTTGAAAAAGCTATTGAAAATCAAATTTGATTTTATGCATACATTTAGAAAAACAAATAGAGTCCATATCAAGAAACCTATACAAAATCAAATTTGATTTATGCATACATTTAGAAAAACAATTGGAGTTCATATCAAGAAACCTATATAAAATCAAATTTGATTTTAGGGTTTTAGAATGCGTCCTTCCTCGACCTTCAAACCCTAAACCCTATAGCGGTGGCCGAAGGCCCCGTTGTCATGATTCCCCCTCCGAATCAAATTTGGTTTTAGTTTAGAATGTGTCCCTCCCCTTGAAAGGGTGCCCTTTTTAGGGTTTTAGAATGTGTCCTTCCCCCCGAAAGGGTGCCCTTTTTAGGGTTTTAGAATGTGTCCCTCCCCGACGATAACAAACTCTAGGGTTTAGGGTTTGAAGGTCGAGGCTAACCCTCGACCTTCAAACCCTAAACCCTAGAGTGGGAACCCTCACCCTTTTTAGGGTTTTAGAATGTGTCCTTCCCCCCGAAAGGGTGCCCTTTTTAGGGTTTTAGAATGTGTCCCTCCCCGACGATAACAAGCTCTAGGGTTTAGGGTTTGAAGGTCGAGGTTTAGCCCTCGGGCTTCAAACCCTAAACCCTAGAGCGGTGGCCGAAGGCCCCGTTGTCATGATTCCCCCTCCGAATCAAATTTGATTTTGCATACATTTAGAAAAACAAATAGAGTCTATATCAAGAAACCTATACAAAATCAAATTTGATTTTATTCGTACAGTTTGAAAAAGCTATTGAAAATCAAATTTGATTTTATGCATTTTTTTTTTTTTTTTTTTTTTTTTTTTTTTTTTTTTTTTTTTTTTTTTTTTTTTTTTTTTTTTTTTTTTTTTTTTTTTTTTTTTTTTTTTTTTTTTTTTTTTTTTTTTTTTTTTTTTTTTTTTTTTTTTTTTTTTTTTTTTTTTTTTTTTTTTTTTTTTTTTTTTTTTTTTTTTTTTTTTTTTTTTTTTTTTTTTTTTTTTTTTTTTTTTTTTTTTTTTTTTTTTTTTTTTTTTTTTTTTTTTTTTTTTTTTTTTTTTTTTTTTTTTTTTTTTTTTTTTTTTTTTTTTTTTTTTTTTTTTTTTTTTTTTTTTTTTTTTTTTTTTTTTTTTTTTTTTTTTTTTTTTTTTTTTTTTTTTTTTTTTTTTTTTTTTTTTTTTTTTTTTTTTTTTTTTTTTTTTTTTTTTTTTTTTTTTTTTTTTTTTTTTTTTTTTTTTTTTTTTTTTTTTTTTTTTTTTTTTTTTTTTTTTTTTTTTTTTTTTTTTTTTTTTTTTTTTTTTTTTTTTTTTTTTTTTTTTTTTTTTTTTTTTTTTTTTTTTTTTTTTTTTTTTTTTTTTTTTTTTTTTTTTTTTTTTTTTTTTTTTTTTTTTTTTTTTTTTTTTTTTTTTTTTTTTTTTTTTTTTTTTTTTTTTTTTTTTTTTTTTTTTTTTTTTTTTTTTTTTTTTTTTTTTTTTTTTTTTTTTTTTTTTTTTTTTTTTTTTTTTTTTTTTTTTTTTTTTTTTTTTTTTTTTTTTTTTTTTTTTTTTTTTTTTTTTTTTTTTTTTTTTTTTTTTTTTTTTTTTTTTTTTTTTTTTTGTTGACATTAAGTAATTTTTTTTTTGTGACCGAATTGTCACTTTGCAAAAAGTAAAAGTAAATAAATTAAATCCGGTATGACCGGGGCAGGGTTCGTCTGAAGACGATAATAAGCTCTAGGGTTTAGGGTTTGAAGGTCGAGGCTAACCCTCGGGCTTCAAACCCTAAACCCTAGACCGGTGGCCGAAGGCCCCGTTGTCATGATTCCCCCTCCGAATCAAATTTGATTTTGCACGTCCCTCCCCTACTACATCCCGCTCTAACCCTCGGCCTTCAAACCCTAAACCCTAGAGTGGGAACCCTCACCCTTTTTAGGGTTTAGAATGCGTCCTTCCCCCCGAAAGGGTGCCCTTTTTAGGGTTTTAGAATGCGTCCCCTGATGTGTGAAATCGAGTAATAAAATTTATAAACACGAACTACCAAAAGACTGACTACAACATACTCACAAGCAGTGAACCTGATCGCATGCAGTATAGTAAACTTGGTAAATCCGAGGTCGATCTCGAGGACTAAGTACGTAATTGTTCAAATAAAGTAATTCAAGTAAAAGGGGGGTTTTTTTTGTGACCGAATTGTCACTTTGCAAAAAGTAAAAGTAAATAAATTAAATCCGGTATGACCGGGGCAGGGTTCGTCTGAAGACGAAAGTAAAAATAATTTGTATGACAATAATTTAAAAGGAATCCATCTTGATTTCGCTCAACAATACGCTCAGATTGCACATAAATGAAGTTCAAATCCAAATTAAGTTGATTAAATAACCGAGACTCAAACAAAGCACCAACCCCGTACCCGTCAAGTTAATGACATCATTTGACTCTCTTGCTTAAACTAGTTTCATTACAAAGACCGGTACCCCAAGACATCTTTTATAACTCCCCTAATCAAACAATTGATTTGGCTATTAAAATAACAATTATATCTATCGATTGTACCCAACCGTTAACACATTACTTCCTATTATCATTGAATGATTATCTACCGTACCCGTCATAGACCCAATTGTTTGTACCCAAACAATCAAAATGAAATATATGAAATCAATAATTACCATTAAAGACACACATAAATCACCACTCAATTCAAGATAAATTTAAAGGAAGAAATACGCTAAGATCACGATATAACGTTAAATTAAATCAACATTGAATTAATAAAATTGTGCAATCTTTACATATTGTCTCACTCCATCAAGATGGATGATGAAGCGATTAGCCACTCATATTAAATATGAAAGAGGAAATCAAAATAGAAGAATTCATCGTTACCGAATACAAATAAATGGAAGCAAATAACGAGAGTGATCCAATCGTGTTTTTGATCTTCAAAGATGAATAAACTGATGAAAATCCTCCTCTAAAGATGTAAAAATCGGCTGGAAAGTAAAGTTAGGGTTTGTGAATGTTTTGCAAGCTATTTATAGTTTCTCAAAAAGATGCCAAAATTTCGACTCACACTGCGTCGCAGTTCCTGGTTGACTTCGTTGACTCTTTGACGAGCTTCTAACTTCAGTTTCGTGCCTCGTAAATCATCCGTAAGCACTCATTTCACCTCAGAAACATCGTTTTCTCCAGATCTATGCTCAAATACCTGTTAATATCCTGAAACACTAACAAATACCATAAACGCACCAAATGTATACGAAAACGACCTGAAAACCATTTAAAAACAACTAATTAATCCGTGAGAAATAGGTATAAAATACGACATATCAAATCCCCCCACACTTAAGCTTTGCTTGTCCTCAAGCAATTCCAAGCTGAAAAACAAATTACCTTGGTACATCCATGGAAAATACATTTCAGTTATCAAAAAGAAGCTCAACCATAAATGAAAATAAAAAGAGATGGTTAGGCAGTTTTAATCTTAAATGAAAACTGGAATGTTTGACAATACTTGACTGATACACAAGCCTCAATAACACGACTAAGCACAAAAGAATCGAATCAATGATATCTCGTCTATCCTACTCCAACGAACTTACTTTTGGGGTTGAATATTTGAATAATCACTCAAAGCCTAGTCGTGATGCATAATCTTTACATATTGTCTCACTCCATCAAGATGGATGATGAAGCGATTAGCCACTCATATTAAATATGAAAGAGCAAATCAAAATAGAAGAATTCATCGTTACCGAATACAAATAAATGGAAGCAAATAACGAGAGTGATCCAATCGTGTTTTTGATCTTCAAAGATGAATAAACTGATGAAAATCCTCCTCTAAAGATGTAAAAATCGGCTGGAAAGTAAAGTTAGGGTTTGTGAATGTTTTGCAAGCTATTTATAGTTTCTCAAAAAGATGCCAAAATTTCGACTCACACTGCGTCGCAGTTCCTGGTTGACTTCCGTTGACCTTCTTTGACGAGCTTCTAACTTCAGTTTCGTGCCTCGTAAATCATCCGTAAGCACTCATTTCACCTCAGAAACATCGTTTTCTCCAGATTATGCTCAAATACCTGTTAATATCCTGAAACACTAACAAATACCATAAACGCACCAAATGTATACGAAAACGACCTGAAAACCATTTAAAAACAACTAATTAATCCGTGAGAAATAGGTATAAAATACGACATATCAAATCCCCCCACACTTAAGCTTTGCTTGTCCTCAAGCAATTCCAAGCTGAAAAACAAATTACCTTGGTACATCCATGGAAAATACATTTCAGTTATCAAAAAGAAGCTCAACCATAAATGAAAATAAAAAGAGATGGTTAGGCAGTTTTAATCTTAAATGAAAACTGGAATGTTTGACAATACTTGACTGATACACAAGCCTCAATAACACGACTAAGCACAAAAGAATCGAATCAATGATATCTCGTCTATCCTACTCCAACGAACTTACTTTTGGGGTTGAATATTTGAATAATCACTCAAAGCCTAGTCGTGATGCATAATCTTTTACCATAGGCTTGTACTAGGTTCGTTCCTTCACCGCCATGGTGCAAGCACCACAACGTCTATCAGAAGAGGTCTTTCAAGGGTTTCAATGAATTCTTGGGCTAAACAAGGTATTTAAAAGGGTATGAAAATTTTGGGATAACAATTGGTGTTAAAAAGAAATAACACAACATTTAACAAAGTTTCACATAATAGTCTAATCCATTAAATCCCATGTCATTAGTTGCCAACGGTCCAAAACCAGAAAAGTTGTCCCGACAATACCCCCAATAGAACGATCAAAAACCGACACCATTGTGGTGTATGACAATCAACAACTCAATCAACCAAAACTAACCATGTTGGCTTAAACGAACTTGCCAACCCGAATATGATAACTGGAGAATATAGCATTACAATCCTTTTGTTGGTTAAAAAGATGTACCAACTCAACTCGATAATTTGTAGAGACAATGAAGCTTTTGTTGGTGTTATTGATGAACCAACTAATAAAAATGATTTGACAAAAAGTGAGAAATACCAACTGACAGCCCAAGCTCTTTTTTCATTTTTTCTACTTTTTTTTTTTTTTTTCTTTTTCAATTCTTTTATTCTTTTTTTTTTTGTGAGCTACTTTTACTCTGACTAATTGGTATTCTCTAAATAATATTGAACAGTGACAAATCATTTAACAATACGCTAAGATGAATAATCCAGACTCAATCCAAAAATCATGACGAAATCAATCTATTCTCAGTAAGCGAGAATATCCCAGCCCGACACAATAAGATAAAAACCCAAACCATCCACTAGCATAGGCAACCAATGACCCACCAGGACTTCGACTATCGGCATGGCTAGGAAAGGTGAATATTTAGGGTGGATTTAATAACAAAGAACAGGCTAATGACAACATGTTTTCTAATGTTTCTTGCACTAAAAGTGAGTGCAACATAAGGGTTTTAACTGGTGGTTCACTAACCAGTGTAGTTAGCTACTCAGCACATTAACAAAACATGCACATAACAAATTTTTACGAAACAAGGGGTGAACATACAAAGAACAAAGGGTTTAATCCTAAATTTGCCTCTTCTGACAAATAACACGGAACGATCAACCAGGACAAGTTCTAGAATCAACGCAATCACCGGCACACTCATAGCAAATGAAAATAATCCGAAAATGGAAAAACCAACCTCAAACTTGCACATCATAGTTCAGAGTTCTAAGTAGAACCCTTACTCTTGGATAAATCCAAAAGCCTACGAGAGGGACAAATTTACAAGGCTAATAAATCCAAACCCGTAAACACCTAGCATAACTAGAAGTGAATCAATAATCTCACAAATTTGGTGTTTTGGTGCTATAAGCGTGCTAGTCATATTATTAATCCAAAAGGGATTGCCTAATTAATCAGTCAAAACACATTCCACCAATTAAACTTTGTACCAAAGGTGTAGTCAAATTGCTCATTAATATCTATAATTAGGTGACAAAAGCAATAACTACAAGGACAAGCATGCAAAAGTTTAAAAATCCTCTAAAATACCCGACTTTTTCCCATTTACCACCCCCCGCCCCCCCACACTTGAGTTGGACAATGCCCTCAATGTCCAATGAACTAAGGCAAACTATGGGAAATAGGAGAAAGTAAACAAAAGACAAAATCAAGAACAAGAAAAACTTGCCGGGTATGACGGGTGTTCCATGCTTGAATCATGCCAACAAGAATATGGCGTTGAACTTACTGCCAGCATATGCATATGACAAACTTGCTATTCAACATGAACACACGATTAATAGCCAACATGATATAATAAAGCATGCATACCATTCTCCCTACTTATTCAAACAAAATGAAAAGAAAAGAAAATACGATGTCTCATCACCCCGTGGGGTGAATACAAACCAAACAAATTAAAAATAAAGAAAATACGATGTCTCATCACCCCGTGGGGTGAATACAAACCAAACAAATTAAAAATAAAGAAAAGTACGGAAATTGAAATTGTTCAAACAAGTACATGATACAAGCCATCAAGAACCCAATAGACGGCATAACTTATCATCCAATCATCTCAATCAATCAGCTGGGAGGAGGCGGGTAACCAGGCATAGCACCACCAAATAATGATGCAGCCGCGCGCTCAGCGAATGTAGGCTCTGCTGATCCCGATCCTCCAACTCCTGCATCACCAGCCTGTATACCTGCAAAAGAACCAAAAGAGACAGGATGATCTGGACCCCGTCCCCCGAGATCGTGGGAAGGAGCCTGCTCGTACTGGCGCTCTGGTGGGTAAAAGAAACCACCAGTCCTGTGCTCTGGAATAAAAATACTGGGAGGGCGGTAATCTGGAATCTGCTGAGGTGGATGGAACTCCTCACCCCTATACTGAGCCTCCCACATCGGCTGATAGCGCTGCTGATCAAACATAACATGGCTCATCCCTGAGCCCACCCATCTAAAATCACCATCCATCCTGGTCTGGAACTGCTGCTGGGAATTCCACATGTTATTCACAGTGGCTTCCAACGAAGAAAAGTCCCAAGTACCTGAGGGGCGGCAGAAGAAGATGCCCCCGCAGTAGCAGAAGTAGTGGCACGACGCTTAGTACGTCGTACAGGAGGCTGCTCGGGTGCCTCTGCCATCTCTGCATCATCATCATTACCTTCATCCCCCTCCTCGCCTTCAGAGGCGACATCACCAAAGTCAATCAACTCATAAAGATCCTTGTGCTTTTGGGGCTTAAGCAATCCAAACCTTTTCAAATCATTGTATGTAAATTCCTTCATGGACTTCCAGTTCAAGTTAAACATTGTGTTAGCCCTCTCACCATCACATCCAAAAAACTTGACCATTCTCGTAATAAAATGGCCACAAACCAATTTCCGATCCCGCATCCCACGGGTACCCATATGCTTGGCTACAACAAAAGGAGCACAAGCCGTCTTGTAAGGGTCGCTTTCCTGAAACAACCTCAAAAGCCATATCAGTCCTAGAAGTAAATTCCAAACAAATTTTTAAAAGCCTGGTTGTTTTCTATCAAGTCCCTACTATACATCCCTGTAGCCACACCGAACTCAGCAATAGACAAAGATCTCATCTTACCCCCACATCGAAAGGAGATCACGTTCTCATCAAAAATACTTTTAGCACTATCAATTTTCTTAACATTAATGGTGGAATACACCTCAAGACACCATTCTTTGCAAACAGGTTCCCTATTCCTAAAAATTTCTATCCACATGCTAAACTCGGTATCAATTGGGTTACCAAAAGCATCATTCGCCCTACCCATAAGGCGCATTAAACTACTAATATCCTCCCGAATACCAAGCATGTCAAGCATATTACCCACTAGAAAATATCTACCATCAATCTAGCAATTAATCAACCAACCCCCTCCCCTATTGACAATATCTACCATCAATTCGAATTAATATCATAAGATAAGCATAATTTTTTTTTATTTATGATTTTCGAAATTTCTGAAAGACATCACATGACTGCGTCGCATTCACCTTACTGCGGCGCAGTCTTATTTCAGAGATACAGGGTGCTTCGCAGTCCAAGAAGGCTGCGTCGCATTGGTCTGAAGCGACTGCGTCGCAGTCTGCTAACTGCGGCGCAGTGGCTCCCCCTCACACTTACCCTTTTGATTTTTATTTTCCTAAATCAACTTACCGGTTCGCGTGGAAAGCCTCCATGCCTGTAAATCTCGATACAAACACCTTAAAAACATAATAATAAGCAAAATTCATAGGAAATAAGAAATATGAAACACGGGTTGCCTCCCGCGAAGCGCTAAGGTTATTAGTGAGTCGTTAGCTCGACTCCATGACCTTCTTTATTGATCCATTTCGAAGAATGGAAGTTCGTCAAAGACGACTCCCACCTCTTCCTCTTCTTCACTATAAAGCTTCAACCTGTGACCATTAACAATAAACGTAGCTCCATCCGATTTAAACAATTTAACATAACCAGATGGATAAACATGTTTGATCACAAAAGGGTCGGTCCACCTAGAAGTCAACTTGGGTTGCTTAAACTTATACTTGGAAAGGAACAACAAAACTTTATCACCGGCTTTAAAATCCTTCTTTCTAAGCCTACGGTCATGCCACACTTTAGTTCGTTCCTTGTAAAGTCTAGAGTTATCATAAGCATGCAACCTAAGTTCATCTAGCTCATTTAGTTGCAAAGATCTCAACTCAACGGCTTCAACTAAGTCCATGTTACAATTCTTGAGCGTCCAATAGGCTCTATGCTCAATTTCCATAGGAAGGTGACAAGTCTTGCCATAAAGCAACCGAAATGGGGTAGTCCCAATCGGTGTCTTGTAGGCGGTCCTAAATGCCCATAGAGCATCATCAAGCTTGGTAGACCAAGACTTTGGGTTATCTCCTACGGTTTTCTCAAGAATTCTTTTCAATGTCCAGTTAGTATTTTCAACTTGGCCACTCGTTTGCGGGTGGTATGAGGTTGAAAAACGGTGGTTGACACCGTACCTCTTAAGCACCTTAGCGAGTTGGTGATTCGCGAAATGGCTTCCGCGGTCACTTATTAAGGCCTTGGGCACACCAAACCTACATAAAATTTGTTTCAAAAAGTGAATGACAACACGTGCATCATTCGTTGGCAACGCCTTAGCCTCGGCCCACTTAGAAACATAATCAACAGCAACAAGGATATACAAATTCTTATTCGATGGGAGAAAAGGTCCCATGAAATCTATGCCCCAAACATCAAAAACTTCACATACCTGAATGAAGTTCTGAGGCATTTCATCACGTTTAGAAATATTACCTTGTCTCTGACACACATCACAAACCTCCACCAAGGTTTGCGCCTCCTTGAAAATGGTTGGCCAATAAAATCCAGCATCGAATACTTTCTTTCCGGTAACAGACGGTCCATAATGACCACCGGTTAGCCCATAGTGACACTCATCAAGAATCCTTCGGGTTTCTCCTCCCGACACGCACCTCCTTATCATGCCATCTGCACAAATTCTAAACAAAAAAGGATCTTCCCAAAAATAATGTTTAATCTCAGAAAAGAATTTCTTCTTTTGTTGAGATGACATGTCCTTAGGAATCACATCTGCACAAAGATAGTTAGCAATATCGGCATACCATGGTGCTTCCTCAACTTCAACCTGCATCAGATACTCATCAGGAAAAACATCATTAATCTCATGCTCTTGCAACTCCTCAAGGTGAGGATTTTCGAGCCTACTCAAATGATCGGCCGCCACATTTTCAGCCCCCTTTTTATCTTTGATCTCAATGTCGAATTCTTGCAAAAGCAAGACCCAACGGATAAGACGGGGCTTGGCATCTTGTTTTGAGAACATGTACCTTAATGCGGAATGGTCGGTATACACAATAGTCTTGTTAAGGACCAAGTAGGGTCGAAACTTATCAAAAGCATAAACTACGGCCAACAATTCTTTCTCAGTCACGGTATAATTTTTTTGAGCCGGGTTGAGGGTCTTGC
The DNA here is from genome assembly GCA_034093135.1 of Erigeron breviscapus. Taxonomy (NCBI): domain Eukaryota; kingdom Viridiplantae; phylum Streptophyta; class Magnoliopsida; order Asterales; family Asteraceae; genus Erigeron; species Erigeron breviscapus. Next base: position 46,738,012 of record CM067174.1, on the reverse strand, counting down.
TAGCATAAGAAATGGGACGAAAATGTTTATCCTCCCTTTGTCCTAGAACGGCCCCTAAGGAAAAGTCGCTAGCATCACACATTAACTCAAAGGGTAATGACCAATCGGGTGAAGACTGTAACATCCAACATTTAAAAATACGGATTTCCAAAAACTTTTCACCTAACGGTGTTAAAGAATGCGGAATATCATTTCAAAAGTCCAAACCATAAAATCCAGTTTGGTCTGTTCATAAAATAGAAGGTGTTACTCGTTACATCATCAAAATAGTATAAATGGAAATCCTACGGTTGCCCAACATAACACAACCGTATACAAGTCATATCAAAACATAATCGTCATAACGAAATCAAATGTCTAAAAGGAGCAGCAACTATGGGTAACTAATAGCATCTTCAAGTATTCTACCCATGCCTCGCTCATTATCCGTCAACACACTTCTAGCTTGCTAAACCTGAGGGGACAACACATATCAAGAAACAAGTGTTAGCTAACGAATTAGCTATGTAAGATAACACTAAGTTAATAAAACGTTTGTCCAATTAAAACTTGGTAAAGCAGCTTTTCATATTAAAGATACATTTCGCATATCATCAGATACATATCATAGCATCAACATCTTTCATGGTAGGATTAACCATCCTAAATGTGCCTAATCATCATTGTAACACCCGACGTTTAAAAATATGGGTTTTCAAAAACTTTCACCTAACGGTGTTAAAAGATGCGGAAGAAAACTTTAAAAGTTCAAAACCGATAAAACTGTTCGGTTTCTGCATTTATTGGTGTTACATGCAATACCATTGAATAGTTTAAAATGAAAACCCAACGGTTGCCCAACACAAAACAACCGTTCAACAATACAACATAAATTCGACATCAAGTACGAAATGTAAATAAATGTCTAAAGAGACAATCGTCTATGGGTAGCTAAGTCCTCCTGCATGCATCTACCCCATTCTCACTCTTATTCCTGCATCAACTAGTCCTTCAAGCTAAACCTGAGGGAGCAACCACATTTAAGAAACAAATGTTAGCTAACGAATTAGCTAAGTAAGATAACACTATGTTATTAAAGCATTTGTCCAATTAAAACAATCTTCATTATTAGACAAGTTTATTCAGGCACAACACACATCACACGTTCACACATAACTGCATATCAACTTCATATCAATTAGGGCGAATCCCCTAAATGTGCCTATCCTTCATTTTATCCACACATTATCACACATATCTTCGTTGCATATAAGTGTAACATAAGTCACACCCGACTAGATGCTTCACCAAAAGGCTAGTCATACTTCGTCGTTAAGGAATGGCAAGCCAATCCAAGAGTAATCCGTATGTGGAGGTTGGTCAAACCCCTCGTATAACTCGCCCTGCATTATAAAGACCATGTTGCAAGGAGCCACCCAAGCAACAACTACGTCAACGCACTCGTCCGACTAAGACTAGTACGGGTTAAGCTTAACACTTTCCCTGCATTATATTTACGAGCTCGGTTTCACACATATGGTTTAGGTAACACACATTCCTAAACCGTCACACACATATAGTCTAGGTAACACACATTCCTAGACATTCACACACTTTATCTTCATTACGTTTGGATCCTTAAACGTGCAAGTGACATGGTAACCTACTAAGTCTAGTGAACTAGGTGTACAAGCCATGTAAGCATGCATATATCACACATCAACTTCATTTCTACATTTCATGCACAATGAGATACTTCATAACACTACATAAACTGCATCACAATAAACTACATTAAACAATACTTCATTTCACTACATTAGGGACTGCATTTCAGGTCTCATGGTCAACTACATAACCCATAATACCTAACCCCATATGCCTACATGCAATATAAAGAAACCAAATGGAAGTATTTATGATTTGAAACCAGCTTTTCGTTGAATCCCCCAGCGTGTCAAAGTATTGTATCTTACCTCGGCGTAGTTCACAACAATCAACAACTAGTCACTGTGTAAAGCAACTATGCTCGTCTACCTATAATTAGTAAACGATTATTAGACAAGCTACATACTCACGTCATTAAGGCCAATAGCTAGACCCACACACAATAATGACTCACTTTAGTTTCAGGTCTAATCTGCATGACAAACGACGTTACGGTTCAAAACTAACTTTTCTGAAAACTGGTGAGTTGCGCCGCAACATGGAGTTGCGCCGCAGCTCAAGCCTCCAGTTGCGCCGCAACACAATAAGTTGTGCCGCAACTTATCTTTCTGGAATTGAGTTGCGCCGCAACTAAGAGTTGCGCCGCAACTCGAGCCTCCAGTTGCGCCGCAACTAAGAGTTGCGCCGCAACTAAAGTTGCGGAACAGAGTTGCGCCGCAACTAAGAGTTGCGCCGCAGCTCAAGCCTCCAGTTGCGCCGCAACTAAGAGTTGCGCCGCAACTTATCTTTCTGGAGTTGCGCCGCAACTAAGAGTTGCGCCGCAACTAAGAGTTGCGCCGCAACTCGATGCGATTCTGCACAATGTTGGTCGATTACACCCCAAACCAGATCCAAATGCCTCTAAATCAAATACATGACTTTCACACATCAAAATCCTTCATATTCAAATCATTATAAAGTATTTCAACCATTACTTACACCATATATGACTTTAATCCATCAAAACCACCATTAATCTTCGTTAAACGATTCCCCCATATTCCAATAATTATTCCTAATGACTCATATAATCAAAAGGACCATAAATCAAGGAAATATTACCTTCTATACACAAAGATCACACTAGAGATGCAAAACACTTGATTAAACGCACCCGAATCACACGTTGGAAGGCTTTTCAGCTTGCCATTAGATGGAGGAATGCTATAGGAAGGCTTAGGGCTTGTTTAGAGAGTGCTATGGCTGCAAAATATGATCTAAAGACAACCCCTAATTCCTTAATCCCGTTTTTGACTTTGCCTCCATGTCAAAACTAGCCCCTAAGCTTCCTAATGCTTCATTATCGGTCACAAACTACTTTATTGACCATATACATCATTAATCCTTCATTAAATGTCACTACATGGACATTAACCTTCATATTACACACATTTATACTACATTAACATTTAGGCTTTCAAGCCTCACACATATCACACAATAACTACATATAAGCATTAAATCTAAAATAGACTTAACGACACACACAATATTGACTTAACGGCATTAGTCAACTAGTAAAGAAAAGTTTGGGATGTTACAATTTCATCATCACATATCATCACATTAGGTGTGACATAAGTCACGCATATCATATAAGGTGTAAGTTTGTGTGTAGGCGGTCATAAGACCTAACGGGAACCTCACACCCGACTAGATGGATGAGCCAAACGGCGGTCCATCAAGTGTCGTTAAGGAATGGCAAGCCACTCCAGGAGTAGTCCGTATGTTCAAGACATTGGTGGGTAATCACTCTACCCGGAGATACTCTAACCACATAATTACGTTGCAAGGAGCCACCCAAGCAACAACATATACGCACCCACCCGGCTAAGGTGAATACGGGTTAAGCTTAACACTTCATCATATATACAAGCTCGATTTCATCACATATAGTTTAGGTGACAAAGTTACCTAAACATAACATATAATCATCTTTTACGTTTGGGCCCTTAAACGTGCACGTGACATGGCAACCTATAAAGTCTAGTGAACTAGATGACCAAGCCACACATACATGCACATCATAATCAACATATACTTGCATCACATTTCATTACATTGTATATCATTTCATAACATAACTTTGCATTGCATATAAAGGGGAATGCATTTCAGGTCTCATAAGTCAAATACATATCCCACATAACCTCCCATATAACCCGATTACCCTTAAGTATACAAGATAAGATTAGAGAAGTTATATTCTGAAAACCATGCTTTTGTTGAATCCCTCAACGTGTCAAAGAAGTATATCTTACCTCAAAGTAGCACGCAATAAAGGATAGCTAAGTTACCGAACAAAGCAACAACTCTCGTCTACCTATGATTAGTAAACGGCCATTAATACATTCATAAATTAGACCATATACTGGAATTACACATCTAGGGACACACTCTAGGTTTCAGGAGTAAGCTATGTGTCAAAACGAGGTTACAGTTCAAAACTATAATATTTGCTGAAAACAGGTGAGTTGCGCCGCAACATAGAGTTGCGCCGCAGCTCGAGCAATTCGTTGCGCCGCAATGAAGATAGTTGCGCCGCAACTTAACTTTCTGTAATTTCGTTGCGCCGCAACATGGTGTTGCGCCGCAATGCCTATCGAATCTGCACTTTCAAAAATCGATTATGCCTTCTATTCGAACCCAACCCTCTCCAGGTCGAAAACTCAGTTTCAAAACATCAAAATCCTTCATATTAAGGCCTTAACAAAGCATTTCAACCTTTAGGAAAATCATACATGCCTTATTTCATCAAAACCATCACTAATTACACATTAATTGATTCCCTAATGCCCAATTATAATTCCTAATGACTCTTATAATCAAAAGGATCAGAAATCAATAAAATTATACCTTCTATACCTGCAACTCACAATGGGAACGAGAAAGGCTAGATTAAACACTTCCGAAACGCACTTTTGATAGCCTTTTTGCTCAAGAATTGATTAGGGATAAAAGGGGGTGGTTAGGGCTTGAGAGGAAGTTAACAAATCTGCTAATGACACTCAAATGACTCCTCATATGACCCTAAACCCGTTTTTGAGTTTCACCATATGTAAAATTTGGTCCCTAGGCTTCCATATAGCTCATTACTAGTCAAAAACTCCTCTAAGGATCATATACTACCTAAATACTTCGTTAATCACTCCTAATAGGCATATAATTACTTCATAAACATATTTTCATATTATGCATTAAGACTTTCAAGTCTCACATATATAACACATAAATCACATATAAGCATTAAATCTAGCAATAGACTTAACGGACACATATTATTGACTTAACGACTCTAGTCAAACGTTAATAAAAGTTTGGGATGTTACAAATACCTCCCCCTTAAGAGGATTCCGTCCCCGGAATCTCATCAGCAAGAAACAACTCGGGATACTTCTCTTTCATTACCGCTTCGGTTTCCCATGTAAGGCTTTCACCATGATTATGTCTCCATTTGACCAAGACTAGATCAATCATCTTTCGGCGTAACTTCTTTTGTTTCCTTCCAAGAATAGCTATCGGTTTCTCTACCATTCTTTTCTTCGGATCCACACTCACATCTTCAATAGGCATGTCACTAGATTCCTCCGCCAAGCACTTCCTCAAATATGAGACATGAAATGTGTTATGGATTCCACCCAATTCCGGAGTCAATTCTAGTTGATAAGCCACATCCTTAATACGTTTTAACACTTTAAACGGTCCAATGAATCTTGGACTCAACTTTCCTTTCTTACCAAACCGAATCACTCCTTTCCATGGAGAAACTTTTAGCATCACTAAGTCACTAACTTCAAACACAACCGGTCTCCTTTTCTTATCGGCATAGGTTTTCTGTCTTTCTCTAGCTACACGAAGTGCTTCCTTTGCAATATTCACTTTCTCGGCTGTGATTTCTACAATTTTAGGACCTGTAATTTTCTATTCACCGGGCTCCATCCAACAACTTGGAGTCCTACACTTTCTACCATAAAGCATTTCAAAAGGTGGCATTCCAATACTTGAATGGTAGTTGTTGTTATACGAAAACTCTATCAACTTCAAGTGATCATCCCAAGCTCCACCATACTCTAAGACACAAGTCCTTAACATGTCTTCCAATGTTTGAATGGTTCTTTCACTTTGACCATCGGTTTGAGGATGATAAGCCATGCTCAAATTCACTCTAGTACCTAACTCTCGTTGGAGACCTTTCCAAAAGCTAGATACAAATCTCGTGTCTCGATCCGAAACTATAGACAATGGAACCCCATGCTTCGAGACAACTTCATCTATATACATCTTAGCCATCTTAGTCAAAGGTACATCTTGACGAGTTGCTAAGAAATTAGCACTCTTAGTCAACCTATCAACAATTACCCATACCATGTCATTTCCTTTCGGTGTTCTAGGTAACTTAGTAACAAAATTCATAGTGATGTGATCCCATTTCCATTCTGGAATCTCTAACTGTTGCAACAATCCATATGGCTTTTGATGGTCCATTTTCACACGAGCACAAGTCAAGCATCTTCCAACAAAATGTGCTACTTCACCTTTGATATCCGGCCACCAATAAATAGGCTTTAAATCTGCATACATTTTAGTGACATCAGGATGAACCGAATATCTACTTCTATGGGCTTCTTCAAGGATCAATTCACGATTACCACCAAGCAATGGTACCCATATTCGACCCTTGTAAGTCTTAAACCCACGACTATTTGTCTCCATCACAAGACATTTCTTCTTCCCAATGCTCTCCTTATCAATGTTATCTTTCATTAAAGCCCTCACTTGAGCTTCTTTAATACGATCGAGTAGTCCAGACTTAGCTTGCACAACCATGCTCATCAACCGACAAGAAAAATTCTGCACTTTTCTACTTAAGGCGTCCGCCACCACATTGGCTTTACCTGGATGGTACTTAATTTCACAATCATAATCCTTTAATAATTCCATCCACCTTCTCTGCCTCACATTCATTTCCTTTTGATTGAACACATACTGTAAGCTTTTATGGTCGGTGTACAAGGTACACTTAGTGCCATAAAGGTAGTGTCTCCACAACTTTAATGCAAATACAACAACAGCCAACTCTAGATCACGTGTCGGATAATTCTTTTCATGAGGTTTCAATTGTCGTGAAGCATAGGCAATCACCTTGTCCCTCTGCATAAGGACACAACCCAAACCTGTAATAGAAGCATCACTGTACACTACTAAATCATCCGTACCTTCGGGTAATGCAAGAATAGGAGCTTCACATAACTTGGTCATTAACGTTTGAAAAGCTTTCTCTTGTGCTTCAGCCCACACATATTTCACTCCTTTCTTGGTCAGTTCGGTCATTGGTTTGGCTATTCGAGAGAAATCTTGTATAAATCTTCTATAGTAGCCAGCTAGACCAAGAAAACTCTTAATCTCTGTAGGAGTCTTTGGCTGTTCCCACTTAGATACAGCTTCAATCTTGGCAGGATCGACTTTAATACCCTCCGAAGAGATGACATGCCCGAGAAATTGAACTTCTCGAAGCCAAAACTCACATTTTGAAAACTTGGCATATAATTTCTTTTCCCTAAGAACTTCAAGGACAGCTCTTAGGTGTTCACGGTGCTCAGCTTCAGACTTGGAGTAAATCAAGATATCATCAATGAATACAATAACAAAATGATCTAAGAATGGGCGACATACCCGATTCAATAAATCCATGAAAGCGGCAGGAGCATTTGTCAACCCAAATGGCATGACAAGAAACTCATAGTGCCCATATCGAGTGCGAAAAGCTGTTTTGGCTACATCTTCTTTTTTGACCTTTAATTGATGATAGCTGGAACGTAAGTCAATCTTGGAGAAGAATGAAGCACCATGAAGTTGATCAAAAAGATCATCTATTCGGGGAAGAGGATACTTGTTCATGACTGTTCGCTTGTTCAGCTCACGGTAGTCTATGCACATGCGCATGGAACCATCTTTCTTTTTGACAAAGAGGACCGGAGCTCCCCAAGGTGAGGAACTTGGTTGAATGAAACCTTTGTCAAGTAGTTCTTGAAGTTGAGACATAAGTTCTTTCATTTCGGTAGGAGCCAAACGATACGGTGCTTTAGCAACAGGAGTAGCACCGGGTACAAGATCAATTTGGAAAGTGACCTCACGGTCAGGAGGAATACCGGGAAGATCATCCGGAAAAACATCAGGAAATTCAGAAACTATATCAACATTAGAAATGGGAGCTTTCTCCTTTCGTGCATCGATAACATAGGCAAGAAAATGACTCTTATTATTCCGAATACAATTTAGAGCCTTCATCAAACTAATGATTTTTATGCCCCCTCTTTTCTTATCTCCATGGACCGAAATAGTTTTACCATCAGGAGTCGAAATCTTTACAATCTTTTGAGAGCATACTATGGTGGCATCATTTTGAGCTAACCAATCCATTCCTATGACTATATCAAAACCAGCTAAAGTAGTAGGCAACAACTGGACTGGAAAAGAACGACTCTCAATCTCTATAGCACAATCATCATATCCTTCACGTATATCACTAATAGTACCATCAGCTATTTCAACCTCTATGGAACAATCAAGGGGGTAGTGACTCTTTCAAGTTTAGGGGCAAACACAGTAGACACAAAAGACCTATTTGCACCCGAATCAAAAAGTACAGAAGCAGGTTTAGAATTAACAAGAAAGATACCGCTTACCATTTCATTGTTGTCTTTAGCAGCTTCTGCAGTCATCTGAAGTGCACGAACTTTCGGTTTTGGTGCAGCCGCCTTTTTCCCATCATCTTTCATCTGAGGGCAATTAGCAATCATGTGACCCGTTTCCTTACACTTGTAGCAACGAGTCTTGTCTTTGCACACTTCAGCAGAATGCCCCGGATGGCCACACTTATCACACCTCTTGGTCTTATCAGAACAAGGACCACTATGATGAGACTTGCAAGACGAACACCATGAACTACTCTTCGTATCCTTGTCTCCATTTGAAGAAGAGTTACCTTTAAACTTCTTATTTGAGCTCGAATATCCATTGAATCTCCTTTTGAAACCGGCTTTCTTGTCATCATCTTTAGCCACCACTTTCTCAGTCTTAAAATCATCATCCAATCTCTTGGACTCCTTGATAGCAGCAGATAAAGTAGTATGCTGTCTACATAGACCCCGATAGCTAGCAGGGAGTCCATCACAATACGCTTCCACCTGATCAACATCTCTCCTAACCAAATGTCCAACAAATTTCAGCTTTTCTATAAATGAGTGTGCATACTCAGTTATGGCACCCGGCTTAGCTGTCAATGCTCTAAATTCCTTCTCAATCAATCTTAGCTCACGGGTTCCCACATACTCTTCTAGGAACTTCTCCCTGAATGTACCCCAAGGCATAGCAGCAAGCACCTCGGGAGTCAAGGAGATAGTAGCAGCCCTCCACCAATTCCCAGTGTTCTTCTTCAACATTCGGGTTGCACACAACACCTTCATATCGTCCGGGCAATAACAAGAAGCAAACACAACCTCAATATCATCCAACCATTCCATAGCACCAACAACATCTTGAGTACCATCGAATGCCTTAGCTCCACACTTTTGAAAGCTCTCGTACTTAAAGTTATGAGCACGAGGAGCTACCACTACACGAGGCTCCACTATGTTTCTAACACCATTTCCATTTGCAACAACCTCTTCTAGAGCAATCAAAGACCTTTCATTCGATGGCTCGGCACGGTTTGAGCGGTTGGAATAATTCCCATCCGTATGCTCATTCATTTGCATGCTTGCATCTCTTTCGGCCCTAAGTTGAATCAACTCCTCTTCATTTCTCAACAAGAGAGCTCGGATAGCCCTCAATTCCTCATGCATTTCGGCTCGGGTAGGAATCTGTTCGAGGACCGGGTTTGCCCGATCAATCTCGGACCTGGTGAGGTTAATTCCCGGAAGTGGCCTTCGAGGAGGCCTTTGATTAACACCGTTTCCTGCCCCATTAGGTTCGGATGGAGCGTTGCTTGGAGCAGCTCTCTCACGATGGTTGTTATTTCGTGTGTTAACCATGATGTCTACAATGCAATGACGACGGTTAGCAAGGTTTCAATGAGAATAGCTAGATAAGGCTACTTAACCTTAAAAATTCAGCATCAAACATAACTAATCATGCCTCATCTACACTCTCACTCATTCCCAAACCCGTCCTAAGCATTTCATTTCTAAGGCTAAGCATTCCTACTTAAGCCCTACATAACCTATATCGGTTTAAGTCCAAAAACTAAGGTAATACCTATGGTTCATGGTTCACTTAAACCATTTCTCTGATACCAACTTGTAACACCCAACATTTAAAAATACGGATTTCCAAAAACTTTTCACCTAACGGTGTTAAAGAATGCGGAATATCATTTCAAAAGTCCAAACCATAAAATCCAGTTTGGTCTGTTCATAAAATAGAAGGTGTTACTCGTCACATCATCAAAATAGTATAAATGGAAATCCTACGGTTGCCCAACATAACACAACCGTATACAAGTCATATCAAAACATAATCGTCATAACAAAATCAAATGTCTAAAAGGAGCAGCAACTATGGGTAACTAATAGCATCTTCAAGTATTCTACCCATGCCTCTCTCATTATCCGTCAACACACTTCTAGCTTGCTAAACCTGAGGGGACAACACATTTCAAGAAACAAGTGTTAGCTAACGAATTAGCTAAGTAAGATAACACTAAGTTAATAAAACGTTTGTCCAATTAAAACTTGGTAAAGCAGCTTTTCATAATAAAGACACATTTCGCATATCATCACATACATATCATAGCATCAACATCTTTCATGATAGGATTAACCATCCTAAATGTGCCTAATCATCATTTCATCATCACATATCATCACATTAGGTGTGACATAAGTCACGCATATCATATAAGGTGTAAGTTTGTGTGTAGGCGGTCATAAGACCTAACGGGAACCTCACACCCGACTAGATGGATAAGCCATACGGCGGTCCATCAAGTGTCGTTAAGGAATGCCAAGCCACTCCAGGAGTAGTCCGTATGTTCAAAACATTGGTGGGTAATCACTCCACCCGGAGATACTCTAACCACGTAATTACATTGCAAGGAGCCACCCAAGCAACAACATATACGCACCCACCCGGCTAAGGTGAATACGGGTTAAGCTTAACAATTCATCATATATACGAGCTCGATTTCATCACATATAGTTTAGGTGACAAAGTTACCTAAACATAACATATAATCATCTTTTACGTTTGGGCCCTTAAACGTACACGTGACATGGCAACCTATAAAGTCTAGTGAACTAGATGACCAAGCCACACATACATGCACATCATAATCAACATATACTTGCATCACATTTCATTACATTGCATATCATTTCATAACATAACTTTGCATTACATATAAAGGGGAATGCATTTCAGGTCTCATAAGTCAAATACATATCCCACATAACCTCCCATATAACCCGATTACCCTTAAGTATACAAGATAAGATTAGAGAACTTATATTCTGAAAACCATGCTTTTGTTGAATCCCTCAGCGTGTCAAAGTAGTGTATCTTACCTCAAAGTAGCACGCAATAAAGGATAGTTAAGTTACCGAACAAAGCAACAACTCTCGTCTACCTATGATTACTAAACGGCCATTAATACATTCATAAATTAGACCATATACTGGAATTACACATCTAGGGACACACTCTAGGTTTCAGGAGTAAGCTATGTGTCAAAACGAGGTTACGGTTCAAAACTATAATATTTGCTGAAAACAGGTGAGTTGCGCCGCAACATAGAGTTGCGCCGCAGATCAAGCAATTCGTTGCGCCGCAATGAAGATAGTTGCGCCGCAACTTAACTTTCTGTAATTTCGTTGCGCCGCAATGCCTATCGAATCTGCACTTTCAAAAATCGATCATGCTTTCTATTCGAACCCAACCCTCTCCAGGTCAAAAACTCAGTTTCAAAACATCAAAATCCTTCATATTAAGGCCTTAACAAAGTATTTCAACCTTTAGGAAAATCATACATGCCTTATTTCATCAAAACCATCACTAATTACACATTAATTGATTCCCTAATGCCCAATTATAATTCCTAATGACTCTTATAATCAAAAGGATCAGAAATTAATAAAATTATACCTTCTATACCTGCAACTCACAATGGGAACGAGAAAGGCTAGATTAAACACTTCCGAAACGCACTTTTGATAGCCTTTTTGCTCAAGAATTGATTAGGGATAAAAGGGGGTGGTTAGGGCTTGAGAGGAAGTTAACAAATCTGCTAATGACACTCAAATGACTCCTCATGTGACCCTAAACCCGTTTTTGAGTTTCACCATATGTAAAATTTGGTCACTAGGCTTCCATATAGCTCATTACTAGTCAAAAACTCTTCTAAGGACCATATACTACCTAAATACTTCGTTAATCACTCCTAATAGGCATATAATTACTTCATAAACATATTTTCATATCATGCATTAAGACTTTCAAGTCTCACATATATAACACATAAATCACATATAAGCATTAAATCTAGCAATAGACTTAACGAACACATATTATTGACTTAACGACTCTAGTCAAACGTTAATAAAAGTTTGGGATGTTACAAAGACATAATAGGTACATTGGTCAATTTGTCTTTAAGTGAGTTAAATGCATGAAGACACTCCTTATCAAAATTAAATGGGACATCCTTTTCCAACAACTTGGTCATTGGCCAGGTGATTTTTGAAAAATCCTTTATGAATCGACGATAGAACCCGGCATGACCCAAAAAGCTTCTAACAGATTTAACATTAGTGGCAGGAGGCAATTTAGCTATAACATCGATTTTGGCTTTATCTACCTCAAGTCCCGCTTTAGAAACTTTGTGCCCCAACACAATCCCTTCCTTTACCATGAAGTGACATTTTTCCCATACAAGCAAGCAACGCTTCTCCCTCTTCCATGTCCAAAAAGTCCATTAACTCCGTCTCCAAAGCATCTTCTTCTTCAATCACATCTATCCTGAAACAAGTATCATCAGAAGAGTAAGGATGCTTTAGTGCTCTATCATCATTAAAAATAATCCGGTCATCACCTACCCCTAAGGAAATCTCCTTAGCCTTAACCCGGATGATAGCATCCGCGGTGTTAAGGAATGGGCGACCAAGAATGAGAGGGACTTTAGCGTCCGCCTCTATCTCGAGAATGACAAAGTCGACCGGGAATACCATGTGGCCCACCTTAATTTGCAAGTTTTCCGCTATCCCCATGGGATATTGGAAAGAGCGATCCGCGAGCCTAATGCTCATGCGGGTAGGAGTCAACTCACCTAAGGACAATTTCCTATAAACAGAATAAGGCATTAACAAAGCATTTCAACCTTTAGGAAAATCATACATGCCTTATTTCATCAAAACCATCACTAATTACACATTAATTGATTCCCTAATGCCCAATTATAATTCCTAATGACTCTTATAATCAAAAGGATCAGAAATTAATAAAATTATACCTTCTATACCTGCAACTCACAATGGGAACGAGAAAGGCTAGATTAAACACTTCCGAAACGCACTTTTGATAGCCTTTTTGCTCAAGAATTGATTAGGGATAAAAGGGGGTGGTTAGGGCTTGAGAGGAAGTTAACAAATCTGCTAATGACACTCAAATGACTCCTCATGTGACCCTAAACCCGTTTTTGAGTTTCACCATATGTAAAATTTGGTCACTAGGCTTCCATATAGCTCATTACTAGTCAAAAACTCTTCTAAGGACCATATACTACCTAAATACTTCGTTAATCACTCCTAATAGGCATATAATTACTTCATAAACATATTTTCATATCATGCATTAAGACTTTCAAGTCTCACATATATAACACATAAATCACATATAAGCATTAAATCTAGCAATAGACTTAACGAACACATATTATTGACTTAACGACTCTAGTCAAACGTTAATAAAAGTTTGGGATGTTACAAAGACATAATAGGTACATTGGTCAATTTGTCTTTAAGTGAGTTAAATGCATGAAGACACTCCTTATCAAAATTAAATGGGACATCCTTTTCCAACAACTTGGTCATTGGCCAGGTGATTTTTGAAAAATCCTTTATGAATCGACGATAGAACCCGGCATGACCCAAAAAGCTTCTAACAGATTTAACATTAGTGGCAGGAGGCAATTTAGCTATAACATCGATTTTGGCTTTATCTACCTCAAGTCCCGCTTTAGAAACTTTGTGCCCCAACACAATCCCTTCCTTTACCATGAAGTGACATTTTTCCCAATTTAAGACCAAGTGTGCCCTTTCACACCTTTCCAACATCTTATCAAGACTATCTAGACAACTTTCAAAAGAACTTCCGAATACAGAAAAGTCATCCATGAAAACTTCCATGGAAGTTTTGATCATGTCTTGAAAAATAGCAAGCATACATCTTTGAAAGGTTCCTGGGGCATTGCAAAGACCAAAAGGCATTCTCCTATAGGCATAAGTACCAAAGGGACAAGTGAATGTGGTCTTTTCTTGGTCCTTAGGGTCTATGGGTATTTGGAAATACCCGGAGAACCCATCCAAGAAGCAAAAATACTCGTTTTCGGCTAGCCGTTCGAGCATTTGGTCAATAAAAGGCAAGGGAAAATGATCTTTACGGGTGGCGTCATTTAACTTCCGATAGTCTATACACACCCGCCATCCCGTGACAGTTCTAGTGGGAACTAACTCATTTTTCTCATTCAAAACAACGGTCATCCCACCCTTTTTCGGCACACAATGCACCGGACTCACCCATTGACTATCCGAAATCGGGAATATGATTCCCGCATCTAACAACTTAATGACTTCCTTTTTAACAACCTCTTTCATGTTCGGGTTAAGCCTACGTTGTCTTTGCACAACCGGTTTGACATTATCAACAAAATTAATGGTGTGCTTACAATATTCAGGACTTATACCCGGTATGTCTGAAATTTTCCAAGCAAAGGCCTTTTTATGGGCCTTGAGGACGGTCATAAGTCTAGATTTCTCATCCTCCAACAATAAGGATGAGATCACAACAGGTAAAAGAGATGTACCTTCGAGATATGCATATTCAAGATGATCCGGCAAAGGCTTGAGTTCCAAGTCGGTAGGTAGATTCTCAACCGAGGTTAGCACCCGTGTGCTTCCATTAGCCGTTATCTCTTCGAAGGTTTGATCTTTCGGTGGAGTTTCATCAACACTTAATGCCATTATTTCTCTCACCATCTCTCCAACCATCTCTTGCTCTTCTCCACTACAAGCAAGCAACGCTTCTCCCTCTTCCATGTCCAAAAAGTCCATTAACTCCGTCTCCAAAGCATCTTCTTCTTCAATCACATCTATCCTGAAACAAGTATCATCAGAAGAGTAAGGATGCTTTAGTGCTCTATCAACATTAAAAATAATCCGGTCATCACCTACCCCTAAGGAAATCTCCTTAGCCTTAACCCGGATGATAGCATCCGCGGTGTTAAGGAATGGGCGACCAAGAATGAGAGGGACTTTAGCGTCCGCCTCCATCTCGAGAATGACAAAGTCGACCGGGAATACCATGTGGCCCACCTTAATTTGCAAGTTTTCCGCTATCCCCATGGGATATTGGAAAGAGCGATCCGCGAGCCTAATGCTCATGCGGGTAGGAGTCAACTCACCTAAGGACAATTTCCTATAAACAGAATAAGGCATTAAATTAATACTGGCCCCAAGATCGGCCAATGCCTCACACAAAAATGCACCAAAAGAGCAAGCAATTAGAAAACTCCCTGGATCTTCCAACTTGGGAGGAATCTGATTCTGAATTATTGCTGAACACTCGGTGCTAAGCACAGTAGTCTTCGCTTCCTCAAGCTTCCTTTTGTCACTGATGAGTTCCTTGAGAAACTTAGCATAATTCGGCATCCCTGCAATAAGATCAACTAAAGGAACCATTATGTTAACCGATTGAATCAAATCAACAAACTTCTTGAAATTTTCCTTGATCTTCTCTTTCCTCAACCGTTGAGGAAATGGGATCTTTGGTTGATAAGGCTTCACCATTGGTTTCTCAACTGGTTTAATTGGAACAGTCGGTGTCTGCACGGCTGGGTTCGGCTCCATCTCAATCTCATCATCAACTGTCTCATCATTCTCATTAACCTGCACAAGTGGAGTAGAATCATCAGTTAAAGGATTTGCAGAATTATAAGTTTTACCTGCCCTCATTGTGATTGCATTCACATGCTCATTTCTTGCATTAGGAGGGGTATATTTTTGCCCAGTTCCTTGACTGTTCTGCCCTTGGTTGCTTGACTGAGGCTTGGGATTCTGCTGAGTATTACTCGGTAAGTACCGGGTTGTCTGTTAGAATTTCCTAGCCTTTCAAGCCTTCCTTCCAAGTCTTTAATTGTGGCTTGATGATTCTTTGCCCCTTGATCCAGCTTGTGCCTGATTCCATCCAATCGAGTAGTCAAAGCATCCAACACTGAACTCACCTTCTTGGACTCTTCTGCAACATGTTCATTAGTTGCTTTCTGGGCACTAATGAAATCCTTCACTATCTCTCTTAGTTCTGAATCTGAGCCTTGTTGATTGTTGAACCTACTAAACCTGTTACCACCAAAACCAGCATTGTTAGTATTAAAAGAAGAAGAAGAAGGATAAGAACTACCTGATGGCTGGTTTTGATAACCGGTGTTTCGGTTGAAGTTCCCCTGTTGCTGGTTCTGAACATAGTTAACATCTTCAGTTGGTTTATGGGGGCAATCCTCAGTGTAATGCAAATCCCCACAATAATCGCAACCATCAGCCATAACCTTCACATCCCTTTCAAGGCTCTTGAACCTGCTTTCTTGGCCATCAAACCTCTCATCCATTCGCTTAGAGAGGGCCTTAACCTCATCAACAAGTTTTGAATCTTCGCTACTTTCTACCTTAGCGACAGTGTTTCTACTGGATCTCTTTGTTCGGTCCTCATCTCGGGTCGAATTCTCCTTGGCCATGTCTTCAAGCATCTTGTAGCCTTCATTCGGGGAAATGTTGTTCAAACTACCCCCAAATGCATAACCGAGCTCCCTCTTAGACCTTCTATCCAGTCCATCGTAGAAAATCTCAAAAATCACTTCAGTACCCATATTATGTCCAGGGAAATTCCTTATCATCTCCTTGAATCTCTTCCAAGCATCTACAACATCTTCACCTGAGTCTTGAGAAAAGGCCCTGATTTGATTCTCCAGCTGTCTTTGAGTTCTCACAGAATAAAACTCATCAATAAACCCTTCCCTGAGTTCAGCCCAAGTAGAGAATGAATTATCTGGAACTCCTTAAACCATGCAGATGCCTCTCCAACAAGAGTCAATGGAAAGAGCTCTAGTTTCACAGCTTCAGCTTGCCCTTGCCCATACTGATACAATCGGCAAATCTTTTCAAATATCTCAAGATGGGAATATGGATCACTTCTTCTAACCCCGTCGAATTTATCCTCTTCGACGCTCTTGAGATGATTACCCTTCAAAGAGAAGTCTACCGAAATATGAGGAAGATGGATAGCTGTGCCTCGTTTGGCTGGAATATCTCTTCTTCGTTCCCCGTAGGGATAGGTGTTCACATCTCTCGGTTGTTCGTCTCTCATTCCGTTTACCCTCGGTTATTGAATTTGAATTCTATTGATCTGAGGGAATACAGTGTTATTCGGTTTAGGTGTTTGAACTTTTTCTTTGGTGTCCGAGTCTTCTCCTGTTCCAAACACTCTACCTGCTTCTTTCAACCTATCAATTAATTGATCTTCTGATGCTGAACTTTTCTTGATATAGAATTCGTCTAAGGAAATGTCCTGTTGGACTTGGTCTGCGGTTTCTGGATCTATTTTGTCTGATGTGGATGGTTCTGGGTTGTTTTTCTGCACTAAACGACGTCTGACTTTCCCTGGATTAGATAAAGGACTAAGCAAAGGTCGGCCAGAAGCTCTTGTGTTCATCAACTAGCAAGAACCTGCACAATCACCACAAGCAAACCGTCAACCGCACCTGGTATAAATGAAATAAAATAAAATCTATCTAGTAAAGCAATAACTTTCTCACAAATGAATGTGAAAAAGGATCGAACTACAAAATAAAACAATTACTAAACAAAAGTCCCCGGCAGCGGCGCCAAAAACTTGATGTGTGAAATCGAGTAATAAAATTTATAAACACGACTACCAAAAGACTGACTACAACACACTCACAGGCAGTGAACCTGATCGCATGCAGTATAGTAAACTTGGTAAATCCGAGGTCGATCTCGAGGACTAAGTACGTAATTGTTCAAATAAAGTAATTCAAGTAAAAGGGGGGTTTTTTTTGTGACCGAATTGTCACTTTGCAAAAAGTAAAAGTAAATAAATTAAATCCGGTATGACCGGGGCAGGGATCGTCTGAAGACGAAAGTAAAAATAATTTGTATGACAATAATTTAAAAGGCATCCATCTTGATTTCGCTCAACAATACGCTCAGATTGCACATAAATGAAGTTCAAATCCAAATTAAGTTGATTAAATAACCGAGACTCAAACAAAGCACCAACCCCGTACCCGTCAAGTTAATGACATCATTTGACTCTCTTGCTTAAACTAGTTTCATTACAAAGACCGGTACCCCAAGACATCTTTTATAACTTCCCTAATCAAACAGTTGATTTGGCTATTAAAATAACAATTATACCTATCGATTGTACCCAACCGTTAACACATTACTTCCTATTATCGTTGAAGGATTATCTACCGTACCCGTCATAGACCCAATTGTTTAAACCCAAACAATCAAAATGAAATATATGAAATCAATAATTACCATTAAAGACACACATAAATCACCACTCAATTCAAGATAAATTTAAAGGAAGAAATACGCTAAGATCACGATATAACGTTAAATGAAATCAACATTGAATTAATAAAATTGTGCAATCTTTACATATTGTCTTACTCCATCAAGATGGATGATGAAGCGATTAGCCACTCATATTAAATATGAAAGAGCAAATCAAAATAGAAGAATTCATTGTTACCGAATACAAATAAATGGAAGCAAATAACGAGAGTGATCCAATCGTGTTTTTGATCTTCAAAGATGAATAAACTGATGAAAATCCTCCTCTAAAGATGTAAAAATCGGCTGGAAAGTAAAGTTAGGGTTTGTGAATGTTTTGCAAGCTATTTATAGTTTCTCAAAAGGATGCCAAAATTTCGACTCACATTGCGTCGCGGTCTTCTTTGACCTTCGTTGACTTTGACAATCGTTGACCGGCATGCTGGCTTGTACATGGTCCCACTGCGTCGCAGTTGAAGCCCACTGTGAAGCAGTTATATTCTCTGCATTTGCACTGCGGCGCAGTCCAGCACTGCGTCGCAGTTCCTGGTTGACTTCCGTTGACCTGCTTTGACCAGCTTCTAACTTCAGTTTCGTGCCTCGTAAATCATCCGTAAGCACTCATTTCACCTCAGAAACATCGTTTTCTCTAGATTTATGCTCAAATACCTGTTAATATCCTGAAACACTAACAAATACCATAAACGCACCAAATGTATACGAAAACGACTTGAAAACCATTTAAAAACAACTAATTAATCCGTGGGAAATAGGTATAAAATACGACATATCATCCCTCCCCGACGATAACAAGCTCTATGGTTTAGGGTTTGAAGGTCGAGGGTTAGCCGGGCTAACCCTCGGGCTTCAAACCCTAAACCCTAGAGCGGTGGCCGAAGGCCCCGTTGTCATGATTCCCCCTCCGAATCAAATTTGATTTTGCATACATTTAGAAAAACAAATAGAGTCTATATCAAGAAACCTATACAAAATCAAATTTGATTTTATTCGTACAGTTTGAAAAAGCTATTGAAAATCAAATTGATTTTATGCATACATTTAGAAAAACAAATAGAGTCCATATCAAGAAACTTATACAAAATCAAATTTGATTTTATTCGTACAGTTTGAAAAAGCTATTGAAAATCAAATTTGATTTTATGCATACATTTAGAAAAACAAATAGAGTCTATATCAAGAAACCTATACAAAATCAAATTTGATTTTATGCATACATTTAGAAAAACAATTGGAGTCCATATCAAGAAACCTATATAAAATCAAATTTGATTTTAAGGTTTTAGAAAGCGTCCTTCCCCGGAAAGGGTGCCCTTTTTAGGGTTTTAGAATGCGTCCCTCCCTGACGATAATAAGCTCTAGGGTTTAGGGTTTGAAGGTCGAGGGTTAGCCGATAGGCTAACCCTCGGGCTTCAAACCCTAAACCCTAGAGCGGTGGCCGAAGGCCCCGTTGTCATGATTCCCCCTCCAAATCAAATTTGATTTTGCACGTCCCTCCCCTACTACATCCCGCTCTAGGGTTTAGGGTTTGAAGGTCGAGGGTTAGCCGATAGGCTAACCCTCGGGCTTCAAACCCTAAACCCTAGAGTGGGAACCCTTACCCTTTTAGGGTTTTAGAATGCGTCCTTCCCCCCGAAAGGGTGCCCTTTTTAGGGTTTTAGAATGCGTCCCTCTCCGACGATAACAAGCTCTAGGGTTTAGGGTTTGGAAGGTCGAGGGTTAGCCTGGCTAACCCTCGGGCTTCAAACCCTAAACCCTAGAGCGGTGGCCGAAGGCCCCGTTGTTATGATTCCCCCTCCCCTACAACATAAATTTGATTTTATGCATACATTTAGAAAAACAAATAGAGTCCATATCAAGAAACCTATATAAAATCAAATTTGATTTTATGCATACATTTAGAAAAACAAATAGAGTGCATATCAAGAAACCTATACAAAATCAAATTTGATTTTATGCATACATTTAGAAAAACAAATGGAGTCCATATCAAGAAACATTTACAAAATCAAATTTGATTTTATGCATACAATGTCAAAAAGCTATACAAAATCATATTTGATTTTATGCATACATTTAGAAAAACAAATAGAGTCAATATCATGAAACCTAAACAAAATCAAATTTGATTTGATACGGACAGTGTTAACAAGCTATACAAAATCAAATTTGATTTTATGCATACATTTAGTAAAACAAATTGAGTCCATATCAAGAAACATTTACAAAATCAAATTTGATTTTATGCATACATTTAGAAAAACAAATGGAGTCCATATCAAGAAACATTTACAAAATCAAATTTGATTTTATGCATACATTTAGAAAAACAAATAGAGTCCATATCAAGAAACCTATATAAAATCAAATTTGATTTTATGCATACATTTAGAAAAACAAATGGAGTCCATATCAAGAAACCTATATAAAATCAAATTTGATTTTATGCATACAATGTCAAAAAGCTATACAAAATCATATTTGATTTTATGCATACATTTAGAAAAACAAATAGAGTCATATCATGAAACCTACACAAAATCAAATTTGATTTTATGCATACATTTAGAAAAACATTGAGTTCATATCAAGAAACTTACACAAAATCATATTTAATTTTATGCATACATTTAGAAAAACAAATGGAGTTCATATCAAGAAACATTTACAAAATCAAATTTGATTTTATGCATACATTTAGAAAAACAAATAGAGCCCATATCAAGAAACCTATATAAAATCAAATTTGATTTTATGCATACATTTAGAAAAACAATTGGAGTCCATATCAAGAAACCTACATAAAATCAAATTTGATTTTATGCATATATTTAGAAAAACAAATAAAGTCCATATCAAGAAACATTTACAAAATCAAATTTGATTTTATGCATACATTTAGAAAAACAATTGGAGTCCATATCAAG
>CM067174.1:46609037-46714037 GCA_034093135.1 Erigeron breviscapus | reverse complement strand
GTGGTGATTTTCCAAAAGAGGAGAGTGAGAGAGAAAGAGAGATCTGTGTCTGTGTGTGTTTTTGTGTTTGGAACTAGATAGCAAAAGAGTGGGATAATGTGTCAAATGACGAAAATACCCCTCCGTGTTTTTTATTTTATTTTTAAGTAGACCATTGATCAGTTTTGATCCAAGGGCTGAGATGTGACCCTTGGATCTCACCAATTTTTAAGGTTTCTTTGGATTACAACTCTTGTATGTAATTGTAATTTTAATTGTTGGCTGTTGGTACATATTCTAGTGACAACAGATTATAGAAATATAGTTTTAAGTTAATTGTGTATTGAACGATATGTTTTAGCGTTAAATAAGGTCGAAAGTCAAGATTGACCAACAAATGGCATGGTGGTGGTCGAATTTGACCTCAAGGTCGAATGGCATGGTGGTGGTCGAATTTGACCTCAAGGTCGAATTTGACACCAAGGTCGAAATGGCATGGTGGTGGTCGAATTTGACCTCAAGGTCGAATGGCATGGTTTGTGGTCGAATTTGACCTCAAGGTCGAATGGCATGGTGGTGGTCGAATTTGACCTCAAGGTCGAAATGGCATGGTGGTGGTCGAATTTGACCTCAAGGTCGAATGGCATGGTTTGTGGTCGAATTTGACCTCAAGGTCAATGGCATGGTGGTGGTCGAATTTGACCTCAAGGTCGAAATGGCATGGTGGTGGTCGAATTTGACCTCAAGGTCGAATGGCATGGTTTGTGGTCGAATTTGACCTCAAGGTCGAATGGCATGGTGGTGGTCGAATTTGACCTCAAGGTCGAATGGCATGGTGGTGGTCGAATTTGACCTCAAGGTCGAATGGCATGGTGGTGGTCGAATTTGACCTCAAGGTCGAATGGCATGGTGGTGGTCGAATTTGACCTCAAGGTCGAATGGCATGGTGGTGGTCGAATTTGACCTCAAGGTCGAATGGCATGGTGGTGGTCGAATTTGACCTCAAGGTCGAATGGCATGGTGGTGGTCGAATTTGACCTCAAGGTCGAATGGCATGGTGGTGGTCGAATTTGACCTCAAGGTCGAATGGCATGGTGGTGGTCGAATTTGACCTCAAGGTCGAATGGCATGGTGGTGGTCGAATTTGACCTCAACAATGGCATGGTGGTGGTCGAATTTGACCTCAAGGTCGAATGGCATGGTGGTGGTCGAATTTGACCTCAAGGTCGAATGGCATGGTGGTGGTCGAATTTGACCTCAAGGTCGAATGGCATGGTGGTGGTCGAATTTGACCTCAAGGTCGAATGGCATGGTGGTGGTCGAATTTGACCTCAAGGTCGAATGGCATGGTGGTGGTCGAATTTGACCTCAAGGTCGAATGGCATGGTGGTGGTCGAATTTGACCTCAACAATGGCATGGTGGTGGTCGAATTTGACCTCAAGGTCGAATGGCATGGTGGTGGTCGAATTTGACCTCAAGGTCGAAATGGCATGGTGGTGGTCGAATTTGACCTCAAGGTCGAATGGCATGGTTTGTGGTCGAATTTGACCTCAAGGTCGAATGGCATGGTGGTGGTCGAATTTGACCTCAAGGTCGAATGGCATGGTGGTGGTCGAATTTGACCTCAAGGTCGAATGGCATGGTGGTGGTCGAATTTGACCTCAAGGTCAATGGCATGGTGGTGGTCGAATTTGACCTCAAGGTCGAATGGCATGGTGGTGGTCGAATTTGACCTCAAGGTCGAATGGCATGGTGGTGGTCGAATTTGACCTCAAGGTCGAATGGCATGGTGGTGGTCGAATTTGACCTCAAGGTCGAATGGCATGGTGGTGGTCGAATTTGACCTCAAGGTCGAATGGCATGGTGGTGGTCGAATTTGACCTCAAGGTCAATGGCATGGTGGTGGTCGAATTTGACCTCAAGGTCGAATGGCATGGTGGTGGTCGAATTTGACCTCAAGGTCGAATGGCATGGTGGTGGTCGAATTTGACCTCAAGGTCGAATGGCATGGTGGTGGTCGAATTTGACCTCAAGGTCGAATGGCATGGTGGTGGTCGAATTTGACCTCAAGGTCGAATGGCATGGTGGTGGTCGAATTTGACCTCAAGGTCAAATGGCATGGTGGTGGTCGAATTTGACCTCAAGGTCGAATGGCATGGTGGTGGTCGAATTTGACCTCAAGGTCGAATTTGACACCAAGGTCGAACCATACCATCCATTGACTATATATAGGAGATTAAACCTTTATGTTTAAGGTTAATCTTCCTAGTCCTTTGTTTCACATTTTCTAGCTTTTGTGTGTTATTCATAATAGAGATTATTATCAATAATACAAAGCTTATTATTCCAAAACAATATATTGTTCATTATATATTGTTTGTGTCTTCAGTATTGTTGTTTGCAAGTTATAGAGAATTTCCGCACTCTATAATTTGTTAACTAATCTCATAGATCCGTTTGGCTAATAAAGGGACTAACAAGTGGTATCAGAGCCATTGATCGTGTTTGGGGTTAGTGATTTCAACAATTGACAAATCAATCTCGGCAGTGTCTTGCTTGGAAGAGATTTGACCAATGGAAAGGTTAAGTATGATAAATCCAAGGTTAAGTGCTACAATTGTAATGGTTTCGGTCACTTTGCTAGAGAATGTCATCGACCAAAGCAAGAGGCAACTACAAGTTATTCGAAGCCAAATCAAATCGCTGGAAATCAAAATTCTGGGGCTTCTGCTGGATCCAATGCTTTGGTTGCACAAGAAAAGACTGAAAAGTTCGATTGGAGTACTATTGTGGATGAATCAGGAAATTCAGCCAATGCTTTTATGGCTGAAATTATTGATCATGAGGCACCATCTGAAGAAGAGGCAACTACAAGTTATTCGAAGCCAAATCAAATCGCTGGAAATCAAAATTCTGGGGCTTCTGCTGGATCCAATGCTTTGGTTGCACAAGAAAAGACTGAAAAGTTCGATTGGAGTACTATTGTGGATGAATCAGGAAATTCAGCCAATGCTTTGGTTGCACAAGAAAAGACTGAAAAGTTCGATTGGAGTACTATTGTGGATGAATCAGGAAATTCAGCCAATGCTTTTATGGCTGAAATTATTGATCATGAGGCACCATCTGAAGAAGAGGCAACTACAAGTTATTCGAAGCCAAATCAAATCGCTGGAAATCAAAATTCTGGGGCTTCTGCTGGATCCAATGCTTTGGTTGCACAAGAAAAGACTGAAAAGTTCGATTGGAGTACTATTGTGGATGAATCAGGAAATTCAGCCAATGCTTTTATGGCTGAAATTATTGATCATGAGGCACCATCTGAAGAAGAGGCAACTCAGTCGATAGAATCAGAATCTTCTTCTGAAAATAAGGTTATTGAAGGTACCAGTGAAAAGAATGGTGGAGGAGAAGTCTTTAAGTTAAATATTGTTGAAGGACTAAAGATTGAGGAGGCTATTGGCTATATGGCTCGAGTCTCTGCTCCTGAAAATCAAAAGGTACCTCTCAATTTTAACTTTATAGCTGACATTTGTGCCTTGTATGTGAATTTGTCTAAGAAAAATGAGGGCTTAACTAGACTCAATGAAGAATATGCTTTAGGAATGCAAGCTATTAATAAATTAGAAGAAGAAAACTCTATGTTTCGAGAAAGAATTAAAGATTTAAAGCTTAAAATAGAGGATCTTCATCTGAAACAAAAGAGGGTAGATGCTTTTGAACCATTACCTAACAAGAAAGGAAAGAATGGGTTGGGTTATGGTGAAGTAGAACCACCTTTTAATGATAATTATTCTTTTCTCAAAACTGATGAAATAGAGTTAAATTTAGTTAAGCCTGAAGATTTTTCTAAGACAGTTAGAATAACTGAACTTCCTGAAGTTTATACTTCTGAGGAAGTTAAGTCTGATGAGTCAAAGACATTGGTTATGTCTGATAAAATTCAGACAAGTGATTCTAATAAGTCTGTTGAGACAAAGAATCTGGACAAATCTCACTCAATCCCAAGAGAGATTCAAGAAACTGTGAAGAGTTCGATTCTCAAATCAGAAAAACTTGAACCTAAAATGATAACTGTGTTTACATTAAAAGGTCAGTCACGAGTGTTTTCTGAAAAAGAATTTAGTTTGGATAGTTTTAATCCTGACAAAATAGATAAGGTTTGGTGTGTTGAAGAAAAAGATGTTTTATACTTGACACCTCCGTCAAAATTACCTAAGAAAGTACATTTTGAGGAAAGTAATAACAAAGCTACACACATTGAAAACCTTGAAGCTTCGAACTCTTCATCCACAGGGTCATCTAATGATCCTAAGGTTACACAAAAGAAACCTGTTGAGAAAATGATTTGTTTCAAGTGTCGTGAAACAGGACATGTTGCAAGTATTTGTCCTTTAAGGAAAAGGAATGACCCACTTGCCCAGACTGACAATGTTCGTCCTTTTGAAAAAGTTGAATCCAAAAGGAAAGTTGAGGGTTTAACTAACGGTTTGGGTAAGGATTTGAAAATTCAATCACAGGTTTCCACAAAAGGTATTGTGTCAGTTGGAACTAAAACAAACAGACCTGGTACACCATTAAGGGGGAGAACTCCTCAACAAGTTCGTCCTCCAAATATGGTTCAAGCAAAGTCACCGATACATCATTATGTGACCAGTGCTCCTTTACCTCAACATGTTAGGGATCAAATTAGTGACTTGAGAAATTCTACTAAATATGTCCCTGAATTGCGTTTAGAAACTGGTCCACCATTAAGGTTGCCAGTGAATCCTAAGGTTTGGAAGCCTTCGGGATCGAATACGCATTCTGTTGCAAAATCTTCTGTTCCTAGTCAATACGATGGGGAACTGAGGGAGATTATTGTAATGGAAGATGGCAGACCCAAGACCATTGTGGCTTGGGTCCCCAATAAGAAATGATCTTTTGTTTGAATGTGCAGGAACAGTTGAGGAGAGCTATCAGTAAGTGGTATGTAGATAGTGGCTGTTCTCGGCACATGACAGGGGAGAGGGGATTACTGTGTAAATTTGTAAAAGTTCAGGGTGGTCATGTGAATTTTGCTGGAGAAAGTGGAGGAAGCATAACTGGGATAGGAAATGTTTCAAATGGCAAGATTACTTTAGAGAAAGTGAATTATGTTGAGCAACTCAATCACAATTTAATGAGTGTATCTCAGATTTGTGATAAAGGAAATGCTGTACATTTTAGTGTGACTGAAGCTGTGGTTCTCAAACCGGGATTTGAAATACCTGAAGATTGGATAGTTATGCGGGCACCAAGAGTAAAGGATACTTACATCATGGATATGAGTGTTGAAGATCCTGATATGGATGCTACATGTCTATTATCTAAAGCTTCTGAGTCTGATTCAGTCCTTTGGCATCGAAGGATGGCACACTTGCATTATAGGAAAATGAATTACATTACGAAGAATGGTTTAGTGCAAGGTGTACCATTGAAGAATTTTGTGTCTGAGGATAGATGTGTGCCATGCTTGAAAGGAAAGCAACATAAAAAGGCGCACAAATCAAAGTTAGTTAACTCTATCGAATCTCCATTTGAACTTCTTCATATGGATTTGTTCGGTCCGATTCAAGTGAAGAGTATTGGTGGTAAACATTATTGCTTGGTTGTGACTGATGATTATTCTCGATATTCTTGGGTATTTTTCTTAGCTTTGAAAAGTGAAGCGGTTAGTGTCTTAATCAACTTCTTCACTGAAGCTGAGAATGTGTATAATACACGGATCAAGAGAATAAGAAGTGATAATGGTACGGAATTTAAGAATCATGCTATGGAAGTTTATTGCCTAAGCAAAGGAATACAACATCAGTTTAGTGCACCGTACACACCACAACAAAATGGAGTCGCTGAGAGGAAAAATAGGACACTGATAGAGGCGGCTAGAACGATGCTGGCAGATTCAAAACTTCCTGCTATATTTTGGGGGGAGGCTGTGAATACTGCGTGTCATGTATTAAATCGGGTTTTGACGGTTAAGCGTTTTAACAAGACTAGTTATGAACTCTTGAATAACCGTAAACCAAATTTAACTGGGTTTGAGCCGTTTGGTGTCCCGTGCACATTGTTGAAGACTAGAGATAGACCTAAGTTTGGTGAAAAAGTTGACGAGGGTTATTTTCTGGGTTATAAATCTGGATCTCCGATAAAACGAGCTTGGAACAAAAGAGTTCGTGAGGTTCAATGGGTTTTCAACATTGAAGTTTCTAGCTATAAACCTGAAGAACATGATGGACACGAGGCATTGTTTGACTATGATGCAGTTTTTACCCCGTTTTCGTTTTCTAAGGCTGATGAAGATTGCTCAGCTATTGATCCAGAATGTCTTTTGCAGAGTACTGATGATGGAGTTGTTCCAAGATCGAGCATACCAAGTTCAGTGTCTGACTCATATGAGACTGGATCCCCTCAGCCGGTAAATGATACTCCGTCTTCTAGTGGGACTTTTGAACCTTCTAGTGGATCTCCTTCATTTGATACAATGATCAATGAGGATGAATTCGAAGGTGAAGTTCCATTTGAGACTTATGGGAACTATCGTGTTCATAAGGATCATCCTCTTACCAACATCATTGGTAGTTTGGATGATGGAATGCAAACTCGTGCTAGTCTTACAAGACAAACTAGTTTGTTTGCTGAGGTTAAAGATAAAGGTGACTTCAATGAATGTTTGTATAGTTGTTTCATCTCACAAGTCGAGCCGAAAAATGTTCAAATGGCTTTGAAGGACAATTCGTGGGTGGAAGCTATGCAAGAGGAGTTGTCTCAATTTGAAAAATTGGGAGTATGGCATTTAGTTGATTTGCCTGACGGACATTATCCGATAGGTACTAAATGGGTTTTTTTGAAAAATTGGGAGTATGGCATTTAGTTGATTTGCCTGACGGACACTATCCGATAGGTACTAAATGGGTTTTTAAGTGCAAGAGAGATGATCGAGGTGTAGTAGTGCGAAATAAAGCAAGGTTAGTTGTGAAAGGATGTGCACAACTACCGGGAATTGATTAT
Source organism: Erigeron breviscapus (assembly GCA_034093135.1). NCBI lineage: Eukaryota > Viridiplantae > Streptophyta > Magnoliopsida > Asterales > Asteraceae > Erigeron > Erigeron breviscapus. The sequence goes on along the minus strand of CM067174.1, from coordinate 46,707,031 downwards.
GATGAAGTGTTTGCACCGGTTGCTAGGTTAGAAGCGATTCGTTTGTTTTTAGCTTTTGCATCGTTTAAGGGCTTCAAGGTTTACCAACTTGATGTAAAGAGTGCTTTTCTTTATGGTGAAGTCCAAGAACAAGTGTATGTTGATCCACCGCCAGGGTTTGCTGATCCTGAATATCCTGATAGAGTTTATCGTCTGGATAAAGCTTTGTATGGTTTGCATCAGGCACCTAGGGCTTGGTATGAGAAACTGTCAAAGCACCTTTTAGAGAATGGTTTTGAAAAGGGGCAGATTGATAGCACTTTATTCATAAAGTGGAAGAATAAAGACTTTCTGTTAGTTCAAGTTTATGTCGATGACATTATCTTTGGATCATCGGATATCAGCTTGTGCAAAGATTTTGAAAGGGTGATGAAAAGTAAGTTCGAGATGAGTGCAATGGGGGAATTAAATTTCTTCTTGGGATTGCAAGTTGATCAGAAAAAGGACGGCTTTTTCATCCATCAGACGAAGTATGTTCATGATATCTTAGAAAGATTTAAGATGACGGATGCAAAATCAATAGCTACTCCAATACCGGTCAATCATCAACTTGGAGCTGTTGTAGATAGTGATGAGCCTGTTGATCCCACTCTTTATAGAGCGATGATTGGTTCACTTATGTATCTAACGGCTTCTCGCCCTGACATTATGTTTGCTGTTTGTATTTGTTCTAGATTTCAGGCTGATCCAAGAGCATCACACTTATCTGCAGTGAAGCGAATCTTACGTTATCTGAAAGGAAGACCAAAACTGGGAATTTGGTATCCTTCGGAGGGTAACTTGGATTTTGTAGCTTATTCTGATGCTGATTATGGAGGCTGTAATCTGACAAGAAAGTCTACTTCTGGAGGTTGTCAATTTTTAGGAGGAAGGATCGTGTCCTGGCAGTGCAAGAAGCAAACGTCGGTTGCTAATTCGACGTGTGAAGCTGAATATGTTGCTGCTGGCAATTGTTGTTCTCAAGTTCTTTGGATTCAACAGCAGTTGCGGGATTACGGTTTAAAAAAAAAAAAAAAAAAAAAAAAAAAAAAAAAAAAAAAAAAAAAAAAAAAAAAAAAAAAAAAAAAAAAAAAAAAAAAAAAAAAAAAAAAAAAAAAAAAAAAAAAAAAAAAAAAAAAAAAAAAAAAAAAAAAAAAAAAAAAAAAAAAAAAAAAAAAAAAAAAAAAAAAAAAAAAAAAAAAAAAAAAAAAAAAAAAAAAAAAAAAAAAAAAAAAAAAAAAAAAAAAAAAAAAAAAAAAAAAAAAAAAAAAAAAAAAAAAAAAAAAAAAAAAAAAAAAAAAAAAAAAAAAAAAAAAAAAAAAAAAAAAAAAAAAAAAAAAAAAAAAAAAAAAAAAAAAAAAAAAAAAAAAAAAAAAAAAAAAAAAAAAAAAAAAAAAAAAAAAAAAAAAAAAAAAAAAAAAAAAAAAAAAAAAAAAAAAAAAAAAAAAAAAAAAAAAAAAAAAAAAAAAAAAAAAAAAAAAAAAAAAAAAAAAAAAAAAAAAAAAAAAAAAAAAAAAAAAAAAAAAAAAAAAAAAAAAAAAAAAAAAAAAAAAAAAAAAAAAAAAAAAAAAAAAAAAAAAAAAAAAAAAAAAAAAAAAAAAAAAAAAAAAAAAAAAAAAAAAAAAAAAAAAAAAAAAAAAAAAAAAAAAAAAAAAAAAAAAAAAAAAAAAAAAAAAAAAAAAAAAAAAAAAAAAAAAAAAAAAAAAAAAAAAAAAAAAAAAAAAAAAAAAAAAAAAAAAAAAAAAAAAAAAAAAAAAAAAAAAAAAAAAAAAAAAAAAAAAAAAAAAAAAAAAAAAAAAAAAAAAAAAAAAAAAAAAAAAAAAAAAAAAAAAAAAAAAAAAAAAAAAAAAAAAAAAAAAAAAAAAAAAAAAAAAAAAAAAAAAAAAAAAAAAAAAAAAAAAAAAAAAAAAAAAAAAAAAAAAAAAAAAAAAAAAAAAAAAAAAAAAAAAAAAAAAAAAAAAAAAAAAAAAAAAAAAAAAAAAAAAAAAAAAAAAAAAAAAAAAAAAAAAAAAAAAAAAAAAAAAAAAAAAAAAAAAAAAAAAAAAAAAAAAAAAAAAAAAAAAAAAAAAAAAAAAAAAAAAAAAAAAAAAAAAAAAAAAAAAAAAAAAAAAAAAAAAAAAAAAAAAAAAAAAAAAAAAAAAAAAAAAAAAAAAAAAAAAAAAAAAAAAAAAAAAAAAAAAAAAAAAAAAAAAAAAAAAAAAAAAAAAAAAAAAAAAAAAAAAAAAAAAAAAAAAAAAAAAAAAAAAAAAAAAAAAAAAAAAAAAAAAAAAAAAAAAAAAAAAAAAAAAAAAAAAAAAAAAAAAAAAAAAAAAAAAAAAAAAAAAAAAAAAAAAAAAAAAAAAAAAAAAAAAAAAAAAAAAAAAAAAAAAAAAAAAAAAAAAAAAAAAAAAAAAAAAAAAAAAAAAAAAAAAAAAAAAAAAAAAAAAAAAAAAAAAAAAAAAAAAAAAAAAAAAAAAAAAAAAAAAAAAAAAAAAAAAAAAAAAAAAAAAAAAAAAAAAAAAAAAAAAAAAAAAAAAAAAAAAAAAAAAAAAAAAAAAAAAAAAAAAAAAAAAAAAAAAAAAAAAAAAAAAAAAAAAAAAAAAAAAAAAAAAAAAAAAAAAAAAAAAAAAAAAAAAAAAAAAAAAAAAAAAAAAAAAAAAAAAAAAAAAAAAAAAAAAAAAAAAAAAAAAAAAAAAAAAAAAAAAAAAAAAAAAAAAAAAAAAAAAAAAAAAAAAAAAAAAAAAAAAAAAAAAAAAAAAAAAAAAAAAAAAAAAAAAAAAAAAAAAAAAAAAAAAAAAAAAAAAAAAAAAAAAAAAAAAAAAAAAAAAAAAAAAAAAAAAAAAAAAAAAAAAAAAAAAAAAAAAAAAAAAAAAAAAAAAAAAAAAAAAAAAAAAAAAAAAAAAAAAAAAAAAAAAAAAAAAAAAAAAAAAAAAAAAAAAAAAAAAAAAAAAAAAAAAAAAAAAAAAAAAAAAAAAAAAAAAAAAAAAAAAAAAAAAAAAAAAAAAAAAAAAAAAAAAAAAAAAAAAAAAAAAAAAAAAAAAAAAAAAAAAAAAAAAAAAAAAAAAAAAAAAAAAAAAAAAAAAAAAAAAAAAAAAAAAAAAAAAAAAAAAAAAAAAAAAAAAAAAAAAAAAAAAAAAAAAAAAAAAAAAAAAAAAAAAAAAAAAAAAAAAAAAAAAAAAAAAAAAAAAAAAAAAAAAAAAAAAAAAAAAAAAAAAAAAAAAAAAAAAAAAAAAAAAAAAAAAAAAAAAAAAAAAAAAAAAAAAAAAAAAAAAAAAAAAAAAAAAAAAAAAAAAAAAAAAAAAAAAAAAAAAAAAAAAAAAAAAAAAAAAAAAAAAAAAAAAAAAAAAAAAAAAAAAAAAAAAAAAAAAAAAAAAAAAAAAAAAAAAAAAAAAAAAAAAAAAAAAAAAAAAAAAAAAAAAAAAAAAAAAAAAAAAAAAAAAAAAAAAAAAAAAAAAAAAAAAAAAAAAAAAAAAAAAAAAAAAAAAAAAAAAAAAAAAAAAAAAAAAAAAAAAAAAAAAAAAAAAAAAAAAAAAAAAAAAAAAAAAAAAAAAAAAAAAAAAAAAAAAAAAAAAAAAAAAAAAAAAAAAAAAAAAAAAAAAAAAAAAAAAAAAAAAAAAAAAAAAAAAAAAAAAAAAAAAAAAAAAAAAAAAAAAAAAAAAAAAAAAAAAAAAAAAAAAAAAAAAAAAAAAAAAAAAAAAAAAAAAAAAAAAAAAAAAAAAAAAAAAAAAAAAAAAAAAAAAAAAAAAAAAAAAAAAAAAAAAAAAAAAAAAAAAAAAAAAAAAAAAAAAAAAAAAAAAAAAAAAAAAAAAAAAAAAAAAAAAAAAAAAAAAAAAAAAAAAAAAAAAAAAAAAAAAAAAAAAAAAAAAAAAAAAAAAAAAAAAAAAAAAAAAAAAAAAAAAAAAAAAAAAAAAAAAAAAAAAAAAAAAAAAAAAAAAAAAAAAAAAAAAAAAAAAAAAAAAAAAAAAAAAAAAAAAAAAAAAAAAAAAAAAAAAAAAAAAAAAAAAAAAAAAAAAAAAAAAAAAAAAAAAAAAAAAAAAAAAAAAAAAAAAAAAAAAAAAAAAAAAAAAAAAAAAAAAAAAAAAAAAAAAAAAAAAAAAAAAAAAAAAAAAAAAAAAAAAAAAAAAAAAAAAAAAAAAAAAAAAAAAAAAAAAAAAAAAAAAAAAAAAAAAAAAAAAAAAAAAAAAAAAAAAAAAAAAAAAAAAAAAAAAAAAAAAAAAAAAAAAAAAAAAAAAAAAAAAAAAAAAAAAAAAAAAAAAAAAAAAAAAAAAAAAAAAAAAAAAAAAAAAAAAAAAAAAAAAAAAAAAAAAAAAAAAAAAAAAAAAAAAAAAAAAAAAAAAAAAAAAAAAAAAAAAAAAAAAAAAAAAAAAAAAAAAGAATGGATTTAATAAGTTGCTTTTTATACAAAAGTGCTAATATACTTGCATAATAATTCTTTGGTGTGTTTTAAAGAGTTATTAGGTATATTTTAACTTATATTTTGGTTTTGTATTTTTGGAATGGTTTTATGTTTGTTTTGCAGTGGCTGATGGTAAACCTGAGTTTCACACGACTCATAATGTCCGATACACTCCGGATGCAAGTGATCAGACTACTGTGACATATCATCCAATAATACATTTTCTTCAACGATCTCGGATTGCACACTTACTGACTATGGATCCTCCTATCTATGATCGTTTGGTTCAAGATTTTTGGGCTACTGCTACTTATCATATTGATGGAGATCAGTCTTATATTCAGGCTCGTGTTTGTGATAGGGTTTTGACTTGTTCGTTTGATAATATGAGAGAAGCATTACAGCTTCGAGATGACTCACAGTTGATTGCGCGTATCGAGTTTCCACCTTCTTTGAGGGACGGTGCTTGTAGGAGGATGGGATTTCATCCATCTATTTCTAAAAGGCATGGTGTTCCTAAGAAAGGTTTCTTTGAACAATGGCGATTCTTGGCTCATGTCATAGTTTCATGTTTTGGGCAGAAACGTACTTTAGATATTCTAAACTTGAGGGAGTTCTCGTTGATGATTGCTCTCACATATAACAAGAAATTCAACTTGGCGAAATTCTTGTGGGAAAACCTTCGAGCAATGTGTGCAAATACCATTTCTAATCGCTATGTTTTGTATCCTCGCTTTATTGCTGAGATTATCCGATTTTGTTTGCCGGATCTTGTTCCTGTTGGTAAAATTCTTCGGGTTAATCAAATTGGGGATGCAAGGACTTTTCTTCGGATGAGTTTAATCAAGATTGATGGAGCTACAGCTGAGACTTTACGAACTCCATTGTTTGGACATTTGGTAAATGAAAACTATGTGGAACCTCTTAATGATGGTTGGGATGATGATATTCATCACATAGTTGTTCCTCAACCGCCTCAATGTGTTGCACCTCCTGATCAGTTTGGCGATCTTTGTGCTGGTATTGACAGTGGTAATCTTGGTGATTTTGGGGATTTACCTGATGATTTCTCTCTTGATGTGGATAAACTTTATGAAGATTTTGGTCCAATGAATTGGAATGGTTTTATGTTTGTTTTGCAGTGGCTGATGGTAAACCTGAGTTTCACACGACTCATAATGTCCGATACACTCCGGATGCAAGTGATCAGACTACTGTGACATATCATCCAATAATACATTTTCTTCAACGATCTCGGATTGCACACTTACTGACTATGGATCCTCCTATCTATGATCGTTTGGTTCAAGATTTTTGGGCTACTGCTACTTATCATATTGATGGAGATCAGTCTTATATTCAGGCTCGTGTTTGTGATAGGGTTTTGACTTGTTCGTTTGATAATATGAGAGAAGCATTACAGCTTCGAGATGACTCACAGTTGATTGCGCGTATCGAGTTTCCACCTTCTTTGAGGGACGGTGCTTGTAGGAGGATGGGATTTCATCCATCTATTTCTAAAAGGCATGGTGTTCCTAAGAAAGGTTTCTTTGAACAATGGCGATTCTTGGCTCATGTCATAGTTTCATGTTTTGGGCAGAAACGTACTTTAGATATTCTAAACTTGAGGGAGTTCTCGTTGATGATTGCTCTCACATATAACAAGAAATTCAACTTGGCGAAATTCTTGTGGGAAAACCTTCGAGCAATGTGTGCAAATACCATTTCTAATCGCTATGTTTTGTATCCTCGCTTTATTGCTGAGATTATCCGATTTTGTTTGCCGGATCTTGTTCCTGTTGGTAAAATTCTTCGGGTTAATCAAATTGGGGATGCAAGGACTTTTCTTCGGATGAGTTTAATCAAGATTGATGGAGCTACAGCTGAGACTTTACGAACTCCATTGTTTGGACATTTGGTAAATGAAAACTATGTGGAACCTCTTAATGATGGTTGGGATGATGATATTCATCACATAGTTGTTCCTCAACCGCCTCAATGTGTTGCACCTCCTGATCAGTTTGGCGATCTTTGTGCTGGTATTGACAGTGGTAATCTTGGTGATTTTGGGGATTTACCTGATGATTTCTCTCTTGATGTGGATAAACTTTATGAAGATTTTGGTCCAATGAATTGGAATGGTGTGGATGATTTGGATATTTCTTGGCTTTATGAGAAGATTTCGTGTAAAGGTGGTCCTTCTGTTGATGGTCCTTCTACAGTGGCTACTCAAGCTATGGATTGTGATAATCCTAATTTGAATCAAGTCTCTGGTTCGCCGATGAAAACACGAAAGCGAAGACGAGTGGTTCTTTCTGATTCTGATACTGAGACTACGCCTGATACTGCTACATGTGCAGCGGCTGTACCGGTTGTATCTGGTTCTAGTTCTTCTCTGCTTTGTGAAGATCGTCTTGCTAAACTAGAAGCTAACTATGAGTTGTTACTTGAGCGATTGGCTACTAGTGAAGCTGCCAATGTTGAATTAAAGGAACATTGTAATGTTCAAGTAAGTACGCTTACTGATGCTATGCAGCAACAACAAATTCAACATGATAAGAAGATTAGTGATGTGCAACTTCTGGTTACTAGTTTATCTTCTACTGTTACTGATCTTGGTTTACAGTTGGAGACTTCTACTAAGAATTGGGCACAAATTCTTCATAAAGCTGATGGTATTGAAAAAACCATGGAAGATCGAATCAAAGAGGCCAAGACCTTACTAGGTAAGCTGAATGATACGCTTGTTGCACATCAGAAGTCGATTCTCAATTACTGGGAAACTTTTGATAAGATTGAGAGCTGGATTAAGCATTTTGAAGATCGTCTCGCAACTTTGACATCTAGGGGGAGTGTTAGGATCCCTAGTGTTGCTGGTAAGACTGGAACTTCGAGAGATGCTTCTGATGATTCTGAAATACCTAAGGGTATTTTTTTTTTTTTTTTTTTTTTTTTTTTTTTTTTTTTTTTTTTTTTTTTTTTTTTTTTTTTTTTTTTTTTTTTTTTTTTTTTTTTTTTTTTTTTTTTTTTTTTTTTTTTTTTTTTTTTTTTTTTTTTTTTTTTTTTTTTTTTTTTTTTTTTTTTTTTTTTTTTTTTTTTTTTTTTTTTTTTTTTTTTTTTTTTTTTTTTTTTTTTTTTTTTTTTTTTTTTTTTTTTTTTTTTTTTTTTTTTTTTTTTTTTTTTTTTTTTTTTTTTTTTTTTTTTTTTTTTTTTTTTTTTTTTTTTTTTTTTTTTTTTTTTTTTTTTTTTTTTTTTTTTTTTTTTTTTTTTTTTTTTTTTTTTTTTTTTTTTTTTTTTTTTTTTTTTTTTTTTTTTTTTTTTTTTTTTTTTTTTTTTTTTTTTTTTTTTTTTTTTTTTTTTTTTTTTTTTTTTTTTTTTTTTTTTTTTTTTTTTTTTTTTTTTTTTTTTTTTTTTTTTTTTTTTTTTTTTTTTTTTTTTTTTTTTTTTTTTTTTTTTTTTTTTTTTTTTTTTTTTTTTTTTTTTTTTTTTTTTTTTTTTTTTTTTTTTTTTTTTTTTTTTTTTTTTTTTTTTTTTTTTTTTTTTTTTTTTTTTTTTTTTTTTTTTTTTTTTTTTTTTTTTTTTTTTTTTTTTTTTTTTTTTTTTTTTTTTTTTTTTTTTTTTTTTTTTTTTTTTTTTTTTTTTTTTTTTTTTTTTTTTTTTTTTTTTTTTTTTTTTTTTTTTTTTTTTTTTTTTTTTTTTTTTTTTTTTTTTTTTTTTTTTTTTTTTTTTTTTTTTTTTTTTTTTTTTTTTTTTTTTTTTTTTTTTTTTTTTTTTTTTTTTTTTTTTTTTTTTTTTTTTTTTTTTTTTTTTTTTTTTTTTTTTTTTTTTTTTTTTTTTTTTTTTTTTTTTTTTTTTTTTTTTTTTTTTTTTTTTTTTTTTTTTTTTTTTTTTTTTTTTTTTTTTTTTTTTTTTTTTTTTTTTTTTTTTTTTTTTTTTTTTTTTTTTTTTTTTTTTTTTTTTTTTTTTTTTTTTTTTTTTTTTTTTTTTTTTTTTTTTTTTTTTTTTTTTTTTTTTTTTTTTTTTTTTTTTTTTTTTTTTTTTTTTTTTTTTTTTTTTTTTTTTTTTTTTTTTTTTTTTTTTTTTTTTTTTTTTTTTTTTTTTTTTTTTTTTTTTTTTTTTTTTTTTTTTTTTTTTTTTTTTTTTTTTTTTTTTTTTTTTTTTTTTTTTTTTTTTTTTTTTTTTTTTTTTTTTTTTTTTTTTTTTTTTTTTTTTTTTTTTTTTTTTTTTTTTTTTTTTTTTTTTTTTTTTTTTTTTTTTTTTTTTTTTTTTTTTTTTTTTTTTTTTTTTTTTTTTTTTTTTTTTTTTTTTTTTTTTTTTTTTTTTTTTTTTTTTTTTTTTTTTTTTTTTTTTTTTTTTTTTTTTTTTTTTTTTTTTTTTTTTTTTTTTTTTTTTTTTTTTTTTTTTTTTTTTTTTTTTTTTTTTTTTTTTTTTTTTTTTTTTTTTTTTTTTTTTTTTTTTTTTTTTTTTTTTTTTTTTTTTTTTTTTTTTTTTTTTTTTTTTTTTTTTTTTTTTTTTTTTTTTTTTTTTTTTTTTTTTTTTTTTTTTTTTTTTTTTTTTTTTTTTTTTTTTTTTTTTTTTTTTTTTTTTTTTTTTTTTTTTTTTTTTTTTTTTTTTTTTTTTTTTTTTTTTTTTTTTTTTTTTTTTTTTTTTTTTTTTTTTTTTTTTTTTTTTTTTTTTTTTTTTTTTTTTTTTTTTTTTTTTTTTTTTTTTTTTTTTTTTTTTTTTTTTTTTTTTTTTTTTTTTTTTTTTTTTTTTTTTTTTTTTTTTTTTTTTTTTTTTTTTTTTTTTTTTTTTTTTTTTTTTTTTTTTTTTTTTTTTTTTTTTTTTTTTTTTTTTTTTTTTTTTTTTTTTTTTTTTTTTTTTTTTTTTTTTTTTTTTTTTTTTTTTTTTTTTTTTTTTTTTTTTTTTTTTTTTTTTTTTTTTTTTTTTTTTTTTTTTTTTTTTTTTTTTTTTTTTTTTTTTTTTTTTTTTTTTTTTTTTTTTTTTTTTTTTTTTTTTTTTTTTTTTTTTTTTTTTTTTTTTTTTTTTTTTTTTTTTTTTTTTTTTTTTTTTTTTTTTTTTTTTTTTTTTTTTTTTTTTTTTTTTTTTTTTTTTTTTTTTTTTTTTTTTTTTTTTTTTTTTTTTTTTTTTTTTTTTTTTTTTTTTTTTTTTTTTTTTTTTTTTTTTTTTTTTTTTTTTTTTTTTTTTTTTTTTTTTTTTTTTTTTTTTTTTTTTTTTTTTTTTTTTTTTTTTTTTTTTTTTTTTTTTTTTTTTTTTTTTTTTTTTTTTTTTTTTTTTTTTTTTTTTTTTTTTTTTTTTTTTTTTTTTTTTTTTTTTTTTTTTTTTTTTTTTTTTTTTTTTTTTTTTTTTTTTTTTTTTTTTTTTTTTTTTTTTTTTTTTTTTTTTTTTTTTTTTTTTTTTTTTTTTTTTTTTTTTTTTTTTTTTTTTTTTTTTTTTTTTTTTTTTTTTTTTTTTTTTTTTTTTTTTTTTTTTTTTTTTTTTTTTTTTTTTTTTTTTTTTTTTTTTTTTTTTTTTTTTTTTTCTTTTTCTTTTTATCTACATCGTGCCAATTTCTTATCAATATTTACTTAAACTCATTTTATTATATGGAAGCAAATATAAAATTATTGTATTTCAACCCTTTTATTTACAATTCGTGAATATACGACATCATGAAATATTAATATTTTATTAGTTATATATGTCTTTCCACGTATTACGCGGGATATAATCTAGTTTTAAGACGTATGATAACCAATAAAGAATCGTTTGACGAAATATAAATTTGTGAAATGATATTTTAAAAAGTTTGAAAATTAAACACATATTTATCTCTACTATATTATAAAGCACTTGTTCCCGCCAAATTTTTTCAACTTTTTAACATTTCAAATATATTTACCTAAAATAGCTATAATACCCTTAGAGTAAATCTCAGCAACTCATTTTCATCTCTATCTTCAAATCTCAACCACTCATTTTTTTTCTCTCTCCTCCATAAATCATTTTATTCCTCTAATTCATTCAAAATCTTTTATTTCAAAAACCGTACATCGATAAATTACAAAAGTTATATGGGTGTTCTTAAAATTTCATGCTCTTTGATTAGAGAGGTCATTCGATATACTTTCTACGAATTTTTAAATCTACGACTAAGTCATTTGGCTATCGCACTCTATGACCTATCACCCCCACCATCTCACCGTTGCAACGCGCGAGTACTTTATCTCGTGTCACAAAATGGAAATAAATGGAATAGCGTTAGAACTGATATGAAACACGTGGTGTTGAAATTGAAAGAAATGAAACCAACAAGGGGGAAAAAGTGTTATAAGTGATCAATTTATAGAATAAACTACCAATTACGGGGTTAGTCGATGGGTATTTAATTATGGTATTTAATTGTGGTATCAGGGCTAGCCGGCTAGGATTCCCCAATTATCCTTTTTTATATCAACATGACCCGAGTTAGTTTCAGAAAAATTAACAAACAAATAAAAATAATAATAAATACGTCTTAACCATGTATTTGAAGTTTTATAAAATATAATATTTAGAAAAATATAAGATCATCAAACTAAATCAAGAAAAAGAAGACTTAATAATGCATATTTACTAACATTTCAGCATGAAATCAACGGAAATTACGCATTTACTCAACTTGACCTTCAAATATGAATGCACATAAAATTTGTAATACCGAAAAAAAAAAGAAAAAAAAGAGAGAATATTTTACTAACAAATGCACGAAAACTGATTAACGGTTTTCAAGATATATATAATGGGGATGGGGATGTCTTGGATATTATATCTTTTTTTATGATAAAAGAGGATCCCAAAAGAAACTCTCTTTAAAAAGTTTGCCACGTGGCAGCTGGACCCTTTATTTCCAAAACAGAAAGGTAATATATGCTTCTCAAGATGTACTCTAATTTACTTTTCCCTCTTTCTTCTTTGTGAGTATTTCTTTGAGCGGACCTTCCAAGGTTTTGCAAGCTTCTTTTTTTTTTGGGTAAAGGGGAATTTAAACCCCGGTAAGCTTTTATAAATCACCCAAAAGAAGATTATTACAAGTAGCTTGGCAAAGTACCAAACTAATTCATACATATGACATGTCCATATGTATGTGAAACAATAACGTCACAAACGACCTAGCTGAACAATACATAAAATAGGCTAATAACATCAAAAGCATTAATAATACACCTCTAATATGTAAGTAACCAATATCAAACATCAACCTCTATCATTCTACCAAATCGAAACCAAATCTCAAACATGCACATCACAGTGAAAAGCTCAAAATGGCTAACCAAATGGAGACTCCTACCCTTAGATAAATCCAAAGGCCTGTCAGAGGGACACATTTAGAAGACTGGTTGACATCTTAATGGCAAAACAATAAAAGTGATGTTTAATAAATGTTTACGTGATATCCAACTTCCATTCTTCTAGGATGCTTCTTCCTTGAATCTTTTTCTTGAACTTCATAGTGGCTAACTTCATCCGGACAATAGACACAATAACATCACGCAATTGAGCAACCGATCTTTCTTTAGGAGAAAATAATCTGGAGTTTCTCTCTTGCCATAAGTAATAAGCCGAAGCAGCAATCAAAAGCTTAGCAATAACCGTCTTGGCAAGATTAGGCTTTGATGTCAACAATAGCATTGAAGTGATATCAGTCCATCGGTTTGGAACCGCATGAAATCCCATTAAGGGGCGAACCAAATTCCAAATCTGCATTGAGTAATTACATTCAAAAAATAAATGTTGATGCGAATCAGGTCCACGCTTATCGATGGATAGATTGACGAATAGATTTGATTTAAAGTCATTCAAGGTATATTTTTCAATTCAATTTAGGGTTTTTTTCAATTTTTCTTTTTTATGAATTTGGGGTTTTTCTTGGGGAAAACAATTGTTATTTTTGTTATTGTGAACCGATTACTTACAAATTTAATTATTTTAGATTTGTTCATGATAACTATCAATCAAGCAAGTAATTTTATTTGTTCCTTTTTAAATTCTTTTGGCTAGACAACATAAGTGATTGTTTTTACCTTTTTGTATTCTTCATATAGGTTGCACATTTAACTATTATCAATCGAGAAATGAAGTGAGTTAAAAAGGAATATTGGTTTTTTTGTGTGCTGTACTAATGCAACTTTTTATTTGGATTTGGTATATCATATTGCTAACAAGTGTGTTCCAGTGTTGGCGTGTATGGGGTGGATTCAAAAAAGGTTATAATTAATTCACGAGTGATAGTTTATATGAATTTTATATGAATAGCAACTGCTTGACTGATTTTTTTCAACAATAATGCTCCAGTGAAGTGAGTTAAATTTTATATAAATAGGATAGTTTTAACAAATTACATCCAGCGAAGGGTGTTAGAATGTTGATTGTCCCTGTATTTTTTATATGTAATGTGGCCATGATATTCATCAATTCATGTTTTAATCCAATCACACTAAGCAACTTAATCAATGGAGCGATAGATATATATTTTTTAAAACCCTATAATGCTTAATCAATGATGCTGACACTAATATCCTTTAAGGTTCAACTAAAATCAACCTACTGATTTTTATCAAATATATAAAGATTAATATTAACACCTATATATATTACTCGGTTCTATACCCATCGTCATTATCATACCAATTACGCCTTTTGTTTTACTATCTCTGTATCTCATATCAATGTCAGAATCAATTACGTATTATCAAACGGAAGTGGCTGCTGAAACCCTATCTTTGCTCAACGAAATACATGGGGGAACTGAAGCCTGAATGGTGAATGTTAAGATAATCAGGCTTTGAAAGAAGAATTTTAGCATCAATCTTTGATTTTGTCTGAGTATTGAATCTAGACATTTTATAAAAAACGTTTCACAAAATATATTAAAAAAGTAACTGCGGTGTTGGGACTACAATTGTGAGTGTATGTGTTTTATAGCATAGCTCAGATAAGCAATTAAAGTTGACTATCAATGAGATTCTCCTTTGAGTTCTGCAAGTAGAGGTCATTGTAGGCATTAGGCACTTAGTAACAGATAAAGTAGAAGCAACAATTACAGCCCGTTTACTTGCAGGTGGGTTGAATTGAGTTGTTATTTATCCAGTGGGCCAAATGATATCAAGATAATAAACAAAGCCGAAATAAGTGTTGACCCAATTGAACGCCATTCATGTTGTATCCAAACACAAAAACAACTTCTAAATTTATTCAAAATAAAAGTTCAACACTTACTTTATATTGCTAAAATAATATCTATTTAATCACGTTATTTCCATTAATGCTGGGAGGTTTTTGTCATCAACCACTGTCTACTTAAATGGTGACTATTGGGAAATATATCAATTCAAGAATATTGATGAGCTGATGTACATCAAACAGGTGAATACATGTTTTCTATAGCAAGTGGCCAATTTCTTTATGGCTGTTAAGGTTGTATTTAAGTGTAATTGGTGTACCAAAAATATGAAGAGTATCAAGACTTTTAGATTGGCCATGTACTTAAATTATGAGAAACTCGCCATATGAGAATTACATTAAATACATAATTTAGTTGTGTTTAAATCTGATTTTGCTACCATTACATGAATTGGGCAGGCTACCGGATGCGTTGTTATCACTTATAACAATCACAATACTAACTAATAATCCTAATGTTACACCCGACTAGATGACAACCATTCAGTTGAACATCAAACGTCGTTAAGGAATGGCAAGCCAATCCCCGAGTAATCCGTATGCACAAGACAAATGAGGGCGGGTCAGACCCCTCGTATTACTCAACTGCATCTCAATGACCATGTTGCAAGGAGCCACCCAAGCAACCTACGTCAACGCACTTAGCCGGGCTAGGGCAAGTACGGGTTAAGCTTAACATTTTCCTGCATCAAAGTTTAACGAGCTCGATCCTGCATTATTTAGTTTAGGTGACTGCATTACCTAAACATTTACTACGTTTACTGCTTTTACGTTTTGGGCCCTTAAACGTGCACGTGTCATGGAAACTTAACAAGTCTAGTAAACTAGATGAGCAAGCCATACAATCATGCACATATCAACAATCAACAACATATACTACATCTCAAAGCATCACAAGCTACTGCATATCACTTCATAACATAACACTACATTATACTTCATATCATAACATACACTACATTATACTTCATATCATAACATACACTACATTATACTTCATTTGGGACTGCATTTCAGGTCTCAATGGTCAACTACATAACCCATATCACCTCCCGTGTAACCCCGAATACCCACAAGCAATTCAAGATATAAGTTGGGAAGTTATTATTTGAAACCATCTTTTCGTTGAACCCTCAGCGTGTCGAAGTAGTTTATCTTACCTCGTGACGATCAATAAGCAACGTTAATGTATCTTGTTTGTGATCCCGACAACCTATCTCGAGTTCATAGTCATTAAACCTGTATAAACCCAAACTAATAAGGTTATAAGACCATACATTAACTTAGGTACACTTATAGGACCCTTAAACGCTTGTTTCGGACCTCAAACGGGCTCACAGACCCTTTATGTGGCGCATGCTTTGAATATGCGTCGCATATTTGCTTCAAAAATCACCCAGAAACCTCCCAGGCCCCGATATGCGCCGCACATAGGTTATATGCGCCGCATATGGAGTGCTGGTCTAAAGACTGACTCGCGCCCTTCACTTGCAGACGACTTTTCGACCTCAAGACGACCAAATGAGTCAAAACTTAGTTCTTAAGGAATGTAGGTAATTCAAAGACCTTTCCAGAAATATAAAGTTTGACTTTTGAAGATCTCTAATGAATTAGTTATGGCGTCTGCAAAACAGACCTACAGAATTCGTCTTAAATCCGACCACTTCTGGAAATTGACATTTTTCACCCATATCTGGGTAAAATCAAAAGAAACATTGTTCATATCGAATCAAGAGGACACATAGACCTTTTCAAAAATATAGGATTCATCTTATAACTCTTCTAATTGAAAGAGATATGATTTTTGCAATATTACTAATTTTTCAGATCTAGTAAACCCTTAGTTTTGCAAGCAATTTTCGACCATCAGATGACCATAGCAACCACCACGACCTATGAACCTCATATGCACCCAAAATATGACTCATATAATGATTTCACATGATCACTTGTTCCAGGAACAAGAGGATACAATTACAATACATTAAATTACCCGAAAACCCCAATAATCGACAATGAAACATAATCAAATCAATCTCAACCCTAGAGACCAGAAGTAAGATCCATATGATCGACTCTTATGATCACAAATCAAAGGGAAATCGTCTATATTACCTGTAGATGAAAGCAAGGATGAGAGATCTTGATCAAACTTCACTTGAATCACACGTTTTGAAGGATTTTCGGCTTAGGAATTTGATAGGGGATCAAAGGGGCGGCTAGGTCTTGGGAGAAAAGTTATTAGATCTGATTTGATAAACTAATGACTCCCCCATTGACCCTAATCCCGTTTTTGACTTTCACACCATGTCAAAACTGGTCCCTAAACTTCGTAAAGTCATATTATTAGCCCAAAACACCTCTATGGACTATATACAACTTGATTAACACTTTGAACACCTCTAAAAGGCACATAACGTCTTCTTTAAACATATTTCTACATCAATTAATAAGACATTCAAGTCTCACACATAAAACACTTTAACTACATATAAGCGTTAATCCACCCTAAACTTAACGAACACTTTACGTTGACTTAACGACTCAAGTCAACCGTTAATTAAAAAGTTTGGGATGTTACACCTAACACATCAATTTACAATACTAATAATCCTAACAAATCTATAGAAAATAAAATACAAACATATACCAAAACTATCAAAAAACAAATAAAAGCAAACAAAAAAGGGTAATGGCCAGAAATAAAAGCAAAAAGAAAGGGTGATGGCCGGAAAATACATACCTTGTCGGGAAAAATGGCCGGAAAAATCGCCGGAAAAAGTGATGGCCGGATTTAAAAAATAGGGTTTTGGTTGAGATTTGTTTGGTATTTTAAAAGAGAGATGGGGATGGTGGAAAGCAAAGTCGCCGCGGAAAGTTGGCCGGAAAATCGCCGGAAAAAGTGATGGCCGGAATTGATTTTTGGTTTTGAAAGAGATGGAGTTTTGTGTTTTTCGTTCAGATAGATAAAAGAATGGGGTGGGGATAAGTAAGAAAGGAGGGGATAGAGAAGAAAGAAACGGACGGTCGAACTTAAATCACAAATTTCGAGGAAACTTTCCGCGGCGATGTCGCCGCGGAAAGTCTGGTCAAAAGTCAGCTTCAATTAATGCTGGTGGTTGGTGGATTGATGACGTGGCGCGACTTTCCGCGGCAACATCGCCGCGGAAAGTTTCTGGTCCGGTTACCTTTTATTCCATGGTCGGGGTACGCGTGGCGAAAAATTTACTCATTCTGTCTACATATTGTATATTTTATTTTATTTTATTATTGTATCTAAGCTAAACATTAAGCAAACTTTGTTTTACATGTATTAAAAAGAGTGAGCTTTTGAGGGGCTGATGGTTTGGTGTAATTCAAAATTCCTAAATGGTTAAACTTTCTTCACAACTGAATGCAGTTGCCATTTGGTATCAATAGTTTATGATTCAGGACATGAATACTTTTCACAACTTAATGCATTTGGTATCAATACTCTTATTGTTCGAGTAATATAAATATGTTGAGACTATGCTTAAAATGTACATATATATTATGACTTATACATAATAATATAGAATATATATTGTTTTATGTAATACTTTTGTATTTGTATATTATATATCATTGTTATGAAAACCTTATCATTTACTTTATAAACTTTATATTATCACTAACGTAAATCTTCCCTTTTCATTATTAACTTCAGTAAAAATATGACCGTTTACATTTTACTTTCTACATAACGTGCATTTAACGAGGTTGAGTCAAATATCATCTTATTTTAAATTTTTTCTCCCGCCGCGAAGCGCGGGGAAATTAACTAGTTGGATATAGATATAGTGAAGATGAGTATGGCGGCTCTAAATTAGTGTGTCAACCTAATTTAACTACAAAGCCTACGTACAATTCCTTTATATAGAAAACTAGGTGAAACTCGTGCGTTGCACCGGTCTTTTTTAGTTTCTAACATAATTCATTGTAGATGACACGCAATAAAAATAATGTTACCAAAAATGTATTTCCTTCGTTGCACGGATTATTTTATTTCTTGCTGATTCTTTGTGAACCGCATACAATACAAAGTCTTATATAACTTGAAATAAATAGTTATCTCTCTCTCTTTCTCTCTCTCTCTCTCTCTCTCTCTCTATATATATATATATATATATATATATAGTAAAACAAATAAAACAATAGGTTTTTTTCACTGAAGATCATCGTGCATCATGAAAATCATCGTGCATCAATTGATTCGTGAATCTTTGTGAATCAATTTAACCATGATCTAAGGGTCAAGATCTTGTCTTATTTGTTTTACTTTAATACTTGTTTTACAATTACAATACCCAACCCCTATATATATACAAAGATATCATGTAGTATTAAGTAGATATTTGTAAACATTCAAGTAAATACTAAAAAGTGGCTGTTAATAGTCCGATTTTGGGCTCTGACTTGTTTGGCATAGTCCCGATTTAGCAAGTCCAGTTATACCGACTTCACAAGTTTAACTGATGACCATACGTGTTCACAAACGTCTATAAAAAACATATGTTTCATTTGAAAAATTCACCAAAACACAATACCATAAAGTGACACGATTACCCCAAACACTACACCACAGTAAGCATATTATAAAGTTAACATGTGAAATAATTCCTTAAAGGAAGACCATACTCAATGACCATTGAAGGTTTCACCTGTAATTTTGCAAGAAACAAAAGCTAGTCACAATCTACCTATCTATTAAAAACTACAAAACAATAAGATCATTGGGTACTTTCATATCCTATAAAAAAGTTTAATGAAAGGGGGAGAAAACGTGACCTTATGAACCCAAGTATCAACCCTTTCATGGCCATGACCCAACAAAAACACAATTGAAGACATTTTGACTTGAACCAGATATAGCAACACGACCAACAAATGGCAGCAACAAAACGCACCAACAGTTATAGCAACCCTTTCATGGCCATAATCTATATCAGCGGACAAAAACACGACCAACAAATGGCAGTAGCAAAACGCACAAACAGATAACAACCATCTTAAAATATCATGAAAGAATCTGGAGATTTTAACAGAATATGACCAGCAACCTTCGATATAACATGTACCCGACCCGCAGCAAACTCAGTAACATGCAAAATATCAACAGTAACACATAAGCTTTGGTCTCTTTAATACATTTGAAGCAACTTGACACAAAAATATCATATAATTTAACTTTATATACACCTTTACAAACTATACATGAAAAATTAGTCTTATATTTTCCACCTTTAAAAATGGGTACCCATGCTAGAAACTCCACCCAATTGCTTGAATTCTTAAAACATTGATTTGTTGTTTCATCAATCAACCGACCTAACATGAATCAAACGATAATATTACATGAATCTCAATATTGTATCTCTACCCTTATGTTGAAATATAAATATAACTACAACTCTAAAAGGAAGCTAAAAGATGAAGCGGTAAAAGACCATATTTTGTCCTTCGACCATGCCCTTTGGGCTGCTTCTCCTAAAAAAACAGAGTTGTAAGTTGTAACTAAAACAGGACGCAAATATACATTTATATGGTTGTGAAAACCTTACCCAATTATCTTCAACAAAAATAGAGTATAATAATATACTTTCTACACAATACACATATCTGATAAACTTACTATTCAAAAATACAAACAATATTGACCGCCCCCTACGCGTTTTGATCCAAACCCATTTGACACACTACCCATCGAGTCTGTGTCACCTCGTCTAATCCTAAATGAATATGGGTGTGATTAATAACGAAACATACACAAGAAATAAAGAAATAGAACTGACCATCCTAAAAAGCATAGAGTTAATAGTTCTTGCGCCATAGACACTGCCACAGCTTTGGATTTTTGATGTAGTATGATCCAACTTCCAATAACAATAACCAACCTTGTTCGCTCCAACGATGTTAGAATCTGGCTCTGCATATGGTTCGTTATACCAAAAGATCAGCTCTCATATGTAGTAGTTCTTTTCATACAATCTCAAAAATCGTTTTATTATTAAAAAAATAGTATAGCATTATTTATTTATAATAACTATAAAGATCAAAATTTGCCATAAAATGTGGGTCAAAACTATCTGTCAACCGACCTCTCAATTAACAGATTGTCATATATAATAGTTGACATTTGATACAACCACTGAGTTGGTTTACAATTTATACTAGGGTAAATTACAAAAATGGTACCTGAGGTATGTCAAAAACTACACCCATCATACCTACAACTCAAAAATTACCCGAGACATACCCACAGTTTCCATTTCTTTACACTAGCCATACCTAACCCTAACGGAAGCTAACTGGACGTTAAAAGGGCATCACATGCGTGTCACGTGCGTGGGTAAAAGACTATTTTGCCACCTATATCTGACACGCGCCATTTCTTATAACAGATTGATCACAGTTCATTTCAACGATTTTAGCTTTCGACAAAACCATTTTTTTTCATCGGCATATCTCACTGCTGCGTCATCGATTCCTTACCAATGCATGTTTATTTAAGTGTTATACTCATTCATTATCAAACTTCAAACACTAATGCATCCTATCCTAAAGCAGCTAGTAATATATACGAAACAAATTAATTCATAAAATCATATCAAAATCAGACTTGCCAACTTAAGTATCTATCAATCAAAAAATCATATAATCTAATCATCAAATAAAATAAAAAAACCTAAAAATATATAAATAAACCCTAACCTACAGCAAACCTCAAAACAAATAAAAATTAAAATTTAATAAATTAAAAAATAATAATAAGCAGCAGTTACCACTTCTGATACTCTCCGTCTACGCAACTTCATATTGATATCAATCTAAAATTAGCATTTGTCACACACAAAACCCGATCGATGATCGTAAAATTAAAATCGGATCAGATTAAATGATTGATTAATTAATTAATTATAGGGTTTTTTGGAAGGTGAGGGTTTTTTTGAAGTGTGCGAAACGGCGGTTGATTAGATAGATACGATATATGATAAATATATAGATGGATATATAGATATAGAAATTGTGTAAGTAATTGTTGTGTGAGAGTGAGAGAGATAAGGGGGGAGAAAAGGGGAAGAACAAAAAAGATGAGAGAAAGAAGAAAGGAATTAGTTTTAAGCAGGTTAAATGCTTAAATTGGGACAAAATAGTCTTTTACCCACGCATGTGATGCCCTTTTAACGTCCAGTTAGCTTCCGTTAGGGTTAGGTATGGCTAGTGTAAAGAAATGGAAACTGTGGGTATGTCTCGGGTAATTTTTGAATTGTAGGTATGATGGGTGTAGTTTTTGACATACCTCAGGTACCATTTTTGTAATTTACCCTTGATATAAACAATAATAAGGTTTCACCTATATTCCATTTAGGTGGATGTTTACATTTATATCACTAACACTATGTGATATGATCATAGTCGGTAACCATTGAGAATAGTTGCAGTTGAAACAATTTGCAATATGAGACTGACCTTACATCACGAGCATTGACGAAAATGCACAAGTTCATTTGAGAACAGATAAAAACCAAGGAAAGATTTATACTGCACTTGTATATGTTGACATAGGGACTGTGATCCCTTAAGGAAGACCTTAATAAAAAAATAAGGCCTCTTCTTTGTCTTCAAGTAAAATATAGTGGTAGTTTTTTTTCTGTACCATCGAACCTGCCAATAAAGAGGGATCACTGTCGGCAATTGCGGCACAACCATCAACGCAAAATCCTAAAATGAAAACCATTATCTCAGACACAACGAAGTTCATAACTCTTAACAATCTTTGAGTGATATATTCACATGCTAACCAAGCTAAAAAGGCACAGTTGGAACACCATTTGATTACCGGTAAATTTAACATCATCTGCTGAACTCTTACATTTTACAGAGCCTAGATTTTAGAAGTTTCAAATGAAGGTTCCTTTAGCCCAATTTATTTCAATTTCGGCTTTCTTCGAATCACTTGTCTAAGATCTCCGTAAAGACATACCAATGTTAAGAAATGCACAAGTGCTTAAAACAAATTTATTAATTAGATACTAAGTTTTTTTTACACATGTCCAAACATCAATGTTAATGGTACAAACATATGTATGCACTATGACTGATGACTCGTCAACTCGCCTTAAAATAGAATTATTAGATACAAATTGAAACTAAGAAACATAAGAGGAGTATGCAAAGCTTATCATGAAAAATATCATAATAGAACTAAGAGTCTATTCAATAATATTAACTGAAATCATTAGTATATATAAATCATAAACAACGTTAAAGCTTACATATTTAAACTAATAGATATTTAAACTACAGCAACAACACATAAGATGTTTAATCATCTAAAGTCATTAGTATATATAGATCATAAAGATGATAAGTAAACATGACAAATAATCAAGTGCATTTTAAAAGGAAAAGAATTACCCTTTGAACCAAAGAAGCAACTTTGGTAAAAACGTAAGTTGAGGCATAAAGTAGATGTCTTTACCTTGATTCATTATTTATTTGATCAAAGAAAGCTCATATTTTAAGACTATGGTCACGAAATTGATGCTCCAGATACATGAGAATATGGGTTCTTTGGAAACCCGAATTTCATATTCAAACTATTATCCTCTAAAAAAAATATAGAGATGATATATATAGTGATGATCAGATGCTTTACGACTTCAAAAGTGACAAACGCTACGCTAAGCTACAGTTTCAACACCACGATCTACAGTTCTTACAATCACAATTCGCTTACGAAAAACGTAGAATCTACTAAATTATTACACATAACCAATAAAATGAATAACTTCAAACCTAAGAAATATATTTATAAATCGCTATTCATGTAAAAAAATAATACATACATATACATATACACACATATAAATATAGATATAGATATAGATAGATACGAAGTAGGTGAAGTTACATGAACATGCCCCTGGAAGACGAAACCCTATAGATTTAAGATGGCCAGCGGCACCAATAATATTTGCCCCTCAATTATATATCAGGATATTAAGAAAATCATATTTGATTTAAATAACAGTAACAAAGTTACTTGCTAACTGTGAGGCATCGATCCTGCAAGTTTTAATATTCATGATTTATATCTCCAAAACACTATTTAAATCAAATATGGTTTATATATACAAAACCCAAAACCCATATTCAAATGATATGACCCATACCGAAATCCCTATATATATAACCATATTCATGATTTATATTTACAAACATACAAATAAAGATTAAACTAATTTAGAGATACATTAAAACAAACAAACATGAGATCGAAAAAACAAACCTGGATGAAAGGATCGGAAGTGTGAAATTGATAGTGGAAATAAAAAAAAATTGAATACTGAAATCTTGATAAATATATTGATTGTATCCATCTAATTTTTAACCCTAAATTCCTAAAATTTAGGTATTTAAGGTATCATCAGCAACAAATTTGATGGAAAGAATATGGGGATATCTGTTTTCTTTGATGAAGGCACGAACGTGAGGGGATAAATTAGAGATCTGATTCTTCTATCAGCAGCAAGGAATGACATTTTATCAACTTTGGGTTCCAACTCACAAACAAAACCAAGCTTGGTTCAAGTGGTAGATGCGCTGCACATGATTTTGGAGGTCATGGGTTCGAACCCACCTCCGGATTTTTTTATTAAAAGCTAATTTATGGCTTATATATGCTCACACATAAGTTGCCTACATGGTTGCTGATTTGTCACTTCGATCGTTCTGATGACGCCATGTAGGAAAATGCTGACGTGGCGGGCTAAGAGAGCGCCAAGCGAGCACTTATAGATGTTTCATTCAACACCTTTTTCTTTTTTTGTACACCATTAGCCTTTTATAGTTATTTATTTGATTTTAGTTTTGGAAGAGTCCTCGAACATAACATTTAGTAAATTAATGTCATAGTTAAGATGTATTTCTATTATAAATTTGAAGTATTATGTTGATATTTCTAAATAATTATGTTTTATTTTGAAGTTTGTTTCATATAGTTTCAGTAATTATTATTTATACATATAAACCCAATCCGATTTATTTTCCGGTCCGATGAGAGTCTACAAACAATCTCGACTGTCTTTTTCACCGATCCAACCCCGAGTCTTCCGACCTTAAATAGGGGAGAATAAATGGGAGAGTTGGTGGGATGGTGGGAGAAGTAAAAAAGAAAAGGAAAAAAAACAAGCGATGTTTAATCATTGGATGGGCGTTACAATAACTCACTCACATCCATTTTTTTTCTTTGTATATATATAACATGCATTAGGGTCCATATAATATCTTACCTTTTTTCCAACTATTTTAATTTTTTATATTATATTATATTATATTATATTATATTATTATATTATATTAATTATAGTTCAGTGATATATTATATTATATTATATTATATTATATTATATTATATTATATTATATTATATTATATTATATTATATTATATTATATTATATTATATTATATTATATTATATTATATTATATTATATTATATTATATTATATTATATTATATTATATTATATTATATTATATTATATTATATTATATTATATTATATTATATTATATTATATTATATTATATTATATTATATTATATTATATTATATTATATTATATTATATTATATTATATTATATTATTCTCACATGCTTCTATTGATTTATTTCAATTTCAATTGGAATTATATTATATTATATTATATTATATTATATTATATTATACTTAAAAGTCTCCCAAAAATTATATTATATTATATATATATATATATATATATATATATATAACCTAGATATATATATATATATATATATATATATATATATATATATATATATATATATATATATATATATATATATATATATATATATATATATATATATATATATATATATATATATATATATATATATATATATATATATATATATATATTTAGTCATGATACATATATATATATATATATATATATATATATATATATATATATATATATATATATAGTGAAGGGATCAAGTGAGAACCAACATATATGGTGAGAACCACTAAAAAACCATCTCTAAGGGCTTTGCCCTTAGAGTTAAGGGCTACGCCCGTACCGTATACAACCGTCACCATCTCTTGGATCGCCGCCCATCAAATCCATACGATTCCCATATGCGTCCCTTGACGGTCAGTTTAGAACGGATAAGGGCCTCTGGCCCGTACCGTATACATACGTTTTCTTAACGCGTAACCCATATGATTTTTTACAAAAAAATTTTATTTTTTTTATTTTTTTTTGGAATGGGTTTTTGTTAAAAGAAAATAAAAAACAAAAAAAAAGTTTCAAAAAATGAAAAATAAAAATTAAAAAAATAAAAAACCACACAAAAAAAGAAAAAGGGAGGAAAACTAGTGGTTCTCACGGTTCTCTCCATATTTGTGGTTCTCACGTTAACCCTACCCTATATATATATATAGGAAAGATAAATTGAGGATGAGTTAAATAAAAGGGACTGGGGGATGCGTTTCAACTGTCGGATCACTGTATATAGATGGCTCAGATCACTTATGGCAATTTTAACCTGCGCACCTCTTATCATACATAGGAGGGTAGTTATGTAATTTGATATATCTTATCTCCCAAAGTTAATTCGTCATCTTCAATTGGATTTATATTTTTTCCGTGTTTTTCTCTCATTTCTCAAACACGATCTCCCATCTCCGTCGAAATCTCCGATCACCGGCCAAATCTCCGTTCAGTTGTCTGATCGATCTCCAATCAGATTTCCTATCTTATTTTAAAAGCGAGTTTAAATTTTTAATTGAATCTACGATCAAGCTACATGTATCAGGTAATCGTTCATAATGAAATTATCCATTCAAGCTTCGATCTTGTTTTATTTTCGTAATTTATAATTTTAGTTTTAATATTATTATATTTTACACTCAAAACAGCTAAGAAAAATGGATCAGATCAAGCTATAAATGTTGAAAAGTACAAGTTAATACAACTTCTACTAATTTTGGAACTGAATCAAGTAAGTTTTTGTTTTTTTTTTCAATATTTTGAATTTGATAAGTATGATATTCTATTTTATGATATAAATAACATAAAATTAGATTAGATGTGATACTTTTTTTTTAATATGTATATGCATGTTATTGAAGCTTATTGTATGTTCTGTATTTATCTTCTACTAAAATATATTAAATTATATGTGATACTTTTTTATTTTTAATTTAGGCTCTTTTAAATGTATTTTATTGTGATTTTGAGTGTAAGCATATTATGATGGCTGTGATACATTTTTGATGATCTACGTCCTTTTAACATGTCATATAGCTTATAAGTCTATTTTAAAAGAGCCCGTCTAAAAAGGCGTTCTAATGTTATCAAATTATAGAGCAGTCAAGCCTTTCCAAAGATGAACAACCACTTTTCACGGATTGTAATGATCCAAAGAAATTCACTTTTGAGTTGTACATATTTGAGTTGTTGGAATTTGCTAGTTAGTTGGCTTGCTTTGATTTGAAGTATAGATTGTGTTCACTAATTATTAGTAGCTAACAATGTTCACTAATTATTACGCATATTCTTCTTTCTTCTTGTCTATTTGCATTTTGTTTATATTTGTAAATAATGACGTTCAAGAAGTTCGGATGCAAGATGTTCTACCGAAAAAATTGAAGAAACGAGCCGATAAACAACCTTGGTCTCAAGAGAAGTTAAATGGAAGCCACAAAAAATGTTGCCAGCACATCTTCCTCCAATTCCGACAAGCGAAGAAAGTTGTCCGAGGGGGGAAAACTATGAGACGGCTAGCAACAATCTGGATACTATTATTCCGGATTTGAATGAAGACTCAACCCCCACTCGTCTTAGAAAAAGGAAAAAACCGGTTGGTGAGACGGCGTCGAAGGCGTGTAGTATTGTTGAGTCGGTCTAATCATATGCAGAAAGCAAGACAAAAATGATGACGTATATCACGGAGAAGACACAAGCACTTTTGGACATCCTAATCCAACAAGCTAATAACAAGTCTGAGAGGCAAGACTACAACTTCTTCAAGGAGTCGCACAACGACATTGAAGATCCGAATTTGTTGGCGTAGGTGCTTAACAAAAAACGCCAACTCGTGGAGAAATATGGTTGGACGTGTAATTTTTAGATATTTAATAGTTGTATTTTTATTTCTATTATCATGTAATGGACATTGTCGTATTCTTTTTTAAATCAAGATGTAATAGACTTTTTATTTGTAGTTTATTTTAAGTTAATGAAATAGTATGTTAGTTATTAGAAATAGTTTAGTTTAAAAATAAAGAAGAAAAAAAAATAAATAAATTTGAGAGAGTTGAAATTTTAATGAGGGTCAATAAAAACAACCGAGAGTTGGTCGAGGATCCAAAAATTAGAATGAGTTGAATAAATTTTATTGGCTAAATTCGAAGAGTTTGATAAATTTGCTTTTACCACTCCTAGTCCCGTAAACTTTATTTGTTTATTTATTATTATTTATTTATTTTTATTACAATAGTAGACTTTAATTTAAAAAGTTAAAAGATAAAAAATAAAAACATAGCTATCTTTTGTGCCATACTGAAAAATCATAAATTTATAGGGATCAAATCCACAAAAAATACACTTTCACTTTGTCGTCAACCAAATGCCCCCAGTCACGTTTCAACACTTCCAAACATTATATTATATTATATTATATTATATTATATTATATTATATTATATTATACTTCTATATTAAAGGAAATAGAAAGGAATAATAAAGTTTAGATTTTTAAATTATATTATATTTAAATTATATTATATTATAATATTACTTATATTATATATATTATATTATATTATATTATATTATATTATATTATATTAATATATTATATTATATAATTAATTATATTATATTATATTATATTATATTATATTATATTATATTATACTTCTATATTAAAGGAAATAGAAAGGAATAATAAAGTTTTGAGATTTTTAAATTTTTCACTCAACTTTCAAAATTTTAATTTGAGCTTAATATAGAATTTCCAAATTTCACCACAAACTTTCAAAAATCTTACTTTGGCCCTACAACAAAAATTTTATATTAAGGTAAAACATCGAACCATCCGGAATTTGTGATGCCGCACCATGTTCCATCTAGATTTTGCCATGTCGCACCCCGTTTTGATTTTTTTTTCCCGGTTTATTCTTTTTTTTGGCATTCGATTCTTTTTGATATTTACTTTTCATGCACAAAATAAATATACATGTTCATTTTGTTTTATTTATGGTTTCTTTCAAAGTCTGTTTTTTTATTTGCTTTTGATTTTTGGTTTTTTTGCACAAATAATGTGGAATATATAATTTGTAATAACAATCTTTTTAGTAAAGATATCCATAACAAAGTGGTGTTTCATTAAACGGTTGTAGATTTAACCCAAAAACACGCATGACCATATCAAGACGATTGTTGAGGCCCCACAGCGCGGGGCGTATACCCTGTAGTTAAGTTTAGTACGTTTATGAAACTGAACCAGACATAAGGATCGGACAATTAACTTTTGTCTCCAGATGCACGAACTCTAACCATTACTCGTATTATATTTTCTTTCGATTGGTGAATAATGTTGAATCATTTTATCAACTTCCTCATAAATTAACTTATGATAGTAATTTCCCTTTTAACAATTGTATGTCATCAAGATTTTAGGCCTTTTTGTTGTTGTTGTTGTTATTGTAGTATTATTTGCTTAATTAGTCCTTTTTGCGGTGGTTGTATCATTGATCACACATTTTGGACGTTGAACATTATGTTGTTATTTTAGTACCACAACAAAGTTATATAATGACGGGATGTTTCACTATAGCCTCCTGTAAGAGTCTGGCTGTGAGTCCTAGTGTGACTGATCATCCTCTCAGACCAGCTATTGATTATCGTTTTGGTAAGTTATCACCTCGCCAACTAGCTAATCAAAGGTTACTAGTAATTGGATGTTTTAATTTCTGTAACACCCCAAGCCGAGGCTCGGAATATCACGGAAATCACATAGCACCAGGTGGGATTACAGTAGAACCAACTAAATGCAATTAAGAATTCGGTGAATCCATTACAAAGCAAAATAGACAACATAATACAACAGGAGCAAATAGCCATCAAAGTTAACAAAACCACATTCAAGGATGGCAAACGATCCTAAGTATAATGCAAACAGAAGGCCAATGAATCCTTGATCCATACAGTCCAAGTCCGGGTTCAACAGCAAGCTAAACAAATCAGTCAAACTCCATGCAATCAATCAATCAATCAATCAATCAATCAATCAATCAATCAATCAATCAATCAATCAATCAATCAATCAATCAATCAATCAATCAATCAATCAATCAATCAATCAATCAATCAATCAATCAATCAATCAATCAATCAATCAATCAATCAATCAATCAATCAATCAATCAATCAATCAATCAATCAATCAATCAATCAATCAATCAATCAATCAATCAATCAATCAATCAATCAATCAATCAATCAATCAATCAATCAATCAATCAATCAATCAATCAATCAATCAATCAATCAATCAATCAATCAATCAATCAATCAATCAATCAATCAATCAATCAATCAATCAATCAATCAATCAATCAATCAATCAATCAATCAATCAATCAATCAATCAATCAATCAATCAATCAATCAATCAATCAATCAATCAATCAATCAATCAATCAATCAATCAATCAATCAATCAATCAATCAATCAATCAATCAATCAATCAATCAATCAATCAATCAATCAATCAATCAATCAATCAATCAATCAATCAATCAATCAATCAATCAATCAATCAATCAATCAATCAATCAATCAATCAATCAATCAATCAATCAATCAATCAATCAATCAATCAATCAATCAATCAATCAATCAATCAATCAATCAATCAATCAATCAATCAATCAATCAATCAATCAATCAATCAATCAATCAATCAATCAATCAATCAATCAATCAATCAATCAATCAATCAATCAATCAATCAATCAATCAATCAATCAATCAATCAATCAATCAATCAATCAATCAATCAATCAATCAATCAATCAATCAATCAATCAATCAATCAATCAATCAATCAATCAATCAATCAATCAATCAATCAATCAATCAATCAATCAATCAATCAATCAATCAATCAATCAATCAATCAATCAATCAATCAATCAATCAATCAATCAATCAATCAATCAATCAATCAATCAATCAATCAATCAATCAATCAATCAATCAATCAATCAATCAATCAATCAATCAATCAATCAATCAATCAATCAATCAATCAATCAATCAATCAATCAATCAATCAATCAATCAATCAATCAATCAATCAATCAATCAATCAATCAATCAATCAATCAATCAATCAATCAATCAATCAATCAATCAATCAATCAATCAATCAATCAATCAATCAATCAATCAATCAATCAATCAATCAATCAATCAATCAATCAATCAATCAATCAATCAATCAATCAATCAATCAATCAATCAATCAATCAATCAATCAATCAATCAATCAATCAATCAATCAATCAATCAATCAATCAATCAATCAATCAATCAATCAATCAATCAATCAATCAATCAATCAATCAATCAATCAATCAATCAATCAATCAATCAATCAATCAATCAATCAATCAATCAATCAATCAATCAATCAATCAATCAATCAATCAATCAATCAATCAATCAATCAATCAATCAATCAATCAATCAATCAATCAATCAATCAATCAATCAATCAATCAATCAATCAATCAATCAATCAATCAATCAATCAATCAATCAATCAATCAATCAATCAATCAATCAATCAATCAATCAATCAATCAATCAATCAATCAATCAATCAATCAATCAATCAATCAATCAATCAATCAATCAATCAATCAATCAATCAATCAATCAATCAATCAATCAATCAATCAATCAATCAATCAATCAATCAATCAATCAATCAATCAATCAATCAATCAATCAATCAATCAATCAATCAATCAATCAATCAATCAATCAATCAATCAATCAATCAATCAATCAATCAATCAATCAATCAATCAATCAATCAATCAATCAATCAATCAATCAATCAATCAATCAATCAATCAATCAATCAATCAATCAATCAATCAATCAATCAATCAATCAATCAATCAATCAATCAATCAATCAATCAATCAATCAATCAATCAATCAATCAATCAATCAATCAATCAATCAATCAATCAATCAATCAATCAATCAATCAATCAATCAATCAATCAATCAATCAATCAATCAATCAATCAATCAATCAATCAATCAATCAATCAATCAATCAATCAATCAATCAATCAATCAATCAATCAATCAATCAATCAATCAATCAATCAATCAATCAATCAATCAATCAATCAATCAATCAATCAATCAATCAATCAATCATAATCGATCAAACAATAAGTTAAACCGTCAATCAATCAATCAACAACAACAACAACAACAATCAACAATCCAACAACAATTCAACAATCAAAACAACAACAACAACAACAACAATCAATCAATCCAACAAAAAACAATCAATCAATCAATCAATCAGTAATTGCAAGTAAACACGTCAGGTTTACACTTTTCAGCCCGGATCTCAAGCGAGTAGGGAGATACGAAACTCACCTCGATTGGTTATGAAAGCTAAGATTGATAAAAAGTCAAGTTATTGTCGTACAATGTCCTTCTCGCGTCCAACACCTAAACGTCGATCATATACATTCACATCAACATACATATACACATATACGTAAATATCAATTATTCGGCAAAACCCTAATTAGGTTTCCAAGTGTTTTTCGACGTTAAATGGCTTCTAAGACTCTTATTCAATGTTACATAAGATAAGAAGTGAATTAGATTAAGACTCGGCGCGTAAAAAGGTCCCGAAAGTCAAACTAGGTCAAACAAGAAACATTTCAGAATACAACTGCCGTAACTTACGGTCGGTTGGGCGTAAGTTACGCCCAATACTGGGCAGCTCAAGAACAGCAGCACCAGCAGCTGCAAGTCCGACCCAAAAACCCCCAAAAACAACCCAAAACGATTTGTAAGCGTTTGTAACATAATTTGAAGCATCTTTAAGCATCGTTACACATAACCACACTTAACCCATACCATAAATCCGCCCATTAACATCAAAATCATACCGAATCGCCCCAACCCTAAACAAAACCCTAATTAGGTTTCCAAGTGTTTTTCGACGTTAAATGGCTTCTAAGACTCTTATTCAATGTTACATAAGATAAGAAGTGAATTAGATTAAGACTCGGCGCGTAAAAAGGTCCCGAAAGTCAAACTAGGTCAAACAAGAAACATTTCAGAATACAACTGCCGTAACTTACGGTCGGTTTGGGCGTAAGTTACGGTGGCATATTTACAACTGGCGTAAGCTACGGTGGAAAGGGGCGTAAGCTACGCTGGGCAAGTTTTGACTGGGCGTAAGGTACGGTCAATAGGGGCGTAACCTACGGTCCTCTCTAAATGTCATTTTTGGCGTCTGGTGTGGCGTAAACAGAGACTTTTTGGGCGTAAAGTAAAGCTTAGGCGTAAGCTACGGCCGTCCTAGGCGTAACCTACGCCAACCATACTGGCGTAACCTACGCCCAATCAAATTAGACCTGGCGTAAGCTACGGTGGCAAGGGGCGTAAGCTACGCTGGGCAAGTTTTGACTGGGCGTAAGGTACGGTCAATAGGGGCGTAACCTACGGTCCTCTCTAAATGTCATTTTTGGCGTCTGGTGTGGCGTAAACAGAGACTTTTTGGGCGTAAAGTAAAGCTTAGGCGTAAGCTACGGCCATCCTAGGCGTAACCTACGCCCAAACAAAATAGACCTGGCGTAACCTACGCCTGGGAGGGGCGTAAGTTACGCCCAATACTGGGCAGCTCAAGAACAGCAGCACCAGCAGCTGCAAGTCCGACCCAAAAACCCCCAAAAACAACCCAAAACGATTTGTAAGCGTTTGTAACATAATTTGAAGCATCTTTAAGCATCGTTACACATAACCACACTTAACCCATACCATAAATCCGCCCATTAACATCAAAATCATACCGAATCGCCCCAACCCTAAACAAAACCCTAATTACACTAAATCGCCTTTTGACTCGATTCAAGACTTGCAATAGCACCAAATCAACTAGAAACATATAAACAAGCATAAATGGAAGTAAATGGGATGATTTAGACTTACCAAAACTCTTCCTAGTGCTCAAATCCGAATTTAGGTCAAAAATGGGTGAAATGTTAGAACTAGGCTTTTGGTTCTTCAAAGATGGCGACAATGAGATGAAGATGGTTACGATTCTTGTATTATGGTAGCCTCAAACACAACTTTGATGCAAGAAAAGAAGAAGAGATGAGAAGAGATTGCTCTTTTGCTTGAGAGAGAAATAGAAAGATAGATAGATAGAAGTGAAAGGTAAAAAGGGGGGATAAGGGAGGGGAAATGGGTCATGGGTGGCTAGTGGGTCATGGACTACCCACGGGCCAACCCGTTTCTCCTCTCAAGCCAAATTACAATCGTTACACATTTAAACACCGATCAAAACCTATTATCGACCCGAATATAACACATTGCCATTTAACTCTCAAAACGACCCAATTAATTCATTAACTCAAAGTGTTAGTCAAATTATACATAAAGTCAACGGGTCAAAATTTACGGATGTTACATTATTCCCCCGTTGAAAGAATTTCGTCCCGAAATTCAACAAAGCCCTAATTATTGAACAATTGCGGATACTTAGCCTTCATGTGATCTTCTCTCTCCCAAGTGAACTCGGCTCCACGTCTAGCGTTCCATCTTACCTTCACAATGGTGTAGCGCTTCTTCTTGAGTCTCTTTTCTTGACGGTCCAAAATCTCTACCGGTTTTTCAACAAAGTTTAGGCTCGAATCAACCCTAATTTCGTCCATAGGCACATGATGTGTAGGATCCGCCAAACACTTGCGCAAATTACAAATATGAAACACATCATGCACCCCACTAAGCTCTTGAGGCAATTCTAGCCGATAAGCGACTTTCCCCACCCGTTCAAGAATCTTGAAAGGACCAATATACCTTGGCGCAAGTTTTCCCCGCTTCACAAAACGTACAACACCCTTCCAAGGTGATACCTTCAGGAGTACATAATCACCAACTTCAAACTCCAACGGTCTTCGCCTCACATCGGCATACTTCTTTTGACGTTCACGGGCCAACTGCAACTTCTCCTTAATTTGAGATATTACCTTGGTTGTTTCAATCACAATTTCTGGCCCGATAAGTTGACTCTCTCCAATTTCTGCCCAAGCTAAAGGAGAACGACATACCCTACCATATAATGCTTTAAAGGGTGCCATTTGAATGGTAGCATGATAGCTATTGTTGTATGAAAATTCTACTAGCGGCAAATGGTCTTCCCAACTCCCACCAAAATCGATTGCACACGCCCTTAACATGTCTTCAAGTGTTTGAATGGTTCTCTCGGTTTGTCCATCCGTTTGAGGGTGAAACGCCGTGCTCATGTCAAGTCGAGTACCCATGGCTTTTGAAATGCTTCCCAAAATTTTGATTTAAAACGGGCATCTCTATCCGAAATGATAGAAATCGGCACTCCATGCTTAGATATTACCTCCTTGATATATAATCGAACCAAAGTGTCAAATTTATCGGTTTCACGAATGGCTAGAAAGTGTGCCGATTTCGTTAACCGATCTACTATCACCCAAATCGTGTCTCGGCCGCTTCTCGTCTTCGGTAGTTTAGTGATGAAGTCCATTGAGATATGCTCCCACTTCCATTCGGGCATCACCGGTTGTACCAACAATCCGGGTGGCTTCTTGTGATCGGCTTTGACTTGTAAGCAAGTAAGGCACTCACTCACATACCTTGCCACATCACGCTTCATGCCCGGCCACCAATACAATTCCTTCAAGTCAAAGTACATCTTATCCGACCCGGGATGGACCGAATAAGGCGATAGGTGAGCTTCATTCATAATAAGCATTCTTAAGTCGCCGAAAATAGGAACCCAAAGTCTTTCAACCATGTATAGCCCGTTATCATTCTTTCGGTCAAATAGTTGTTCCATGCCATCTAGGTTTTCGTTTCCAAAGTTTTCCGGTAGGGTGGCTTGAATTTGGGCTTCAATGATCCGATCACGAATGTTTGGCCCTACCGTGAGGCTCATAGCTCTAGCCCGTCTTGGTTTCACTCTCTCCTTTCGGCTCAAGGCATTGGCTACTACATTTGCCTTGCCCGGGTGATAACGGATGTCACAATCATAATCACTAAATAGCTCTAACCAACGCCTTTGCCTCATGTTCAATTCACTTTGGTTGAAGATGTGTTGGAGACTTTTGTGATCGGTATAAATCACACATTTGGTGCCATAGAGGTAATGCCTCCAACACTTCAAAGCAAACACAACCGCCCCCAATTCCAAATCATGTGTCGGGTAGTTCTTCTCATGCACCTTCAATTGCCGAGAGGCATAAGCGATGACTTTACCCCTTTGCATAAGGACACAACCCAATCCTTGCCCCGAAGCATCACAATAAACCACAAAATCTTCGATCCCATCCGGAAGTGTCAAAATAGGAGCATCACATAGCATATCCTTAAGTGTTTGGAAGGCGTTCTCTTGTCTTTCGCCCCATTCAAAATTTCTCTCCTTTTGAGTCAGGAGGGTGAGTGGTTGTGCAATACGGGAGAAATTTTCAATAAATCTTCTATAGTAACCCGCCAATCCAAGGAATTGACGGATCTCAGATGGCGTTTCGGGTCTTCTCCAGTTCTTGACCGCTTCAATCTTGTTTGGGTCCACATGAATACCATCCTTGCTCACTACGTGACCAAGGAAGTGGACCTCTTCCAACCAAAACTCACACTTGGAAAATTTCGCATACAACTTCTCCTTCCTTAGTAATTCAAGCACTTCACGCAAGTGCTTAACATGCTCCTCCTTTGTCTTCGAGTATACAAGTATGTCATCAATGAACACAATAACGGACTTGTCTAAATATGGTTGACACACCCGGTTCATCAAGTCCATGAACACCGCCGGTGCATTAGTCAACCCAAATGGCATCACGGTGAATTCAAAATGGCCATACCTTGTGCGAAAAGCCGTTTTGGGGATGTCATCTTCATGTACCCGGAGTTGATGATAACCCGAGCGAAGATCGATTTTTGAGAAGTGCTTAGCTCCTTGAAGTTGATCAAACAAGTCATCAATTCTAGGGAGAGGATATCGGTTCTTCACGGTGAGCTTGTTCAATTCCCGATAATCAATACACATTCGGAAGGATCCGTCTTTCTTTTTGACGAAGAGAACAGGAGCACCCCAAGGAGATTGACTAGGGCGAATGAAACCCTTCTCTTGGAGTTCCTTGAGTTGAGTTTGTAGCTCCTGCATTTCAGTTAAGGCTAGTCTATAAGGAGCTTTTGCTATGGGCGCGGCTTCGGGAATAAGATTGATACGAAAATCAAGTTCACGGGGCGGAGGTAACCCCGGTAAGTCGTCCGGAAAAACATCGGGAAAATCACAAACGATAGGGACGGTCTTCAATTCTACCTTTGAGATGGTAGCACTAAAGACTTTAGAAGTTGAAGAATCGGAGGTTTCACCTTGAACCCTAAGGATT
Organism: Erigeron breviscapus; assembly: GCA_034093135.1. NCBI lineage: Eukaryota > Viridiplantae > Streptophyta > Magnoliopsida > Asterales > Asteraceae > Erigeron > Erigeron breviscapus. Next base: position 46,670,674 of record CM067174.1, on the reverse strand, counting down.
TTACCGTTAGCCAAAGGTATTTTAACAACTCTTTCACCACAATCAATGGTTGCATTTACCGCCGTCAACCAATCCATACCCACTATAATATCAAAACTACCAATGTCAAGGGGCATAAGGTCAATGAAGAAGTCGACATCTTCTAACGTCAAGACACATTCCCGAAGTATTTGACTAATTCTAGTTAGTGACCCATTTACCATTTCAATGTCAAGCACATAGTTTAGAGCACACGGATGCACATCAATCAAAGGAACAAAGTTAGAAGACACGAGGCTAAAATCGGCCCCGGAATCAAATAGAACGGTGGCATAGAGACCATTAAGGAGAAAAGTACCTGCTACAACGTTGGGATCATTGCGGGCTTCATTTACATTGGCCGCAAAGGCTCGGCCGCGTGGTTGCACTTGGTGGCCTTGTTGTCCCCGGTTTTGATTAGGCCCGACCATTTGTAGTTGGTTGGGGTGGACGGCTACTTGCACTTGTTGCCCCACCCATCGAGGGCAATTATTACGGTAGTGGTCACGGCTACCACATTCAAAACATTCGCCTCTTCTTTGATTACCTTGAGGAGGAACGGCCCGAATAGGAGCCGCATTCATTGGGCCGGCTCTTGGAGCTCTACAATTCTTGGATGCGTGCCCAACTTGGTTGCAATTATAACATGCCCCACATGGAGTAGTGGCGGGATGGTGCCTGTTGCACCTCCCACAGAAAGGATGAGGCCCGGTATAAGGCCTCCTAGCCGGTTCTACCGCCGCCATTACCCTACCCCTATAAGCATTCTTGGGATCAAACCTTCCCGCTTTCTTCACCCCACTTGACTCACCCACTTCTTTCCTCTTGTTTGATGAGGATTTGCTCAAAACACCACTCCTCAATAAATCCTCAGTCACACTCCCGGCTTGGTTGACCGCATTAGCCAAAGAAGTAGGCATGTTGGAGTTTACATAAGATCGGACTTGAGGATTCAAGCCCAATACAAACTTCTGGATGGCCTGTGACTCGGTACCCACCAAGTGAGGAATGAGGGTAGACAGTTCTTGAAATCGTCTCACATAGCCCTTGTAGTCGGCTCCCTCCATGTTTAGATTTGCGAATTCAATGGTTAGATTTTGTAGTTCATATGGAGGACAAAACTTTGCTTTTACTTTGTCCTTGAAGTCAATCCATTCCAAATTTTGAGTCCGCCCCAAAGTTATTTCCTGGTTCCACCAACTCAAGGCGTCATGCCTAAACATGCCGGATGCATAGGAAATCCGGTCATCATAGGTGCAATGACTCCTTTCGATCACTGCTTCTATCGCCTCAAACCACCTTATACATTCCGTGGGACCACCCTTCCCATCAAACTCCGGTGCCCCACAACTTTTAAAATCCTTAAATATACACCCTTGGCGGTATCCGCCATACTGATTATTCATGGGCATACCGATACCAACTCCCACCGGTCCCTCTTCTTCATCCTCTACGGCATGAGGTTGAGCATTTTCATTGTTTATGTTTTCTGGCGCTTCGTTGTCTTGAGCCACATTATTTTGCCCAAGACTTGCGGTGACTTGAGCAATGATGGCTGGCATGATGCCGGCGACTGTTTGAGCAATTACCTCAGCCAAGTTTGGCTCAGGAGCTCTACCACGACCCCTACCACGGCCCCTACCACGACCTCTACCACGGCCCCTACCTCCTTGTATTTCCGGTTGAGCTTCCGGTTGAGGTTCTTCCTCTTCAGCCCTAAAGTTCGTTCGGACTCTCCTTGGTCTCTCCATTTCTATAAAACAAGTGACACGTTGACCCGAGAGTTAGTCTCAAATGCTCACATGTTAGCCACACAAGTAGTCAATGCTCTCATACCGATACCACATACTCATTTCATAACATTATGCTAAGGCAAAAGTGTTAGCATCATAAGGGATTTTTACATATCATAACATCAAGTAATCATGCTCATAATATCATGCAATTACACAACTAACACAAATGATTCAAAGTATAATCCGAATTCGATATGCTCTCTAGTTATTGACCGGGTATGTATACAAGGTGTACCAACGGCTAACCTTCCACCTAATCAACTTCCATTAAGCATATCGGTTCCTTATTATACTTTAAGCCACACGTGCGCAATCCACGATGTCATGAACTTGCTATAATATCGGGTAACCATAAAAGAGTTGATCGGGTTCTTTTAGGGTTGCCACAATATTATACTAAGTTAATGGCATCCCATCATTTTGCCCTAAATCATCACATTAGTTCCAACAATCAACAACAACCACCCATATTAACTACAATCCACATTCATCACATTGAATTCAAGCTATCATACAATAGGCCTTAACTACGAACTCACACGGGGATTCACATAATTCACATTGCACACAAATTCCTAACCATGCATGCTATATGAAGAGTTTTAACTTAAGCCGTAGTCTAGGTCAAACCGCCTAATTCTCTACGACCACGCATGGGCCACCATTCTGTAACACCCCAAGCCGAGGCTCGGAATATCACGGAAATCACATAGCACCAGGTGGGATTACAGTAGAACCAACTAAATGCAATTAAGAATTCGGTGAATCCATTACAAAGCAAAATAGACAACATAATACAACAGGAGCAAATAGCCATCAAAGTTAACAAAACCACATTCAAGGATGGCAAACGATCCTAAGTATAATGCAAACAGAAGGCCAATGAATCCTTGATCCATACAGTCCAAGTCCGGGTTCAACAGCAAGCTAAACAAATCAGTCAAACTCCATGCCTTGGAGGAACCTGATTACCTGAAAAGTGTACTAAGCATAGTCAACACAAGGTTGGTGAGTTCGTAGAAATGGTTCGTAAAGAACCAACATCAATAATCGACATATAAGAATAGAGGCTAGACATGACTTACAGTGAGCCTCTACATAACACAACATCGCCCAACAACAAGATTACACCAGACAAGAAGATGTGTAATGAGAATGCACAAATGATATGCGTGTCAATGCAAGTGCCAAATGTATGAATAAGCAAACATGCCTATCCCAAGCGTGACCTTCAATCACGTATGCAACGATACCCTTCTGCCATCGCAATGGACAAGGCTGTATCTCAAAATCATCGAGATATATATGTCTATATACTCGGGGTCAGGTCTACATCCAAAATGGGTGCATACATCTATGCACCAGGATGCCGGCAATCCCCCCCCCCCCCCCCCCCCCCCCCCCCCCCCCCCCCCCCCCCCCCCCCCCCCCCCCCCCCCCCCCCCCCCCCCCCCCCCCCCCCCCCCCCCCCCCCCCCCCCCCCCCCCCCCCCCCCCCCCCCCCCCCCCCCCCCCCCCCCCCCCCCCCCCCCCCCCCCCCCCCCCCCCCCCCCCCCCCCCCCCCCCCCCCCCCCCCCCCCCCCCCCCCCCCCCCCCCCCCCCCCCCCCCCCCCCCCCCCCCCCCCCCCCCCCCCCCCCCCCCCCCCCCCCCCCCCCCCCCCCCCCCCCCCCCCCCCCCCCCCCCCCCCCCCCCCCCCCCCCCCCCCCCCCCCCCCCCCCCCCCCCCCCCCCCCCCCCCCCCCCCCCCCCCCCCCCCCCCCCCCCCCCCCCCCCCCCCCCCCCCCCCCCCCCCCCCCCCCCCCCCCCCCCCCCCCCCCCCCCCCCCCCCCCCCCCCCCCCCCCCCCCCCCCCCCCCCCCCCCCCCCCCCCCCCCCCCCCCCCCCCCCCCCCCCCCCCCCCCCCCCCCCCCCCCCCCCCCCCCCCCCCCCCCCCCCCCCCCCCCCCCCCCCCCCCCCCCCCCCCCCCCCCCCCCCCCCCCCCCCCCCCCCCCCCCCCCCCCCCCCCCCCCCCCCCCCCCCCCCCCCCCCCCCCCCCCCCCCCCCCCCCCCCCCCCCCCCCCCCCCCCCCCCCCCCCCCCCCCCCCCCCCCCCCCCCCCCCCCCCCCCCCCCCCCCCCCCCCCCCCCCCCCCCCCCCCCCCCCCCCCCCCCCCCCCCCCCCCCCCCCCCCCCCCCCCCCCCCCCCCCCCCCCCCCCCCCCCCCCCCCCCCCCCCCCCCCCCCCCCCCCCCCCCCCCCCCCCCCCCCCCCCCCCCCCCCCCCCCCCCCCCCCCCCCCCCCCCCCCCCCCCCCCCCCCCCCCCCCCCCCCCCCCCCCCCCCCCCCCCCCCCCCCCCCCCCCCCCCCCCCCCCCCCCCCCCCCCCCCCCCCCCCCCCCCCCCCCCCCCCCCCCCCCCCCCCCCCCCCCCCCCCCCCCCCCCCCCCCCCCCCCCCCCCCCCCCCCCCCCCCCCCCCCCCCCCCCCCCCCCCCCCCCCCCCCCCCCCCCCCCCCCCCCCCCCCCCCCCCCCCCCCCCCCCCCCCCCCCCCCCCCCCCCCCCCCCCCCCCCCCCCCCCCCCCCCCCCCCCCCCCCCCCCCCCCCCCCCCCCCCCCCCCCCCCCCCCCCCCCCCCCCCCCCCCCCCCCCCCCCCCCCCCCCCCCCCCCCCCCCCCCCCCCCCCCCCCCCCCCCCCCCCCCCCCCCCCCCCCCCCCCCCCCCCCCCCCCCCCCCCCCCCCCCCCCCCCCCCCCCCCCCCCCCCCCCCCCCCCCCCCCCCCCCCCCCCCCCCAAACCATAAATCCGTCCATTAACATCAAAATCATACCGAATCGCCCCAACCCTAAACAAAACCCTAATTACACTAAATCGCCTTTGACTCGATTCAAGACTTGCAATAGCACCAAATCAACTAGAAACATATAAACAAGCATAAATGGAAGTAAATGGGATGATTTAGACTTACCAAAACTCTTCCTAGTGCTCAAATCCGAATTTAGGTCAAAAATGGGTGAAATGTTAGAACTAGGCTTTTGGTTCTTCAAAGATGGCGACAATGAGATGAAGATGGTTACGATTCTTGTATTATGGTAGCCTCAAACACAACTTTGATGCAAGAAAAGAAGAAGAGATGAGAAGAGATTGCTCTTTTGCTTGAGAGAGAAATAGAAAGATAGATAGATAGAAGTGAAAGGTAAAAAGGGGGGATAAGGGAGGGGAAATGGGTCATGGGTGGCTAGTGGGTCATGGACTACCCACGGGCCAACCCGTTTCTCCTCTCAAGCCAAATTACAATCGTTACACATTTAAACACCGATCAAAACCTATTATCGACCCGAATATAACACATTGCCATTTAACTCTCAAAACGACCCAATTAATTCATTAACTCAAAGTGTTAGTCAAATTATACATAAAGTCAACGGGTCAAAATTTACGGATGTTACATTTAGTACTATGATTGTGTGTAGATTGAAATTAGAGTTTTTAAAATTTATAAAATGAAAAATGTAGAAAACAGTAAACTGCTATTTTTCAAAGTTTCTTTAAAAAACTAAAAAAATATTATTTTCTATTTTTCATGTTTTTTCAACAAATAAAAATGAAAAATAACAAATGTTTGTCACAACAAAACAACCTTTGATATCAAACGTGGCCTTATTGTGGACTTTCTTTTACGATGAGCGTAAGCCCACCAGGCCAAAAAAGTCAAACCCCGACCAGGCAGCATTAGCGGCGACGTCGCCGCTAATACTGCGGGCCCCCATGTCAGTAACGGCTAATCTGACAGAATATTAACGGGCCCCCTGTCAGTAACAGAGTATTAGCAGCGACGTCGCCGCTAATATCCTGGTAGGGTTGACCTTGTTCGTGTTAACTGTGCCTTCTTTTCATTGTGGTTAGTTAATTCTTAATTGTAGTTATGATTAAAATTACCCACCTACCAAGGCAACGATTTGAGAGCTGTTTCGATCACTTGTCGGAGCTCTTCCTCTCGTTTTCCTCAAAAACCCCCCAAAATTAAATTAAATTAAATAAAATCAAACCTTAGTTAGATCGAAGATGGCATCAAAACAAATGGAAGAGATACAAAGGAAATTAACATTGTTATCATACCCAAGAGCAAATGCACCTTCCCAATCTTTACTTTTTGCCGGCATGGAACGTTACTCTCTTCTTGAATGGCTCTTTTTCAAGTAATTTTCTAAATTTCTTATTTATATTTATATGTATATATGTATGTATTTTTTTTGGGTTTTGTGGGTATGAATTGAAGTTGATTAATAAATATGGTTGGCAGGTTATTAGGTGATAAATCCCCTTTTTCTCAACAGAATTTACAAGGAGATGCTATGGATCGAGACGAAGAAACTTCTCGTATACAATGTAATATCTTTTTTTTTTATATAGTTTTTATCCAAGTAATTTTGATATATAGTTTTTTTTTTACTGTGTTAGTCTTTTGAGATCCCAATTGGTTGGTTTATATGTCAAAAATGAAGATTTACTAATGGTATATACATATAATAGGGCACGGTGCAAAGTTTGTTGATTTATATTTATATGATCATTCACTCATCTTGATATAGATTTTAGTTGTTAGTAGCAATGTCTCTTAGGAAGTAGTGAGTAGGGTTCTAAGTTTGTGGCAAAAGGTTGATATCTAGCAACCTAAACCGGCCCACAATCGGCTGTCTGTTTATAATGTGGGGGACATACGTGACTTACTTAACGCTTGTGGCTATGGGGGTGCTCAGTCTTGAACCCAAGATTAATCGAGCTTTGTTGTAAGGTAGCAAACCTGTGAAAATTGGCAGGGCTTGTAGTTTTTGACGATGCTCAGTTTTTTGACGGTTTCTGGTGGTTAACGGTAGTTTTGTAATGGTTTTCGATGGTTGTTTCTGGTGTAAGATATGGAAAAAGAGGGTGTTTGATAATATATGGGTATAAAGAAGGATGAGGTTAAGGTGTTCGGTAACATGGATATAGAGAAATGATGATGAGGTTTAATGTGATTGTTAGTGTTGAATTAAAGTTGGGACGGGGTATCTACATGATTACTACTTCTTGTGGCTATATGTGGATCAATAACATAAACTAGTGTAAAATTCTGATTTATATTGGGATTTAATGAAACATACTGAGTTTAGTACTGGTGATTTTTTATAATTTGTTTTTTATGTTTGTCTACAAGACCTATAACGTGACGATTTGTACAGATTTGGCAGAGATTGCAAAGTTTCTTGGCATAACCACCACCGTAGATACAGAAGCTATTCAAGTGAGTTTCATTCTCATAATACTTCTATAGTAGAATTTGATTTATTGGATGTTTTTGTTCCATTGCATTTAGGTTTGCAAATAGTATCGGATGGTTTAGTATATGCATATTCAAATAAGTGTTGACGTATGCATGTTACTCTGAGTTCCTACCTTAATAATTACATGAACTTATGAAGGTAATCTTATAGGTTTGGATGTTTGTGTATTTGGTTTTAAATGTTTATGGAAGTGATAGTTAACTCTTCTTTGTATTTTTAGTGTAAGTTTGTAAAAAGATGAAAAATTTGCAATATTTCAGCATCAGTGAAATTAAGTCATTTGAAGGTAAGTTATCATGCTATTCCTAATTCTTAATTGATAAACACGAATGCATTGTGTATATAGAATAGACTTATAGTACAAGGTCCACGTGGCCTGACATGAAAGATACTGGAATTATGACTTGTTCATACAACCCATACCCAATCTATGACGGGATTGGGTATTGAAATTGTTGACCTGTTCATACAAGCTCAGAATTGTAATTTGAGTTACATCTGTCTGACATTCAATGAAATTACAGTATCAGTTTTTTTCCAAATGATAGCTATTTAGACATTTCACATTGAATTGTCTATAGAGTCATGGATACTTTATGTAAATTTTATTGCATAAAGTGATGTCCATGTCACCTTGTAACCAAAACATATCACAAGGCACTCGCTGAGTCCCATGTACATCCAACAACAGAAGATATTAACTGAAAACAGTCATTATCTTGGGGTGCACACTGCAGGCAAACTATTAGCCGTCTTCTATTCAGGTTTATTAGGCTGGGTCTCTTTCGCTTCATTGCTGAAACCTGACCATCATCAAACATAAGATATTAACTGAAAACAGTCATTACCTTAGGGTGCACACTGCACAGTAATAAATCTCCACACTTGATTCTTTTCTAGCTTATATAATACTAGTAACTAGAGTTAGACCTTCGCATGCAACCCCAATCTGGCATTTTTTTTGTAACTTTTATTGGTAATCAGAGACATGCTTATTTCTGTTGAAGTCTGTTAAAATCTAATTGGTTTGTAGGGACGAGGAAGTTATGAAGAACGGGCAGAGATGCTTCGTCTGATTGTAGATCTTGTTGAAGCTAGCATTTACGCTGATAATCCCGAGTGGAGGTGAATATCATATTTCTACACGCTCTTCCATTACATTATCTTTGACTTTATAAGTCAACTAGTGGTTGAAATGTCGACCACACTTGTAAATGGGTCCATTCTGGTTTTGCTTTATCTCTGAAAGGTCAAATGGGTAAATTTAGAAAATAGCTTAAAAGGAAACCATTTAAATGGGTCAAATGGGTTGAAAGTCGCACCATTTGTATTTTAAACTCATAAAACTACTTGATCATCTTGTTGAAAACTTGTATTATTGTTGAAATTTGAAATGTTTGATCATATTTGTCACACTAATTATTTAAAAAACGCAAGGTTGGAGAACTAGCGGCTCGGAGAGGGGGCCAGCCAAGAGTTTTTGGTGACTCAGATTCAGCTCGGGGATAATCTGATTGGGATTTTTATATAGACAAATTATAGTTTTTGCAATTATATGTGATATAAATTTAGAAATACACTAGAAATTTCAAACTAAAACATAAATGTTAAAAAACCTTAACATAATACTTCAAAGTTCAAACTTAATTGTTTAGAAACATAAAAATAATACTTCAAAGTTTAAAAATATAAATATTATTTGATAGATTAAGAAAAAAGTTAGTGACATACACAAAGAATAACTTGCTAACAAAACAAAAATTAAAAGCTGAAGTTAGAATCTTACTTAAAAGTTTATTTAAGAATTAGAAATTAGTTAAAAAAGTTATAAAAATAAAACTTTGACCTTCTTTGACCCAAGTTTGACTCGTGTTGCCGAGTTTTACCTCTGTTGACCGAGCTTGTAGCCCAAGTCAGGCATATTCGACCTGTCTGGAATCCGAGTCCCGCACCGAGTTTGATTACTCGGCCGAGTTTTACAAACATGATAAAATGTATAGTTCTTCTGACAAAGACTGTCCTGGGTCAAAATAATCCGACCCACTCTGACCCTTGCAAATTTAGCCCTTTTGATCCGTCGCTCAATTTTTCTGATCTACCCATCTTGCCATCTCTACAAGTTACCTATCTTCTTTAACCCCGTTAGTGATTTAGCTGTATCTCCTGGTAGCGTTGATGAACAGGTGGCAAAGGACATACAACTAATAGATTCTATTGCTGAAAGACAAGCTCAAATATTCTCCGAGGAATGCAAACTGTTCCCTGCTGATGTGCAAATTCAGTCCATATATCCATTGTAAGATTCTTTCGACCCTTAAATTATTCATTGCAGCCATCAGAATCTACATGTTTCTAATTTAAAAATAAGTAAAATTAGAATGAGTTTTCAGCGAGAGGTACATATTGCTGCTTATATTTTACATCTATAAAATTCATATCAGACAATGGTTGAGAATGTATAGTGAAACACAGTAAAGCATGTGAAATTTGCATCTTTTTATATGAATGATGAATGATATCTGTATTTTAACCAAGTGAAACCACTCCTAAGGACTGTATTGATATGGAATAAACTTATCTAAGTTGTATACTTGCATTACAAGTGCTTTTGGTTAGGATGCATCTTCATTACATCAATAAAAGTGTTTTTTAGTAATCTTAATAGAGTTATAAATATACTGAAAGTCTCCCAAAGTACCTCAGACAAGCTAAGCATGATTTGTAGTTCCAGTATAAATGCCTTTTTTTATAATCCCAGTATTGTTGGACCAGTTCTTGACTTACATTGAGATTTCATGGCTACAATATATACTACAAAAAGCTGGTTATCATGTATTACCGTAGATGCATAAATTTATCTGTTCATAAAGAACCTATGGTTTCAAATTACAGAACAGTAGTATATATAGGATAATGGATTTTTTGGTGAAGCTTTGTACAGAGCATATGCTTTGGATTCTTTAATGCATTTGATCATCAACATCTTTCTGCCTATTGACCTGGTATGATATATGATCCATGAGGTTTCTAGTCTATGTCCTTCTTTGCAGTTCCATCTAAAATGTACACTATACCTTGTCCTCATTTGGGCTGTATGTGTAAAAAGTTAAGTATATATACCAACTTTTGTGAACTCTACGTTCGAAATTCCATAGCTGTTTAATGAAACATGCCTGCGGCTCCTGGTTAAAAAGTACTATAAAAGGCAACCATGGATAATAGCGTTCTTTATTTCTTAAAGCTTCTAAAGATATAGGAATTTATTTGTTTTTCAGGCCTGACATATCAGATTTGGAGAAACAACTCGCCAGTCAATCTAGTAGACTATCGAGTCTGCAAGAGATGGTTGATGATTTAGCGTCAAAGGTTATATCCAGCTCCTTACTACTTTAACATATGAACTAGAGGTGTCGGTTTTGACTCATTTACAATGGACTCGCTGGTTTGGGTTATGAATTGTTTTAATGGGTCGGATAGGAAACATAAATAAGGTTACTCAAAAGAATTGGGTCAAACAGGTCTGAATGTTAGGGTAACTGTAATGTGTACTAATGTACAACCTACTAAATCCTTTATTCAAAAGAAAAATTTATTTCAGCGATTTTTACTTATTTTTAATTTTTGCGATCTTATTTAATACAAACTATTCAAATTTTCTTGACATAAAGGTGGCTCGGGTCAACCCTGACCTGTATAGAAAGCAAGCCTTTCGACCCCGTACCCAATCTGCCAACCCTTGTTAGGACTTGCTAATATTTTGATTTTCGCTTATGATGCATTGCATTGAGATTTTCATGTTTTGTATGTGATATATAAATCTAGCACTCATACAATCCCGATGAGGAGTATGCTGAAGTGGACATGAAGCTGCGTGCACATCTTGAATCTTTCTTAGAAACTGCAAGATCCTTTAATACAATTTACACCAAGGTTATTCTTTTAACATTCTTATGAATGATCTATTAACTCCCTTGTTATTCGCTATTAATATTTCTTTATTCTTGAACTATGATTAGCTGTTGGAAAGTTAGTTTTATCTATATATATCGTGGGCATATATTAGGCTTAAAACCATATGATTAAGGCAGATCAGACTAATATTGTGCATGTACATTGTTTTAGGAAATACGTCCATGGACACATATGATGGAGGTACCACAATTGCATGGCTTTGGACCTGCTGCAAATCGCTTATTAGATGCTTACAAGATGCTCTTAAAGGTAAAACCTTTTGAAAAACCCTTTTGTATGCATTGCCATTTTGCCTTTATATCTCTCTCTCTCTATATATAAAATATATATATAGATTTGGTTGATTTATAGTAAACTTGCAATGTCTACAAGTTTCATGCTTTTAAGTAAGTGTATTAGTCAAATAATGTAAATTAGCCAATTAGGGGATTTGTCTTGTGAAAACACCAAAATAAATACTAACCTTTCTTAGACGAAGTAGTTTAAACAAACTTAAAGAAGTAGATTTTTTTGTTCATTTTAGTTTCTGGTATTTCTTTAACGCTACTCACTCTATAGTGTTTCTAGTTATATCTTTTTGCATAAATAGTCATTAATTTGCAAAAAGAGATGTGAAAAATGATGGTTAGAGAGTTGATTACAAAATTAAACTAACCACCATCAATATTTTTTGAAGACGATTAGCTTGAATTTTGCTAATAAGGAAAGTTACGGTTCACATGACAGTTGGACTATTTACCTAAAATGACCTAAAATGAAACATGTCAAATGGTGTGAAAAGTCATGCATAGTGTTTTCTAATGTATAAAACAGCAAAACTTCTAAAGCATTGGATAATCATGGAAATGATGCATTTTTAGCAATTATATTTGCCTATTTGGCATACTGACTGTAATTTAAATAAATAAATTAGAAGTTTTGAAAAAAATTTGGTGGGCAAATCAACTCAACCTTACTTATCCCATTTTACATTACAAAATTACACGCTGGAGTGCTGGACCATTACCCAACTTGTCTGACCTGCCCATTTTGATATCTCTTTTGCCGTGATACATATTTATTGTGGTTTGTACGACAGTTCTTAGGCAACTTGAGAAACCTACGTGACTCGCATGCTGCTGTGGCTGTTGGATCGTCTGAAACACTCTCTGGCCAACCATCTTCGGTAGCAAGAATTATATCCGAATGTGAATCTGCTTTGACTTTCTTAAACCGTGATCTTGGAATCCTTTCAGCCTCGATAGCCCGTGATGAAGCAAAGAAATCAGGGTCAACTATTGAGCAAACCCATTTTTAGAAGCAAAGGTCAACAATTTTAAATTTACATTCGTTTTGCTCCCATAACAACAATGTTATATATAATTATGAATGAATGTGATATGCAATTACTTGTGTGTTTGTGCCTAATTTTTGATGATTTCATGTTGCCAGGAAGTTCTATTTTGTTTTCTCCTCATAGGATATATCTGGAAAAGAGTTGATTTTGATTTGAGCTTATTTTTAAAAAGGTTTGAGCTCCAAGTATTGTTTAACTGGTCATTTATTTAGAACTTATATAAAAGAATAAGTTATTTGGAATAGCTTATAAAACTAGTTTGAGTTTATAATATGGTAATATACTTATATACATGAATATTTTCAAAAAGATTCTATCTTATTCTATTGATATTTCATTATGCATCATTTTACAAAAAGCATTCAGCTTCAAAAAGCATTCAGCTTCAAAAAGCATTCAGCTTCAAAAAGCATTCAGCTTCAAAAAGCATTCAGCTTCAAAAAGCATTCAGCTTCAAAAAGCATTCAGCTTCAAAAAGCATTCAGCTTCAAAAAGCATTCAGCTTCAAAAAGCATTCAGCTTCAAAAAGCATTCAGCTTCAAAAAGCATTCAGCTTCAAAAAGCATTCAGCTTCAAAAAGCATTCAGCTTCAAAAAGCATTCAGCTTCAAAAAGCATTCAGCTTCAAAAAGCATTCAGCTTCAAAAAGCATTCAGCTTCAAAAAGCATTCAGCTTCAAAAAGCATTCAGCTTCAAAAAGCATTCAGCTTCAAAAAGCATTCAGCTTCAAAAAGCATTCAGCTTCAAAAAGCATTCAGCTTCAAAAAGCATTCAGCTTCAAAAAGCATTCAGCTTCAAAAAGCATTCAGCTTCAAAAAGCATTCAGCTTCAAAAAGCATTCAGCTTCAAAAAGCATTCAGCTTCAAAAAGCATTCAGCTTCAAAAAGCATTCAGCTTCAAAAAGCATTCAGCTTCAAAAAGCATTCAGCTTCAAAAAGCATTCAGCTTCAAAAAGCATTCAGCTTCAAAAAGCATTCAGCTTCAAAAAGCATTCAGCTTCAAAAAGCATTCAGCTTCAAAAAGCATTCAGCTTCAAAAAGCATTCAGCTTCAAAAAGCATTCAGCTTCAAAAAGCATTCAGCTTCAAAAAGCATTCAGCTTCAAAAAGCATTCAGCTTCAAAAAGCATTCAGCTTCAAAAAGCATTCAGCTTCAAAAAGCATTCAGCTTCAAAAAGCATTCAGCTTCAAAAAGCATTCAGCTTCAAAAAGCATTCAGCTTCAAAAAGCATTCAGCTTCAAAAAGCATTCAGCTTCAAAAAGCATTCAGCTTCAAAAAGCATTCAGCTTCAAAAAGCATTCAGCTTCAAAAAGCATTCAGCTTCAAAAAGCATTCAGCTTCAAAAAGCATTCAGCTTCAAAAAGCATTCAGCTTCAAAAAGCATTCAGCTTCAAAAAGCATTCAGCTTCAAAAAGCATTCAGCTTCAAAAAGCATTCAGCTTCAAAAAGCATTCAGCTTCAAAAAGCATTCAGCTTCAAAAAGCATTCAGCTTCAAAAAGCATTCAGCTTCAAAAAGCATTCAGCTTCAAAAAGCATTCAGCTTCAAAAAGCATTCAGCTTCAAAAAGCATTCAGCTTCAAAAAGCATTCAGCTTCAAAAAGCATTCAGCTTCAAAAAGCATTCAGCTTCAAAAAGCATTCAGCTTCAAAAAGCATTCAGCTTCAAAAAGCATTCAGCTTCAAAAAGCATTCAGCTTCAAAAAGCATTCAGCTTCAAAAAGCATTCAGCTTCAAAAAGCATTCAGCTTCAAAAAGCATTCAGCTTCAAAAAGCATTCAGCTTCAAAAAGCATTCAGCTTCAAAAAGCATTCAGCTTCAAAAAGCATTCAGCTTCAAAAAGCATTCAGCTTCAAAAAGCATTCAGCTTCAAAAAGCATTCAGCTTCAAAAAGCATTCAGTTCAAAAAAGCTGTGAAAGTAATTGTTGACTAATTAAAGTCAAACATACAAACATTCAGTAGCAGCTTCAAAAAGCATTCAGCTTCAAAAATTACAACAATTACCAAAGGAAATAGGAATTTTGACAATGAGAGTCAAAATTCAATGAGAGTCAAAAAACCTGTCAAACTAATTATTGACTATATATAGTCAAACATTACCAATATTGACAATGAGAGTCAAAATTCCAGAAAACATTACCAAAATTGTGCCACATTCAGTGGCACTGATACATTCATTTAAGTTGCATTTCAGTGTTTTAGTACACACACATATTACAGTAAATCTTTCCCCATCATTCTTGCATACTTTTAACAATCTCCTGGTTTCAATTGAAAGCATGGTAACCAGCTCCTTAACTTCTTTCTTAGTTCCAAATGCTTGTCCAGGATAAAAATGAACCTTGTTGCCTGGGGTTAGTATTCTGCTCCCTTCTTAATTGCTTCAAAGCTTTTGTTCTAGCACCATCCCCTGACTCTGGTTCACTATCAATATTATCATAGTTCACCATCTCAACCTCCACATCATTCACCATGCTTTCAATTGGCTTATCCCCACATGGAACCCATTCTACATCAGCATCTACATTGTCTCTGAAATGTGTCATATCCACCTCTACCTCCTGAATAATGTGTTCATTGTCCACAAAGTCACTGTCTTCCCCACTATCCTGCCCATGTTCTTCAGCCTCATTAGCATCAACACCAGTACCACTACCCTGCCCACATTCTGTTTGGATTGGTGTGGTATCATTTATAAATGCCTCACTGAAAAATTCATCATTCATGCTGTCTACATTAGTACCCAATTCATTAACTTGCCCAATACCATGCCAATCATCTCTTTCCACAGAAATGGGTACATATGCTTCATCAGTGAACAAAGTCTTTTTACATGGTGTTTGTACACTAAGCATTTTTTTCCTAGGACTGTATGTCTTTAATGGTGTTTGATTCCTAACCTTTTTCCCCTTTTCAACATAAACTTCTAATAGCTTAAAGCTCTCAACATACTTCACTAAAGATTTAACATCTTCATCACCACTTAGGGGATATAGGCCATCATCCAAGTCCCTATCTGGTGCTTTAAAGTGATAAAACATTGGAATATTGGTGTTATATCCTAACTCTTGAAGCATGGCATTTAACTCTATTACCGAAAACTGGTCCCCATCTACACAGTCAAAATAATTAACATGCCCTCCCATATAGCTTCTGTTTGGCAATTGTGAAAAAACCCCACCATGATGAATCCCCAAAGTAAAGAAACTAGGTTTTTGTTCTGCAAATATAGATTACAAAAAAAATTATAAACATTTTAAAAAATTATACTTAAAATACGTTAATATCAACTACATATATATCCAGAAAAATAATATTAACTTAAAAAATAAATAATAAAAATTTTAAAAAAATTAATAATCAACAAAAAAATAATAAAAATTTTAAAAAAATTAATAATCAACAAAAAAACTCACCATATACTGTGTCAATGAAGTCATGTTTACCAGCATTGCCTCGAAGATACCATGTTGTGACCACCATTTTTTAAACTTGTGATTGAATTTTTGATATATATATATGGGTGTATATTCGGGATATATGTGTAACATCCCAAACGTTTTATGTTTGACTATTTGACTTTCCGTTAGTTAACGTTAAGTCTATTATGTTTATGTGCCCTATATGGGATTATGTGATTAAATGCTTAGACGTTTAATATGAAATGACAAATGTGTTGATTAATGAAAGTAAAGTTAAGTTATAAAGTGCTTGTTAGTATGTTAAGACTCCCGGTAGAAAGTTAAGCTAAGAACGTTAAGTTGAAGAGTTGAGGGGTCTTAAGTGTAAGTTTGAGTTTGGTGGCCAGGGGTTAGGGAGCAATTAGGCAGCCCTAATTGTCATAAAACACCTGCTCTTGTGTGTGTGAAACCTCTCAACCGATCCCCTCAATCCCCAAGACAAGTTTCCCTCAAGATTCAATCGATTCGTGCCGTATTGATCAAGTTTTGATTAGATCTTGGATCCTCTAAGTCATCTACAGGTAATATAGGTAATATTATCTTTGAATTCTGATCTTATGAGTCATAGATGAGTTATAATCTAGTCCATAGGGTTTGGGTTGGGTTATTTGATCAAACGTTTATCGAATTCATGTTATTCGGGTGTTTTAATGATTGATTTATGATGTAAAGGATTAAGGGATTAATAGGATGGTTTAAGTTGATGAAAGTGCAATTAAAAGGATTAATTTTAAGTCCCCAGGTTGGATTTGGGGTATAGGTTCGTATGGAATTCGTTTGATCAAAGAACAAAAATTAGGTTTCTGGTCGACACTCCAGGTGCGACGCACCAGGAGGGTGGTGCGACGCACCACAGCCCAAAATGAAAAATGGATTTCAGTCAAAAGCCCGATATGCGGCGCACCAATGGGTAGGTGCGGCGCACCTGCATCTATTCAGAATTTTCTGATGGATTTGTGCGACGCACCAAGGAGTAGGTGCGGCGCACCTACTTATGTTCAGAATTTTCTGATCGATTTATGCGACGCACCATGTGGGAGGTGCGACGCACCTCTTGTCCAGTTTTCACAAAATATTTCGTTTAGCTTATATTTCGATCTTATACTCGTTCTAGGTTGTCGGGAGCACTTAGCAAGCACTATAAGATACTTTTAACTTGTTGGTAAGCTGTGCCGAGGTAAGATAACATCTTTTGTCACCTGTTGGTACAACAAATCACGTTTTCATAAGTTAAACCTTCCAATTGAATATGTATGTACATTTTATGTTCATGGGTGACTATGGGAGGTTGCAAAGGGATATATTACTTACCGTTTATAATGATTAACATTCATATGCAGGTTGCAATGGTATGTGGTAAGTATATATGCATGAGATGATGAAATGATTATGTATGTATGAAATGATGAAATGATTATGTATGTATGAAATGATGAAATGATATGATATATGCTTGCATGTGTGGCTTGATCACCTAGTCACTAGTCCTTGATTAGGATTGCCATGTTCACGTGCACGTTAAGGGCCCTAAAGTAAAAGATGATATGTGATTAGCTTAGGTGAAAGAGTAGCCTAAACTAATTAAGCGACTAAAGTCTCGAGCATTATGTAAAGTCTTGTGTTAAGCTTAACCCGTGCTAGCTCTTCGGGGCTGGTGCGTACGTGGTCACTTGAGTTGCTCCTTGTGGCATAGTTACGTTTGAGTATTCCGAGTGGAGTAACTAATCACCAATGCGTAAAGGCATAAACGGTTTATTCAGTTGGATTGACTTTGTCATTCCTTAACGACGCCGATGGACCACCTTATGGTTTACCCATCATGTCGGGTGTGAGGACTCCATGTATGGTCTATGACCGCCTACACACAACCCCACATCCCTATGTAAGTGGCATAAGTCACTTAGCCTACGTCTTGGCAAAGAAATAAAGAAAGAAAGATGAAGAAAGAAAGTATAGGCACACTTTAGGACATGTTGAACCTAATGTGTATCTTATGATGTTATGTATGTGTGTGATATTAACTTAAAATGCGGATTTTGTTAATATATGAAATGGGCAAACGTTTTCAAGTTATGTTATCTTACTTAGCTAATTTTATTAGCTAACACTTGTTCTTTGAAAATGTTGTGCCTTCAGGATAATCAAGTTTGAGATAGGCAAGGATTAGCTTGGTGAGACTTGGGTAGACGAATAAAGAAGCTTAGCAAAGACATTAAACGCTTAGACTTCCTTTAGCCTTATGTTTGGCTATTTCATTTATGATTAAAGACTTGTAATTATGTGGCATGTATGTTGGTGCCAAAGCTTGTATTTACTTTTATTGTTTTGATGATGCTAGTAGTAACACCAAATTTTAAAGGTACCATCCGTTACGGATGGGGCAGATTTTGAAAGTGATCCTTTCCGCTTATTTTAAACGCCGTTTGGCAAAGTTTTGAAAAAATCCAAGTTTTTAAACGACGGGTGTTACAAGTTGGTATCAGAGAAATGGTTTAAGTGAACCAAAATTCGACCAAGACCTTAGGATTTTGGACTTAAACCGTATGAGAAATGATTGGCTTAAGTAGTAATGCTTTAGCTTTATGATGAAAATACGTTTAGGACGGTTGGGATGAGAGTGAGTGTAGGTTTATGGCTTATATACGATTATGGTATGCTTGTGTAATTAAGTAGGCCTAACCTTACATTGTTCTCATTCGATTCATCTCTAACATTCGTCACTAAAATTGTAGAAAGATGGTTAATACCCGTGCTAGTAGTCAAAGAGATGGAGCTAATGCTAGCGATGCTCCGGCTAATCCAAACGGGACTGGAAACGGTGTTAACCTAAGGCCTCCTCGAAGACCACGTTCGGGTGCACAACCTACAAGGTCTGAAATTGATAGAGCTAACCCCGTGATTGAGCAAGTTCCTACTCAAGCTGAAATGCATGAAGAGTTGAGGGCTATTCGAGCTCTTTGTTGAGAAATGAAGAGGAGTTGAATCAACTTAGGGCTGAAAGAGAAGCTAGCTTGCAACGGGATGAGCATACGGATGGGAATTACTCCAACCGCTCAAACCGTACCGAGCCATCAATGGTAAGGTCACAAGTTGCTCCTGAAATGTTGTTGCTAATGTGAATGGTGTTAATAATGTGGTGGAGCCTCGTGTTGTAGTCGCTCCTCGTACTAGTAACTTTAAGTATGAGAGCTTTCAGAAATGTGGAGCAAAGGCATTTGATGGTACTTTAGATGCTGTAGGTGCCATGGAATGGTTGGATGATATCGAGGTTGTGTTTGCTTCATGTTATTGCCCTGAGGATATGAAAGTATTGTGTGCTTCCCGTATGTTGAAGAAAAATGCTCGTAATTGGTGGAGGGTTGCTACTATTTCTTTGACCCCCGAGGTGCTAGCTATTATGCCTTGGGGTACCTTTAAGGAGAAGTTCTTGGAAGAATATGTGGGTACTCGTGAACTGAGGTTGATTGAGAAAAATTCAGAGCTTTAACAGCTAAGCCGGGTGCCATAACTGAGTATGCCCACTCATTTATGGAAAAGCTTAAGTTTGTTGGTCACTTGGTTCGTAGAGATGTGGATCAGGTTGAAGCTTACTGTGATGGTCTTCCCGCTAGCTATCGTGGCCTTTGTAGACAACACATTACATTGTCTGCTGCGATTAAGGAGTCCAAGAGGTTGGATGATGATTTCAAGGGTGAAAAGGTTGTAGTGAAAGCTAATGATGATAAGCAATCAGGTTCAAAAAGGAAGCATGATGGGTCAAATGGATCTAATAGGAAGTTCAAGAAAGGTCCATCTTCAAGAGGTGGGGGCAGCAGCTATGCAAAGCCAAAGAATTGGTGTGGTACTTGTAAGGCGCCTCACTCGGGTCCATGTTCAGATAAGACCCGAAGGTGTGATACTTGTGGTGGTACGGGTCATCCTACTTCAGGATGCAAGGACAAGCCAAAGTGTTATCGGTGTCAACAAACCGGTCATTTCATCAAGGATTGCCCACAAGGAAGAGATGATGGAAAGAAGACGGCTGTCCAAAAGCCTAAAGCTCGAGCCTTTCAGCTGACAGTCGAAGCTGCCAAGGATAACGACGAGGTAGTAAGCGGTACATTTCTTGTTAACTCAAAACCTGCTTCTGTACTTTTTGATTCGGGTGCAAATAGATCTTTTGTGTCCACTTTATTTGCTCCTAAGCTTGATAGGGTCACTACTCCTCTTGATTGCTCTATAGAGGTTGAAATTGCTAACGGTACCATTAGTGACATTCAAGTAGGTTATGATGATTGTTCTATTGAGATTGAAGGTCGCTCTTTTCCGGTTCAATTATTGCCTACCACTCTAGCCGGTTTTGATATAGTGATAGGTATGGACTGGTTGTCTCAAAATGATGCTACTATTATATGTTCTCAAAAGGTCGTACGATTCGCTACTCCGGATGGTGAGGTCATTTCCGTTTATGGAGATAAGAAGAAGGGGAGCATAAAGATTATTAATTTGATGAAGGCTCTCAATTGCATTCGGCATAACAAGAATCACTTTCTTGCCTATGTTATCGATACACGAAAAGAGAAGTCTCCGATCCCTAATGTTGATGTAGTTTCTGAATTTTCTGATGTCTTTCCGGATGATCTTCCCGGTATTCCTCCCGACCGAGAGGTCATCTTTCAGATTGATCTCGTACCCGGTGCTACTCCTGTTGCAAAAGCACCATATCGTTTAGCTCCTACAGAAATGAAAGAGTTAATGTCCCAGCTTCAAGAGCTACTTGACAAAGGTTTCATACAACCAAGTTCCTCGCCTTGGGGAGCTCCGGTTCTTTTTGTCAAAAAGAAAGACGGTTCTATGCGCATGTGCATAGACTACCGTGAGCTGAATAAGCGAACGGTTAAGAATAAGTATCCTCTCCCGCGTATTGATGATCTTTTTGATCAGCTCCATGGTGCTTCTTACTTCTCTAAGATTGATTTGCGGTCTGGCTATCATCAATTAAAAGTCAAAAAGGAAGATGTGGCCAAGACAGCTTTTCGTACACGTTATGGGCACTATGAGTTTCTTTCATGCCTTTTGGGTTGACAAATGCTCCAGCCGCTTTTATGGATTTAATGAATCGGGTATGTCGCCCATTCTTAGATCATTTTGTGATTGTCTTCATTGACGATATTCTAATTTATTCAAAGTCTGAAGCCGAGCACCGTGAGCACTTAAGAGCTGTTCTTGAGGTTCTTAGG
Source organism: Erigeron breviscapus (assembly GCA_034093135.1). Classification (NCBI taxonomy): domain Eukaryota; kingdom Viridiplantae; phylum Streptophyta; class Magnoliopsida; order Asterales; family Asteraceae; genus Erigeron; species Erigeron breviscapus. Next base: position 46,649,587 of record CM067174.1, on the reverse strand, counting down.
GAGAAAAAGTTATATGCAAAGTTCTCCAAGTGTGAATTCTGGCTCCGAGAAGTTCAATTTCTCGGGCATGTTATCTCTTCTGAAGGTATTAAAGTTGATCCTGCCAAGATTGAAGCTGTATCTAAATGGGAACAGCCAAAGACACCCACGGAGATTAAGAGTTTTCTCGGTTTAGCTGGCTATTATAGGAGGTTTATTCAAGATTTCTCCCGAATAGCTAAGCCAATGACTGAATTGACAAAGAAAGGAGTAAAGTTTGTATGGACGGAAGCTCAAGAAAAGGCCTTTCAAACGCTTAAGACAAAGTTATGTGAAGCTCCTGTCCTAGCCTTACCCGAAGGTACTGATGATCTTGTTGTGTATAGTGATGCTTCTATTTCAGGTTTGGGTTGTGTCCTTATGCAAAGGGACAAAGTTATTGCATATGCTTCACGTCAGTTGAAGCCTCATGAAAAGAATTACCCGACCCATGATCTTGAATTGGCTGCAGTAGTGTTTGCTTTGAAGTTGTGGAGACATTACTTATATGGCACCAAATGTACCTTGTTTACGGATCATAAGAGTTTACAATATGTGTTCTCACAGAAGGAAATGAATGTAAGGCAAAGGAGATGGATGGAACTTCTGAAAGATTATGATTGTGAGATTAAATATCATCCCGGTAAAGCCAATGTGGTGGCGGATGCACTAAGTAGGAAAGTGCAGAATTTTTCTTGTAAATTGATGAGCATGGTTGTTCAAGCAAAGTCGGGGTTACTCGACCGCATCAAGGAAGCCCAAGTTAAGGCTTTAATGAAGGATAATATCGATAATGAAAGCATTGGAAAGAAGAAAAGACTTGTGATGGAGACGAACAGCCGTGGATTTAAGACATATAAGGGTCGAATTTGGGTACCATTACTTGGTGGTAATCGAGAGTTGATCTTTGAAGAAGCTCATAGGTCAAGATATTCAGTCCATCCCGGTATTACCAAGATGTATGCAGATTTGAAGCCCATCTATTGGTGGCCAAACATTAAGGGAGAAGTTGCTCATTTTGTTGAAAGATGTTTGACTTGTGCACGTGTGAAAGCTGATCACAAAAAGCCATATGGAATGTTGCATCAATTGGAGATTCCGGAATGGAAATGGGACCATATTACTATGGATTTTGTGACCAAACTACCAAGAACACCGAAAGGAAATGACATGGTATGGGTTATTGTGGATAGATTGACAAAGAGTGCTCATTTCTTGGCAACAAGACAAGATGTACCACTAACTAAGATGGCAAAGATGTATGTGGATGAGATCGTAGCAAAGCATGGTGTTCCTTTATCCATTGTTTCAGACCGAGACACGAGATTTGTGTCTAACTTTTGGAAGGGTCTTCAGCGAGAGTTAGGTACTAGAATTAATTTGAGCACCGCCTATCACCCTCAAACTGATGGGCAAAGTGAAAGGACCATACAAACGTTGGAAGACATGTTGAGAGCTTGTGTATTAGAGTATGGTGGAGCATGGGATGAACACTTGAAATTGATCGAATTCACTTATAATAACAGCCACCATGCAAGTATTGGAATGCCACCATTTGAAATGCTTTATGGTAGGAGATGTAGGACTCCGAGTTGTTGGATGGAACCCGGTGAAAAGCAGTTTACGGGTCCTGAAATCATTGAAATCTCAGCTGAAAAAGTTAATGTGGCAAAGGAAGCACTTCGTGTGGCTAGAGAACGACAAAAGACTTATGCCGACAAGAAAAGGAAGCCAATTGAGTTCCAAGTTGGTGATTTGGTAATGCTGAAAGTTTCCCCATGGAAAGGAGTAATTCGTTTTGGAAAGAAGGGAAAGCTAAGCCCACGTTTCATAGGACCTTTCAAAATGCTGAAAGTTTCCCCATGGAAAGGAGTAATTCGTTTTGGAAAGAAGGGAAAGCTAAGCCCACGTTTCATAGGACCTTTCAAAATTCTGAAACGTATCAAGGATGTAGCTTATCAATTGGAACTACCCCCAGAATTGGATGGAATTCACCACACATTTCATGTTTCGTATTTGAGGAAGTGTTTGGCCAATGAGTCGAGTGTTATTCCAATTGAGGATGTGAGCATTAATCCTCAGAAAAGAATAGTGGATGAACCAGTAGCGATACTCGAAAGAAAGCAAAAGAAACTTCGCCGAAAGTTGATTGATCTCGTGTTGATTAAATGGAAGCATAACCACGGTGAAAGTTTAACTTGGGAGACCGAGGCGGTGATGAAAGAGAAATATCCAGATTTGTTTGCTTCTGAGGCGATTCCGAGGACGGAATCCTCTTAAGGGGGAGGTAATTGTAACATCCCAAACGTTTTATGTTTGACTATTTGACTTTCCGTTAGTTAACGTTAAGTCTATTATGTTTATGTGCCCTATATGGGATTATGTGATTAAATGCTTAGACGTTTAATATGAAATGACAAATATGTTGATTAATGAAAGTAAAGTTAAGTTATAAAGTGCTTGTTAGTATGTTAAGACTCCCGGTAGAAAGTTAAGCTAAGAACGTTAAGTTGAAGAGTTGAGGGGTCTTAAGTGTAAGTTTGAGTTTGGTGGCCAGGGGTTAGGGAGCAATTAGGCAGCCCTAATTGTCATAAAACACCTGCTCTTGTGTGTGTGAAACCTCTCAACCGATCCCCTCAATCCCCAAGACAAGTTTCCCTCAAGATTCAATCGATTCGTGCCGTATTGATCAAGTTTTGATTAGATCTTGGATCCTCTAAGTCATCTACAGGTAATATAGGTAATATTATCTTTGAATTCTGATCTTATGAGTCATAGATGAGTTATAATCTAGTCCATAGGGTTTGGGTTGGGTTATTTGATCAAACGTTTATCGAATTCATGTTATTCGGGTGTTTTAATGATTGATTTATGATGTAAAGGATTAAGGGATTAATAGGATGGTTTAAGTTGATGAAAGTGCAATTAAAAGGATTAATTTTAAGTCCCCAGGTTGGATTTGGGGTATGGGTTCGTATGGAATTCGTTTGATCAAAGAACAAAAATTAGGTTTCTGGTCGACACTCCAGGTGCGACGCACCAGGAGGGTGGTGCGACGCACCAAGGAGTAGGTGCGGCGCACCTACTTATGTTCAGAATTTTCTGATCGATTTATGCGACGCACCATGTGGGAGGTGCGACGCACCAAGGAGTAGGTGCGGCGCACCTACTTATGTTCAGAATTTTCTGATGGATTTGTGCGACGCACCAAGGAGTAGGTGCGGCGCACCTACTTATGTTCAGAATTTTCTGATCGATTTATGCGACGCACCATGTGGGAGGTGCGACGCACCTCTTGTCCAGTTTTCACAAAACATTTCGTTTAGCTTATATTTCGATCTTATACTCGTTCTAGGTTGTCGGGAGCACTTAGCAAGCACTATAAGATACTTTTAACTTGTTGGTAAGCTGTACCGAGGTAAGATAACATCTTTTGTCACCTGTTGGTACAACAAATCACGTTTTCATAAGTTAAACCTTCCAATTGAATATGTATGTACATTTTATGTTCATGGGTGACTATGGGAGGTTGCAAAGGGATATATTACTTACCGTTTATGATGATTAACATTCATATGCAGGTTGCAATGGTATGTGGTAAGTATATATGCATGAGATGATGAAATGATTATAAATGCATGAAATGATGAAATGATTATAAATGCATGAAATGATGAAATGATTATGTATGTATGAAATGATGAAATGATTATAAATGCATGAAATGATGAAATGATATGATATATGCTTGCATGTGTGGCTTGATCACCTAGTCACTAGTCCTTGATTAGGATTGCCATGTTCACGTGCACGTTAAGGGCCCTAAAGTAAAAGATGATATGTGATTAGCTTAGGTGAAAGAGTAGCCTAAACTAATTAAGCGACTAAAGTCTCGAGCATTATGTAAAGTCTTGTGTTAAGCTTAACCCGTGCTAGCTCTTCGGGGCTGGTGCGTACGTGGTCACTTGAGTTGCTCCTTGTGGCATAGTTACGTTTGAGTATTCCGGGTGGAGTAACTAATCACCAATGCGTAAAGGCATAAACGGTTTATTCAGTTGGATTGACTTTGTCATTCCTTAACGACGCCGATGGACCACCTTATGGTTTACCCATCATGTCGGGTGTGAGGACTCCATGTATGGTCTATGACCGCCTACACACAACCCCACATCCCTATGTAAGTGGCATAAGTCACTTAGCCTACGTCTTGGCAAAGAAATAAAGAAAGAAAGATGAAGAAAGAAAGTATAGGCACACTTTAGGACATGTTGAACCTAATGTGTATCTTATGATGTTATGTATGTGTGTGATATTAACTTAAAATGCGGATTTTGTTAATATATGAAATGGGCAAACGTTTTCAAGTTATGTTATCTTACTTAGCTAATTTTATTAGCTAACACTTGTTCTTTGAAAATGTTGTGCCTTCAGGATAATCAAGTTTGAGATAGGCAAGGATTAGCTTGGTGAGACTTGGGTAGACGAATAAAGAAGCTTAGCAAAGACATTAAACGCTTAGACTTCCTTTAGCCTTATGTTTGGCTATTTCATTTATGATTAAAGACTTGTAATTATGTGGCATGTATGTTGGTGCCAAAGCTTGGATTTACTTTTATTGTTTTGATGATGCTAGTAGTAACACCAAATTTTAAAGGTACCATCCGTTACGGATGGGGCAGATTTTGAAAGTGATCCTTTCCGCTTATTTTAAACGTCGTTTGGCAAAGTTTTGAAAAATCCAAGTTTTTAAACGACGGGTGTTACAATATGATAGAACAATATTAGGGATTTCATTTGCAAAGTAATAAACGATTGGAATGATTTTGGGGCTGAAATTAGGTTTATATATGGATGGGAGGGAGTAAATTACTCAGCTACCCCGCACGTGAGAGGCACGTGGGTGCATTAACGGCAAATATCAAACGGCACGTTACTGATGGACCATGAACGCAACAGGTGTGATATGACAGGGATGAGTTTCGCGACTTTTCACACTTTTGTATCAAACTTGCAAAATGTGTGATAACACAGGGACCAAAAATGCAATTCGTTCTAGTATAAAATACCCTAAACTAGCAAGATAATCCAAACTCATTAAACGAAATTACTATTTTTTTCTTTTTTTTTTAAAAGCATTAAACGAAATTACTTAATTTATTAAAGTCATGCTTATAAAAAGTGTTTTTTTTCCGTACATCGTAGAAGATTAAGCCTATTTAAGCATCAGATTATTTTATGCCATTGTGTTTTGTTTTTATTTTTGAAACTCTATTTTATCTTTATCCGTTACATAAAAGATAGTAGATTAATAATTTTAGAGAAAATTACATTTTTGGTCCCTCAACTTGGCAAGATTCACAGTTATTGCCCTTAAGTGAATTAATTACAAAAAAACCCCGGAAGTTGATCAATTTTTTCAATTTACACTCCGCTACCAGACGGCGTCTATTTTGTCCGTTAAGTGAGGGGCAAATTCGTCATTCACCGTCTTCTTCTTCATCTTCTCCTTCTTTTTCACATTCTTTTAACAGATATATAATATATTTGTATGCATATATATCTACAAACCTATGGGATACACTATTTCTCCATCTATATACCTAACAAAAAAACAGATCCCCACCTCCATCTACTATTTATCTCCCATATCAAAATCAAAATAAAAAAAGATATATCATCATCACCACCCCAACAAATACATCTAGATCGGCTACATCTCTTCTTGTTTGCACTCCGATCTATCATCCATTCACCATCACCGACCTACCACTATCGCCGGAAAAATGAGGAGTGATAGATACAACTGTAAAATGCGGTGGGGATCTGTGATGCGGTGGTGGTGGTGGCTTTTTCCGGCGACAAATACAACTGAAAAATGCGGTGGTGGTGGTGGCTTTTTCCGGTGACAAATGCAGCAGAACCCGTGGTTGTTGGGGATTTTTCCGGCGAAGAAAAGGTGCGGTGGTTAGCCTCCGATTCAACAATGCTTTGGGAAGCAGAAGAAAGAAAACATACATAAAGAAGCAACAATGCTTTGGGAAGAAGAAAAAAGTTATTGGATGTTATTGAGAAATGCGGTGGGCTTCTTTAAATTTATTGAGAAATGCAACAACAAAATCTCCTAATTTTAATGTTATTGGATGGATGTATGGAGAGACCGATTGAGTTTTTCTTTCATTTTTTAATTCTGACCAAGGAAAGAAGGTAATATTATTCATATGTATGTATCTATACAGATTTTGAATTATAGGTTATGATTTTGTGAGATGTGTGTATAGATTTGTGTTTATAACATACAGATTTATAGATACATGTGGATTGAGATGATGATGATGGTAGTCCAGTAGGTACAGAATTATAATTATTATTAGAAAAAAATCATTTTTTTATCAGACGGTGAATGACGAATTTGCCCCTCACTTAACGGACAAAATAGACGCCGTCTGGTTGCGGAGTATAAATTGAAAAAATTAACCAACTTTCGGGTTTTTTTTTGTAATTAATTCACTTAAGGGCAATAACTGTGAATCTTGCCAAGTTGAAGGACCAAAAATGTAATTTTCTCTAACTTTTATTTAATTTAGTTTTCATATTGGTTTCCTATTACCATAATATACTATTTTATTTTCATAATACAACCGGAAATATTTACTGTCCTAAAGGAAGAAAGATAATTATCAATATTCTGTGAAACAAGAGTATTATACTCCATTAATCAATTAATTAAATTATAGAAGGAAAGCTATGTTATTGCTGCATTAAAGTTCTACTAAATCAGAAAAATTAAATGCTAAAACATCAATCTGATTGCTTTTAATCCTTAATAGCTTTAAATAATGTGATCATATAATTTGTAAAAAAGGTAAAAATCAAAAATCAAGTCTTTATTCCAAAATTAAGAAATTCGCTTCTATCCCGTAATTACGGTTTAAAATGCATTCTTCCAAAAAGAATTTCTTTATTTCGGGCATATTAATATCGCAACATTAATTAGTGTGATCAAAGTATATTATGTACTTTGTAAAAGCATCTTCTCAAACCAATCCCCGTCGATACGTTTCGCGTTTAAAGAAATTAAAGGCACAAGTTATTATGGCTGTCAAATCGATCCACCAAAGAAACTGTTGATTGGGAAAAATGGTGTACTTTCCGTTTTTGATTAGTTTTTTCTTTCCCTGTTGTAATTGTCTACTATCTACTCATGTTGTAATCTAGCCCCTCGCTAGTTATTCATGATTAATAAAAGCTTCTTATTGACTGTTAAAAAAAAAACTTTATAAAAAAGGTAAAAAAATCAAAGTCAAATCATATTATTAATTAATTGCATGTCAATCTTGTACTCTTTATCCCTATATAAACTGTGTACAATCCCTCAATTCAAACACAAACCATCATTCAAAAAAACAAAAAAACAAAAATGGCCTTTTCCTCGACTCTTTTTGCAATAACACTTGCCATTTTATACATTTCTTCTTTAGCAACATCATCCATTGTCACCTCCGATGGTTCTTTTAGCATAAATCTCATCCATCGCGACTCGATAAAATCTCCTTTTTTCGACCGTTCCATGTCCTATTCGCAACGTATTGGCAACACTTTGCAACGGTCTTTTATTAACTCCAAACGTGCGATAAATGCAAATCGCGGTCCAAATTTCCAAACCGATATAATCCCTGACCACGGGGAATTTTTAATCAACATTTCCTTTGGAAATCCGCCACACGAAGTCATGGCTATTGCTGATAGTGGTAGTGACTTATCGTGGATACAATGTGAACCTTGTATCAAATGTTACAAACAAAAAGCCAAACTTTTTAATCCGAAAAATTCATCAACTTATAAGCCCATTCCTTGTGAATCTAAGATTTGTTTGGCTGTATCTACACTTGAAAAATATTGTTCTAGAACGAAAGAATGTAGGTTTTCTACAAGTTATGTTGACGGGACTGTTAGCGACGGAATCGTCGCTAGTGAAAGTGTCACAATAGGTGACAAAGTCGTCCCAAATATTATTTTTGGTTGTGGGTTTCATAATGATGGTCGTTTTAGAGATACGTGGGGTGGAGTTGTCGGTCTTGGTGGTGGCGACTCCTCTTTAGTGTCACAACTTATTGCTCTCGTGCCCGGTAAATTCTCATATTGTCTGATTCCGTTCCCTGAACCTGATGATTTGTCTGAAAAATCGAGTAAACTGACATTCGGTATCCAAGATTTTGGTCCAAGTTTTGTTTCCACTCCACTTGTGTTATTAACCCCGAAAACATTCTATCGTGTCACTTTTGAAGGAGTTAGTGTCAATGGTGAGCGATTTAATGTTGGTAATGTCTCAAATCCGTCGCCAAAAGGAAACATGATCGTCGATTCAGGGACAACATTAACAATGTTACCAACGAAAGTGTACAATGAAGTTGAGACCGCGATTAGGAACGCAGTTAATTTGAGAACGATGAAGGACCCTCAAAAGGTTTTAAAATTGTGTTATCGTGCTACAAAAGTCACTAAGATGCCTAAAGTCGTAATGCACTTCGACGGGGCGGATGTCGAGTTTACAAAACAAAATATATTTGTGACTGTTAGTAAGCATATTATGTGCTTAGCAATGACATCGACTGATGACCTTGCGGTTTATGGAAATTTGGCTCAGCAGAATTTTATGGTAGGTTACGATTTAGAAAATAATATGATGTCGTTTAAGCAGACTGATTGTGAAAAGTTGTGATGGAATGTGTTATAGTCACTCAACAATTTCATCCTTCATTATTGTATTATTGTGGAAAATGAAATAAAATACAATGCAATTTTGTTTTTATTAATTTCCTAGTATTTTGAATTCCTGCGTTACATAATTCATTTTTTGTAGTAGATGTAATGGAGATATAAATTATGGCCGTGATTTGTGGGGTTAGGTTCACAATAATAGTCTTACAAAATCATACTATAAATAGTTGGTAATTCTTATGATTTAAGAATTAAAGTCAATTTAGTTAATTAATAGGTTTTAAAATTATAATTTAAAAACTGTAAAGTTTATATGACAAAAGAGGCTAATTTCAGAATAATGTGTCTGCGTTTCGATGTTTCGTTTGATGCTTATGAAGCTTCAAATCTATTCATATGAATATAACAAATAAATAAAAAATATTAACATATCAACTATAGATTTAGGTGCTTCTAATGCATAGTTTTCTTTTATCCAAACATTTAGTCGTGATACAACATCGGCATAGACGGAGCCAACAAATTTATTTTGAGAAGGCAAATTTAAAATGTTAATCTTACGATTTGTATTTTATTTTTTTTATTTTTTTATAGGAGCAAAGTTACAAATATACCTTTAAAATGAAAACAAATTACATTGTACTAAATTGGGTTAGGGGCAACTACCACACTGCTTCTATCACTAAATCCGTTAATGACATCATGGAAAAACCTCACTGTATAATGGTGAAACTTTACACATACCTTAAACGACGAGATGTTGACCATGAGCCGTTACAAGTATTCGGAGATAAAAACTCTAAGGTTTGTCAACTTTGAAGATCGAACTCATTACTTTGGATAATACGGAAAGTGCCACTTTGTAATGCATATATAATATGATAGTCCGGCAAAGCGTCGACAATTATTATTTATTTATTTTTTGAACTGGCAATATATTATTAATAAAATACTTGCTCTGTCAAGACGTCTAGAATTATTCAACGAGACAATCGCAAATATTTTCTAATGTATGACTTCACCAAATAAAACTAGTGGTGTGTGTTGCCCGGAGTTAAGCTCTCGATATTTTTATTGTATGTAGTTGTTTAACTTGTTTCCTAAGCTTTTTGATTTCGTTATGAACAAAAGACATTTTGACCAAACACGAAAAAAATTATGAGAAGTTTTGAAGTTGTGCGTTTACTTATGGAACACTGGAATAGGCTTTCAATTACCAGTATTTTAGTTTGACATATATATGGTTTTCCGGTTATAGGTTCGAATATTAGGAATGACATGGTTATGAGATTTTTTTTTATAAATATCACTCTGCAGTAGGCTCGGTTAAGGCGTTTTAGTCTAGCTGAGTGACACTTAACATCATATGATGAGCTAGAATGCAACTGATGATCATTGAAACACACCTTTTTGAAAAGAATAACTATTTTCCTTTATATTACGTTATTAACAATAACTTTTGCATTTAAAGAATTGATATAATTTAAAGTATAATACGTGCATTTATAGAAGAATTATTTAGTGTGATCTTAATTGATTTAAGAAGTAAAAGCTTATGCATTAATTTGTAAAAGGTAAAAATCAAGGTCAAATCATACAATTAATTGATTGTCCATAGTTATTTTTCTATATAAAATGGTTTGCAAACATAAAGTTGTCATTTGGAAATTACACAATAATGGTTTTGTACTCACTTGTACAAGTCATAACACTTGCAATTTTATATACTGCCTGTTGCTCTCCAGCAACAGCCATCCGAGACGTCTCTAATGGTTATTTTAGCATCGATTTGATCCACCGTGATTCCGTGAAATCTCCTTTTTATGATCCTTCTATGCCTTATTCCAAACGCATTGGCCATGCTTTGCAACGCTCTTTCATTAACGCTAAACGCGTGAATGAAAACCATGGTCTAAAACGACCAAAGTACCAGACCGAGATAATCCCTGACCATGGGGAATATCTCTTAAACATTTCCTATGGAAATCCACCACATCAAGTCCTGGCAATCGCCGATACTGGTAGTGATTTGTCATGGGTACAATGTGAACCTTGTATTAAATGTTACAAGCACAAAGCCAAACCTTTTAACCCGAAAACATCATCTACTTATAAACCCATTGATTGTAAATCAAAAGCGTGCATGGAGCTATCCTTGCCTGCAACAAATTGTTCTTTAACGAAATCTTGTCAGTTTTTTGAAAGTTACGCTGATGGATCTTTTAGCAACGGCACTGTCTCAAGAGAGACAGTGACGTTAGGGGACCAGGTCCTCCCAAATATTGTTTTTGGTTGCGGGTTTAGTAATGGGGGTGTTTTTAGAGAAACATGGGGTGGGATTATTGGCCTTGGTGGTGGCGACTACTCACTAGTGTCACAAATAAATACTTTTGTACCCGATAAATTTTCATATTGTCTCATTCCATTCCCAAAACCGGATGACTCGACGGAAAAGTCTAGTAAAATGATATTTGGTAATATTGATATTGGCCCAAATTTTGTTTCCACTCCACTTGTCCCAAAACTCCCAAAAACGTATTACTATGTCACGTTAGAAGGGGTTAGTGTCAATGATGAGCGGTTTGATATTCAAGACAACTTAACTTCCCCAACGTCGTTGCCAAAAGGAAACATGATCGTTGATTCGGGGACAACGTTAACAATGTTGCCTCGTAAGGTTTACCATGAAGTCGAGGGGGCCGTGAGGAACGCTGTTAATTTGAGAACAATGAAGGACCCTCAAAAGTCTTTGAGCTTGTGTTATCGTGCTACAAAAGTGACTAATGTGCCTAAAGTCACTATGCACTTTGATGGGGCGGATGTTGAGTTGGGGAAAGACAATATATTTGTGACTGTTAGTAAGCATATTATATGCTTAGCATTTGGGCCAACTAAACCAAAAAAAAAACATAATACTTAATAAAAAAAAACATAAAACCGATAAAAAAAATTACATAATACTTAATAAAAAATTACTCGTACATAATACTTAATAAAAAAGCCAACAAATATAAAACCGAAAAAGAAAATTACATAAAAACCGAAAAAGAAAACATTAAACCAAAAAAAAAACATAATACTTAATAAAAAAAAACATAAAACCGATAAAAAAAATTACATAATACTTAATAAAAAATTACTCGTACATAAACTTAAACCAAAAAAAACATAATACTTAATAAAAAAAAACATAAAACCGATAAAAAAAATTACATAATACTTAATAAAAAATTACTCGTACATAATACTTAATAAAAAAGCCAACAAATATTAAAAAATACATAATACTTAATAAAAAATTACACATAATACTTAATAAAAAATTACACATAATACTTAATAAAAAATTACACATAATACTTAATAAAAAATTACACATAATACTTAATAAAAAATTACACATAATACTTAATAAAAAATTACCACATAATACTTAATAAAAAATTACAATAATACTTAATAAAAAATTACACATAATACTTAATAAAAAATTACAATAATACTTAATAAAAAATTACTCGTACAAATATTAATAAAAACCGAAAAAGAAAACATTAAACCAAAAAACAAACATAATACTTAATAAAAAAAAACATTAAACCAAAAAAAAAACATAATACTTAATAAAAAAAAACATAAAACCGATAAAAAAAATTACATAATACTTAATAAAAAATTACTCGTACATAATACTTAATAAAAAAGCCAACAAAGATTAAAAATAACATAATACTTAATAAAAAATTACACATAATACTTAATAAAAAATTACACATAATACTTAATAAAAAATTACACATAATACTTAATAAAAAATTACATAATACTTAATAAAAAATTACTCGTACATAATACTTAATACAAATTTTGTTTCCACTCCACTTGTCCCAAAACTCCCAAAAACGTATTACTATGTCACGTTAGAAGGGGTTAGTGTCAATGATGAGCGGTTTGATATTCAAGACAACTTAACTTCCCCAACGTCGTTGCCAAAAGGAAACATGATCGTTGATTCGGGGACAACGTTAACAATGTTGCCTCGTAAGGTTTACCATGAAGTCGAGGGGGCCGTGAGGAACGCTGTTAATTTGAGAACAATGAAGGACCCTCAAAAGTCTTTGAGCTTGTGTTATCGTGCTACAAAAGTGACTAATGTGCCTAAAGTCACTATGCACTTTGATGGGGCGGATGTTGAGTTGGGGAAAGACAATATATTTGTGACTGTTAGTAAGCATATTATATGCTTAGCATTTGGGCCAACTACAGATCTGGCGATATATGGGAATTTGGCCCAAATGAATTTTTTTGTAGGTTACGATTTACAAAACAAAATGGTGTCCTTTAAGCCTACTGATTGTGAAAAGTTTTAACGCAATGTGTTTAATAATCCTTATATATCATTTTTGTTGTGGAAATAAAAATGTAATAGTTATTTTGTTAGTTGGTATATTAGCTAGTGTTATGAAGTTATGTTCCTTTTACAATAAAGTTCATATAACCATACCATAGAAGTATTAATTAGTCAAAACACTAGGTTGAATTTTACAGTTTGTTTAATGAAATTTAATTCCATAATAAAGATATTATTTGAACGAATTAATTAGTATATGAAAATTTTATATGACTAATAAAGATATTAAGGACGATGGCAGTCATGCCTGCCATGCCTATCAATCCACCATTAATAATACTTCCACATCATTCCATGCCTAAGTCATGCCTAACCATGCCTAACTCATGGCAACCATGCCTCTCCATGCCTTAAATAATTTAATTTTTTATTTTCTAATTCATAATATATTTAATTTAAACAAGTAAATAATAAAACATAATTCATTCATTTAAAATTAGAATTACATAAAATATAAAACCGAAAAAGAAAATTACATAAAAACCGAAAAAGAAAACATTAAACCAAAAAAAAAACATAATACTTAATAAAAAAAAACATAAAACCGATAAAAAAAATTACATAATACTTAATAAAAAATTACTCGTACATAATACTTAATAAAAAAGCCAACAAAGATTATTTTTTTTCACAAATATTAAAAACTTTCCAGATTAAATGACAAATAATAGTTAAAGGGGTAAAATAAAAATTAGTTTAAACACAAGGGGTGAATTGAAAATTGAACAAAAAAAAGGTTCATGGAAATTTGGTTTACAACTATATATATTGGTCGTCTTCTCCACCTGCAACAAAAAAGCTTCACTACAAGGATTTTTTTTTTTTTAATTTAAGTCCAAACAGTCACTTTTTGGTCAAATATAGCCTCTTACAACGGTCAAAAACTCAATCCCTCTCCCATGCCTGAGCGGCAATGTTTGCCTAAAAGCTCCATGCCTAGCCCATGCCTAAAGCTTGGCGGCGGTGTTTGCCGCTAGGCATGGCCATGCCTAGCCCCATACCTAAACCATTGCCATCATCCTAACAATCAATCTATTTTCTAGATTAAGTACAAACGCATAAGGTCTCTCCCTATCATTAACTAATCATCATTTCACCTTAACGCCACATTAGTTTTTTTCACCAATACCCACTCAACAACACTTTCTTCCCTATTATGACTTTTTTTTTATTAATTTCATTTGTGTTATCACAAAATTAAATAAACTTTTATTTTTAAAAAATTAAAAATATTTTATATTAAAATTTCTAACATACAAAATTTTAAAAATAATAAAGGCTAAATTAAATAATTTTTAATTCTAACAAAATACGCAAAATAATGTGTTTTTTTTCTTTGTTTGTTGGAGATTTCATAAATATGTTCATAGTTAAAAGACTAATTGAACAAAGTTGTTTTGTCTTCTTCCTCATCCATCTTTCCCACCCCATTCAAATGGAGAAAACATACAATGATATCTGCATATACTTTTTTCATTCTATATTAAATGTCCAATTTTGACTTGTCAAGTTTTTGAGTTAATTGCAAAATTGGTCCATGTGGTTTACACACTTTAGCAATGGGGGTCCCTATTTAGAATTTTTTGCAAATTGGTCCCTTTTTAACCAAACCGTTAGTGAGTGTCGTCAAGTCTTCACGTGGCCATCACATGCAGGGGCAATATCGTCATTTCATACAACACAGAAGGTACCATCATTGCTAGTAAACTCGGAAAGGGACCCTCATTGCTAAAATGGAAAAACCATAGGGACCAATCTTGCAATTAATACTTGAATAAAAAATTATTACATAATACTTAATAAAAAACATAATAACTAAAAAAAATTACATAATACTTAATAAAAAATTACTCGTACATAATACTTAATAAAAACCGAAAAACATTAAACCAAAAAAAACATAATACTTAATAAAAAAAAACATAAAACCGATAAAAAAAATTACATAATACTTAATAAAAAATTACTCGTACATAATACTTAATAAAAAAGCCAACAAACCGATAAAAAAATACATAATACTTAATAAAAAATTACACATAATACTAAAAAAAATTACATAATACTTAATAAAAAATTACTCGTACATAATACTTAATAAAAACGAAAAACATTAAACCAAAAAAAACATAATACTTAATAAAAAAAAACATAAAACCGATAAAAAAAATTACATAATACTTAATAAAAAATTACTCGTACATAATACTTAATAAAAAAGCCAACAAAGATTAGAAAATTACATAAAAATTAATAAAAACCGAAAAACATTAAACCAAAAAAAACATAATACTTAATAAAAAAAAACATAAAACCGATAAAAAAAATTACATAATACTTAATAAAAAATTACTCGTACATAATACTTAATAAAAAAGAACATAAAACCAAAAAAAATTACATAATACTTAATAAAAAAAAACATAAAACCGATAAAAAAAATTACATAAAAATAAAAAAAAACATTAAACCAAAAAAAAACATAATACTTAATAAAAAAAAACATAAAACCGATAAAAAAAATTACATAATACTTAATAAAAAATTACTCGTACATAATACTTAATAAAAAAGCCAACAAAGATTTTTTTTTTCACAAATATTAAAAACTTTCCAGATTAAATGACAAATAATAGTTAAAGGGGTAAAATAAAAATTAGTTTAAACACAAGGGGTGAATTGAAAATTGAACAAAAAAAAGGTTCATGGAAATTTGGTTTACAACTATATATATTGGTCGTCTTCTCCACCTGCAACAAAAAAGCTTCACTACAAGGATTTTTTTTTTTTTAATTTAAGTCCAAACAGTCACTTTTTGGTCAAATATAGCCTCTTACAACGGTCAAAAACTCAATCCCTCTCCCATGCCTGAGCGGCAATGTTTGCCTAAAAGCTCCATGCCTAGCCCATGCCTAAAGCTTGGCGGCGGTGTTTGCCGCTAGGCATGGCCATGCCTAGCCCCATACCTAAACCATTGCCATCATCCTAACAATCAATCTATTTTCTAGATTAAGTACAAACGCATAAGGTCTCTCCCTATCATTAACTAATCATCATTTCACCTTAACGCCACATTAGTTTTTTTCACCAATACCCACTCAACAACACTTTCTTCCCTATTATGACTTTTTTTTTATTAATTTCATTTGTGTTATCACAAAATTAAATAAACTTTTATTTTTAAAAAATTAAAAATATTTTATATTAAAATTTCTAACATACAAAATTTTAAAAATAATAAAGGCTAAATTAAATAATTTTTAATTCTAACAAAATACGCAAAATAATGTGTTTTTTTTCTTTGTTTGTTGGAGATTTCATAAATATGTTCATAGTTAAAAGACTAATTGAACAAAGTTGTTTTGTCTTCTTCCTCATCCATCTTTCCCACCCCATTCAAATGGAGAAAACATACAATGATATCTGCATATACTTTTTTCATTCTATATTAAATGTCCAATTTTGACTTGTCAAGTTTTTGAGTTAATTGCAAAATTGGTCCATGTGGTTTACACACTTTAGCAATGGGGGTCCCTTTTTAAGTATCGTTGCAATGGGGGTCCCTATTTTGAGAATTTTTTGCAAAATTGGTCCCTTTTTAACAGAACCGTTAGCGAGTGTCGTCAAGTCTTCACGTGGCCATCACATGCAGGGGCAATATCGTCATTTCATACAACACAGAAGGTACCATCATTGCTAGTAAACTCGGAAAGGGACCCTCATTGCTAAAATGGAAAAACCATAGGGACCAATCTTGCAATTAATAACTTGATATCTTTTTTGTTAATTCAAGAGATTGTGAAAGGACCGCAACGACTCGACCATTTTTTTTATATTTGACTTTGTTTGACCGTTTTCAACACTTAGAAAAATATTGCCAATTTTCGTCAAAAATCAAAATATTCCAATTCAAGAAATGACAAATGGAACATTCTTATAATGATATAATAAGACTAATTTACAAGTTTCAGGACTCGAGAAGTTCAAACGAAAGCTCGGGAAAAGTGAGGTTGAAGACAGCGAACAACGGATGCTATGGCGGATGTCCTTGATTTGCTATATTATATCGATATATATATGGGTCGGTCAAGTCAAGTGCCACGTCAGCAAAATGATGACGTAGTAGTCACGTGGCACTTAACGGGCGGTTCCTGTTAAAAACTAACGATATACCCTTTATTGAGAAATTTTTAAAAATGAGGTCCTTTAAATAGACGAAAACTAAATAGGTTCCCTTTAATAGAAAATTTATGTAAAAAGGTTACCTTTGATGGATTTTTCCCTATATTTTAATATTGATGTTAACAAACTTTTCAAAACATTTTTGATATATCGAGTAATACATTTTTTTTTAAACGTGAATATATATTATTATGTGGATTTGATTTCCATCAACAATTGAAGTATTCACAAATTTTAGAATATTTTTGTAGAAATATGTTTTTAATAATTTAATTATCAATACTCATGAAAAGCTAAAGTATGTTAATAGTTATATTTAAATTAAGTATTTATTAAGATTCATTCTTTTATAAAAAGTGTAATTTAGTGATGGATTGTAAAAACGTGTAAATTAATAAGAATTTTCTACAATTATTAATAGTAATATAACTTCTTTTTTTCTCCATATTTTCTACTCCCCCCGTCCCACTAAACTTGTCCACTTTTAAATTTTCAAAGTGACATTTTATGAACTTTGATCATAAATATTTTAGTTTGTGTTATATAATATTTGATGAAAGTTATACGAATTGATTGTGTTTTAGATATGTGTTTCATTGGTATAACTTTCATCAACTATTATATAACACAAATAAAAATATTTATGGTCAAAATTGATAAAGTTTGACTTTTAAATTATAAAAGTGGACAAGTTTAATGGGACAAAGAGAGTATTTTATAATTTTAACTATGATACATGCAAAATTAATTTTAAGGGTTAATTAAGTTTTTTAATTGGTTAATAAGTGTTTAGGTCAGTAATTTTTTAATATATATAAAGCAAAAGATAAAATCAAATGATGATATGTATTATCAAAAGTTAATTTCAAGATTGGTCCCTATGGTTTTTACATTTTAGCAATGGGGGTCCCTTTTCGAGTTCATTAGCAATGGGGTCCCTTCTATTTTGTGTGAAAAGACGATATTGCCCCTGTACGTGATGGTCACATGCAGACTTGACGACACCCACTATCGGTACTGTTAAAAAGGGACCAATCTTGCAAAACATTCTCAAAATAGGACCCCCATTGCAACGATAATTGAAAAGGGACCCCCATTGCTAAAGTATGTAAACCACAAGGATCAATTTTGCAATTAACTCCAAGTTTTTTCCTTTCAATTTTGACCATAAATATCAATATTTTTTTTTTTTCGGATAAAAGGGCGAAGCCCTTTGGAATACCATTTATAAAATAAAAATATGTACAAAAAAACTATGGGCATACCCATAGGAGATTGCATTTACAAATCTTAATGCACATCCCAAACAAAACAACTAAAAATAAAAATCTAACAAAATTTTTATTACAAAATTTCCTAACTATAAAACTGAAAATAAAACTATAATAAAAACTCTCCTGCTTTCGAAAAAATCTTCCACAAATCTTTATGTCCAACGAAATCATAAAATCCAATCCAAACAAATCAGTCCAAATCCACCAATCAAAAAATAAAGTCCATATCCATTTAGCGCACATGAGAAGCCCACCAAGAAAAACCATAATAAACTCTCTTGAACGAAAGAATAAGCCCAACCAAAAAATCTCTATAGTAACCACGAGCAGCTTGAATTTTAACAACACACACCTCAAAATCCTCGTAAATATGCTGCTTTTAACCATAAAATAACAGAAGTATATGCCTTTCCAAACCAAATCTATTCTTCAACCGAACAAAAACTATAACCAGCATTATCAAGAAATCCCCATAAACGAAAACTAGTACCCATAAAGCATATACTTCCTCAAAAATCAGCCATAAACACCTTCCAATAAAGATAAGCGCAGCCCATTTTAAGCACCAAAGAAACACAAGTCTGGACCAAACTACTAATAAGAAAAAACTAAAACCTCTAAAGTCTTAGAAATTATAGCCCCAAAAAAGTTCCATTTTACACTGTCAGACCAAATAACCACCCCAAAACTATTAAAGCAAATCAATCTAGCCAACAGCCCAATTCCATTAGCAGCAGCAACAAAAGTAACAACACCCAGCAACACAAACAGCCAAGATAAAGAAAGACCAGACACACACACACAGCTAAACCAGAATCTGGTACTTCTACTACACCAGAAACACCATAGACAAGCAGAATCCAACACTTGTCTAAGACAAAAAGAATACCAGTCCATGCAAAAACTAGTACAGACAACATCAAAAGAGAAAGCCCAGAACAGCTTAATCCATGAGGGATTAAACTGCAAACCCAAAAATTTCCTCCTTATATCTCCAATTCTCCATAAGAGTAAAAACAGGAGCATATCCCATGCAGACTCCTAATCCTACTCACCACTAAGCCTATACTAGCTTGGACCAAAATAGAGCTTTTTGACACACACACCCAAAAGCCTATATAAATAAATAGGCATACACAAAATAAGACAATGGCATCCCTCCAACACCACTTGCCATGCCTAGGGGAAAATTTTCGAGTGTCCACAGCTAGCACTAGACCCCAAACACCCCTTATAACAACCAACCTAAAAAACAAAAACAAACATAAAAACCCAAAACCATGAAATTAAATCCAAGCCCAGCAACCACACACACAGGACAACACACATTTTTTATGTTGATATCAATATTTGTGTTATATAATAGTTGATAAAAGTTATATCAATAAAAAGTATATTTAAAACTCAATCCATCCATGTATTTTACATATAAAGTGTTATAAAATACAAACAAAAAATATTACGGCTAAAATTGAAAGGAGAAGACTTGACAAGTCAAAATTAGACATTTAATATGGGACGAGGAAAATAATATATACCTATACATAATAGTTATATATACAATGAAAAAGATAAAAGAAAGAAACCTCCGCATGACCCCACACAACCACGTCCCTCCTCGTCCTTCACCTTCGAAATCTCAACGACTTCCGACGAAAGAACAGGCACGACGGACCGATGCCTATCTCGTTGTCCTCGGTGAGCTCCATGACGACCCATTGACGATGTTTTGCAAATAAAGTTAGCATAGCTGATGGATGCATTTGCAAGATTTTTAATAGGTTTGATCCTTGATGGTGACATGTCTGTGAGCTGGAATGTTCAAAGCACGTTTTCCAAAAACAGAATTATACGTGCATAACATTAAGTTGCATAACATATTTGTTACAATGTTTGTTTTCCTCGTAATTAAATGTTAATCCTGAATTTGAATTTGGAATTTTCGATCAAAAACACAAAACCTTCAATCTTTTAGACCATTAAACGAAAACCTCAGTGATATAATTTTTCACTTTAAAATATGATTTTGAGATTGGTTTAGTCGCTAATGTAATTAATAACCATTGTGAAACATTTATAGTTAGATAATGATACATTAAAAGGGGTGAGGATTCCCTCAAGTTGATTAAAGTTGGGAAAATCTTAACTCTTGAATGAAAATCAAAGGCCAAGATGCAATCATCTTTGAATCTTACCCTTAATTTTCATCCAAGGGCCAAAATATTTCTAACTTGACCCCTCAAGTTAGAAGTAACTTGAGGTGATCTCCACCCCATTAAAAGACCGCTTATTACAAAATGAGAATTTTAATGTAAAGAATTAATAAAATAACTAGCTAGGGTTTAAGACCCGTGTGATGCACGACAAGGATAAAAGATAACTAATTTGAAGAATTAATCGTTTTTTACATGCTCTATAAAATTCAAATGATACGATACAACATAAAAAAATTCATAGTTGCATGAGATACACATAAGTACCTTTAAACTTATAACTAAAATAGCTTAAAACTATTTATACTCAATATAAACGTATAAATTGTTACTATTCGAGTACTTACCACTTAAGAAAGAAAGTCAAAAATCATCAAACGCCACTGTTTAGTAATATATTCGGTATATTTGCATGATAAGAAACCAAATAATATATAAACAATGTTTTATTAAACGTGGAAAGGAAACCATAATCGTAAGCGACAACCAACATGCCGATTATTACTTTCTTTTGGACCATGGAACTCCACGTTAAGTTCGTTAAGTGCATTAATCCCGTCATTTTTCTGCTCCACGGTGTGATCAATCCCATTACACGTATGGTACTTATAGGGCTTTGGTGTCTTTTCATATAACATAACTCATTAACATAAATACATGCTAAGTATTCATGATGTTATTATTCGAGTTTTGGGAAAATCAAATGATAGTGATTAAGTCAAATTAGTCAACGTTTTGATTACACAAGTAATGCATTGATTGTACTAGATCTCTTTAAGTTGTCAAATACATGAAAGTCAACAAAAACATTGCATTTATATATGCTAGATATTGAATAAATTATATTAATTTTAAGGGAATTGATGCTAACAGCCCTTAGGGCTGCCTCCAAGAGACTTTTTTTATTTTTAATTTATTTTAAATAATGTTAGATTCCTATCCCATTAAATTAGTAAACCAGTTTTCAAAGGCAGTCAATTATATTCCTTTTTTTTAGCCAAATATAAACCGATCACTTTGTTTTATTTACAAAACAACACCTCATAAAAGTTCGATTGATTTTTATGCATATAAATGTAAATATATACATTAAACTGGCCAATGACATGAATTGTTGAATACATTATTCAAACATATGATGAGACGATTAAGAAGGAAAAAGAAAACGACAAAAAATTGCTTCCAAATAATTCTAGCTTCCATATTTGTTTATTCACCATCCTCAGATAAATTCTATTCCCATTATGAGCTTTTCATTATGCATTGTACATGTGAGCTTTTCATTATTCAAGCCAAAATTAAAATGGCTTAAATGAATCACCAAAAATCAAAAATTAATAGTAGAACATGCATTAAGATACTGAAAATCATGAATATGCTTTTAAGCAACAAGAAACTAAAACAAAAACGAACAGCTTAATCTCTGAAAGTTCATAAATCAACAAAGAAGTTCATAACTCAACATAGAATTAAGAAAAGGACGCAAAACCTCACTACCGTCTAGTGCTTCAAAGTAAACACTGGATTCAGTCCAACATCATGGGCCAAATCTTTCTTCTTCTTCTTCGGCAATATGTTGAAAGATATATTTTCCATGCCAACAATATTTTCTTTGTTGTGTTTACCACATGTTGGTTTTGTATGTCCAATCTCATTGCACATAGAACATTTGTTTTGTTTCTTTTCTCCAAGTTCTTTTCCACCTTTCAGCCGTCTTTTCCTTGGACGACCTTTTGTGACCGATTTTGGCGGACATAGAATGTTGTTTTC
This sequence comes from Erigeron breviscapus, assembly GCA_034093135.1. Taxonomy (NCBI): domain Eukaryota; kingdom Viridiplantae; phylum Streptophyta; class Magnoliopsida; order Asterales; family Asteraceae; genus Erigeron; species Erigeron breviscapus. The sequence goes on along the minus strand of CM067174.1, from coordinate 46,627,001 downwards.
TACCTCCAGTTCATTTTCTATACGAATAGGTGTGTCTGCAGTTAATGGCTCGCCGATTGATATATTTTGCATCACGTGACCACTCATGTTCTCAATCACATGACCACCCCGTAATGATTCCGAACACCAACGTAAAGGCAAGTAAACTGGTGGTATGTTAAAACAATCTTTGTGGAGGAGTGCCCGAAAGATATGACGACAAAGTATTCCCCAAAACTCAAAGTTCTTGCAACTACATAAAGCAATATATCCATCCCAAAACACATTGTGACATTTATGATCTCCTTCTTCAAAATACCGTATGATAAAGTCATTACCTTCAACACGCACAACTAAATACTGAGTTGCTCTTTCAAACTCGCCTTGAAACTTTTTGAAAGCAAATGAAGTTAGAACTCTGTAAGCTTGTTGTTCCAATGGTGATTTTGTCTTTAATGAAGGATTTTGAAGTGTTTTTGACATATTAGCACGTATCCCTTCACTTTGAATTTCTTCAACCGCTAGATCAACCTACAAGATAAAAGTCACATACATATAAAAAAGATAACCATTACAATAAAAAGAATTTGCGCATAATTATGAAGGCATATATTTTAGGATATTTTAAAGTGTTAAAGTGATACCTGCTTAACAAAATCTCTCAAACTTGTATGAGAGAAAACAAATTTTTTGATGAATGCATTTATACTCTCAGATCTACTAGTGGATTTCATTCCCCCCAAAAAATAGCTTCGAAGATAAGCAGGTGCCCAAGACTTTCTAATTTCGTACAAACCTTGCACATGATTATTATTTTGCAAATTATACCTTGAAACTATTAATGGCCAATTATGCTCAAACTCTTCAATAGAAGTCATCCTATAGAGTGTATAAAAATCACAGCACCAGTTTTGATAGTTAGTACGGAGAAGGGCATTAAACCAACAACTAAACTTTGAAGTGATATGCCATATACAAAAGCTGTGTTTTGTAGTTGGCATTTCAATAGCAATTGCTTCCGACATTCATGGATCTTGACCTGTTATAATTGTTTTGGATGGTTTTCTCATGATAGTGACAAAAGTCTGCAAGTCAAAGTGAAGATGCATTTAGCAATAAGAACATATTAATAAAAAATAAAATTATTTAGAATTCATATACCTTCATCAACCACCTAAAAGTTTTAACAGTTTCATTACGAAGAAGGGCAGTCCCAAATAATATAGTATTTCAATGGTTATTGATGCCAACAAAAAGTGCACAAGGCATGTCATATGCATTGACCTTATATGTTGTATCAAAGACAACTACATCACCATATTTTTCATACCACTCGAAACTTTGAGGATGACACCAAAATATGTTTTCCAATCTCCTTTCATCGTCTACTGTGTATGCATACTGAAACTTGATATCTTTTTGCTTTGAAGTTTCCATATAATCTATAAGGTCCTTTACATCACTTGAACCAAGCGACTTTCTCACTTTAGTAAATAAATTTCGAATATCTCTATCAATGAATGGAAGATCTCCATGTTGAACTTCTTTTTGAAGCTCCATGACTCGAATTATCTGTCGAACATTTAGTCCAGCCTCTTTATATAATAGAATCTGTTGTTCATCCTCTGCGGTGATAATGCGGTTAGAAGGAAGAAAACGCATTTCCTCGCTTGATAGTAAAACATGATTGTGATCCTTCACGAACTTTGTTACGTGCCATTCTTCAGGGAATATGTCACAATGTTTTTTCAAAGTAACACGAATATGAGCATTGCATTCACATTTTATCGACGGTGTGTTTCTTTGATGTTTGGAAACATCGATTGGTTTTAATCGTTTCTTCCCTTGTCGATGACAACAAATATCACGCCTAACTGTCTTGTCTTTCCTTTTATCTGATCGATCTTTACGAACCGTAAAACCATTTCGTTTAGCGTAATTTTGGTAGAAAACATATGCCTCTTGAAAAGTGCAGAAGATTTGGCCAACAAAAGGTTTGTAATTTTGTGTTTCGCTTTGTCCTAATGCGTTATATTGTTCATTTCGGGTAACAACTTCGTCATTCTCCTCTTCTGGAAGCTTATTCAAATCCAACATAATTTCTGCTTATGAACAAAGTTATCTAAAAATTAGTAGCGACAGTTTAGCATACATTAATCATTGATGTTTAATATGAACAAACATTTAGGGAACGAATACAATAAGAGTTGATGTTTAATATAAACAAACATATAGGGAACCACACTTTCCATATGTTATTCTACTAATATATACCGAAGGCAAAAAAAAAAAAGCAGATCACCAAGAAATTCATATTTTACTATGGATATAGATATGCATGGAAATGAAATAATAAACTATCATACATCATAATGTATATAAAAAGAACACTATAAAATAGACGTCACTTTACCTTGAAATCGAAAATTGTTGTTTTCTAATCTGAAAAAGCTTCATGAAGATGACATAGTGTTATCAAAGGAGATCGATAAAAAATGGTGTGTTAATTTGTAAATAAAAATCAATCGAACTTTTATGAGGTGTTGTTTTGTAAATAAAACAAAGTGATCGGTTTATATTTGGCTAAAAAAAGGAATATAATTGACTGCCTTTGAAAACTGGTTTACTAATTTAATGGGATAGGAATCTAACATTATTTAAAATAAATTAAAAATAAAAAAAGTCTCTTGGAGGCAGCCCTAAGGGCTGTTAGCATCAATTCCCTAATTTTAATGGTTACTATTAATCAGATACATCAATAAATAATGATAATAAAATAATAATAACCAATTGTTTAAGCTTTATGCATTTTTCCATTTATGTTTATCTATTAATAACTACATTTTATATATAAAGTTATTACTATTTTAATAAATAATTATACGTATATATACATTGTCGTTGATGCTACAACATATTGTTATCTCATACTCCAAATTTGACCGATACACTTTTTATTTGTATAACTATATAATGAGAGTCGTCTATTTATAAAATTTTATCAAAACTAATTGTCTTATCATGCAGCGCATTAGTTTAATCTAGTTTTATATATCTGGAATAATTTTGCCAACTCTAAGTATTATAATGTAATATTGGGGGAATGTAAGGGCTGGTAGCATTAAGGTATCTCTGTTTTTGTATTTTTGATCATATGGGAGTGGTAATATATCACCTTGGTAGTTTGGAGTGATTCATAATTTTATTTTTTTTAGTTGGTTGTCCAAAAAAAATGAAAACCCTCTGGACATGAGAATCAGTTATGTATTTATTTCTTCATGAAAAAATAAAAATATTTGTTGAAAACTAGCTAGGAGAATAGAAACAAAATATGGAAAGAAACTAGAAGAATGCTACAAATAAAATTTATATGCATTTAATTGTGATATTGTAAAATTTATCATTTTCCTATGATTTATCTTGTATAATAACATATTTTGTTAATAGATATACTCAATGATATACTGTGTGCAATTTCAAAGATATAAGGGTGTAGGAAGTGGCAGCGGGTTTCCAGCGGCTTGGGCTAGCCCGCTGGGAAACACCGCCGCCAATGGAGCGGGTTCGCAAGAAGGCGGGCTTTAAGCCGGGAGGTAGGAGACGGGTTGTGCAAAGAAAGCGGGCTTGTAACGGGTTCAAAGAAAGCGGGCTTGTAACGGGTTCAAAGAAAGCGGGCTTGTAACGGGTTCAAAGAAAGCGGGCTTGTAACGGGTTCAAAGAAAGCGGGCTTGTAACGGGTTCAAAGAAAGCGGGCTTGTAACGGGTTCAAAGAAAGCGGGCTTGTAACGGGTTCAAAGAAAGCGGGCTTGTAACGGGTTCAAAGAAAGCGGGCTTGTAACGGGTTCAAAGAAAGCGGGCTTGTAACGGGTTCAAAGAAAGCGGGCTTGTAACGGGTTCAAAGAAAGCGGGCTTGTAACGGGTTCAAAGAAAGCGGGCTTGTAACGGGTTCAAAGAAAGCGGGCTTGTAACGGGTTCAAAGAAAGCGGGCTTGTAACGGGTTCAAAGAAAGCGGGCTTGTAACGGGTTCAAAGCCAATGGAGCGGGCTTGTAACGGGTTCAAAGAAAGCGGGCTTGTAAACCGATGAAGGGAGGAGACGGGTTGGAAGAATTTGAACGTTAGGAATAGTCTTTTGACCATTAGGAGGCTTTGACCAGACTTTGACCATTGTTGTTAGCTTGTTGCAGGTATATATATATACTGTATGTATATATATATATATATATATATATATATATATATATATATATATATATATATATATATATATATATATATATATATATATATATATATATATATATATATATATATATATATATATATATATATATATATATATATATATATATATATATATATATATATATATATATATATATATATATATATATATATATATATATATATATATATATATATATATATATATATATATATATATATATATATATATATATATATATATATATATATATATATATATATAAATAAAATATACTTTATTATAGTTTTAACATTAAAATAATTTATTTTATTTTTAAATACGGGGTTAATTTAGTTGGAACTTTAGCGGATAACGGATAAAATACCCACTAAAATTAAGAAAGGGGCGTGGCACTCAGCAACCATCCCTCCTTTTGTGACTCATCTTCCATTCACTCCTTCTTCTACCTTCTCTAATCTTCTTCTCTTGATTCTTTTCCTAATCAAATTTCAATCTAACAAGAATCATTTAACAAGAATAATAATAATAAGCTTCCATTATCTTATAAATTCAAATTGAGGGTTTGTGTGTATGATGTGTGGGCTGAATTTTAAGAGCAAAGAGGGAGGAGAAGAATTTGTGATTTTAATCCTTGACCTTATTCTTGAATCCTTGAGGTAATGATTTTCCTTTAACCTAATTTTGCTTTCTTTTAGAAATTAGGGTTCTTACTATTAATTGAATTGGAGAAAATTGGGGGTTTCTTTAAAATAAGTTAATTGTTTCAATACAAGTTAGGGCTATTGAAATTTAACCAAATTAGTGGTTTCTAGTTGGGCTGCATGAAAGTTTTTGATGATTGTTAGTAAGAACAAAATTTGACTGATTATGTCACTGATATTTCAACGAGTTAAACACCGTTGTAACAGATTATTCACTTGTTGATCACTAAAAAGAAAATGTAGGTTTATGTGTTATCTTGAAGTGGCCACTGGAATGGGGTAAAAAGATGGAGTAGAACTCTAGTTATGAATTTTTGAAGTCAGTTTGGTCATTCTGAACTTTAAGTAAGAAATGATTTTGTGTCTGTTTTTGAAACAAGTAAAACGTAATTTTAAGAGTTAATTCATGTCTTGGTCACTGAATACAAAATGTATCTATATGTGTTATCTTAAAATGGCCACTGGAATGAGGTAAAAATATGGTGTAGAACTCATGTTATGATTATTTGAAGCCAGTAAGGTCAAATCTGTTTTGTCAGCAAGAACAACAACAATATTGGTTTTTAAAACGAACAGAAGTCACTTTTGAAGGATAATTCACATGTTGGTTACTAAAGATAAAATGTATATATTTGTGTCTTCTAAATTTGGCCACTGGAATCACATAAAAAGATTGAGTAGAACTTAAGTTATGCTTGTTTGAAGTCAGCTTGGTCGAATATGAAAATGGTACTATTTGTATTCAAGTGAGTTTGGCCATATGATAATGATATAAGAGATTCATGTTTTGTAAATCAAACTAAGAACAATGTGAGACTATAAAAGATGGGTTTGGTGCTAAGATGCTTTTGATTGTGGCTAGGTGACCTAGTATGTGATTGATGATATTCTATGTACTTGTGAATCATTGCTAGGTTGAAACATACGTATTGTGTACTTGCGGTCTTGTTGATTGTTGATTTTGGTTGTCGCGGAGGAGGTGAGTATTCTTGCATACCTTTATATATGCGTCGGGTCGATTAACATATGATGATGGATTTCATGTATGGTAATCGATTTGGCGTTAAAGCCCAAGTGGGGAATTGTGATGAATGAGGCCTAAGAACCTCTTGAGATATGAGATATATGGGGCCTAAGAACCTCTTGTGAATGGGACCTAAGAATCCCAAGATTGTTGATATTGATTGAGTTGATATTGCTTATATGGATCCATGTAATGCGTTAAAGTACAATGGTGATCATGTAGATATGGTACGACGGTGCCATAGGCTACATGTAATAGTCCTTTGTGCGTTGCCCTCCTTCGTGTGTATAAACGTATGCAAATTTATTCACTAAGCTTTGCTTACTTTTTAGTTGTTTACCCTTTTTATAGGTTGTCCCGGATATGGAAACAAAGACAAGTACTTGAAGTTCGAAGCTAATTTATGGATTTGAATATTTTAGCTAGATGCGGAAAATGGTAATGTTGATAGGACCCGTAGAGACCCCTTTGAACTATTGGCTCATGGTACATTTGATTGTTTTGGTAAAATATTTGTTATGTCAAGTGTTAGATTTAAATTTTTATATTTATAATGAGTCATTATGTAATATATATATATATATATATATATATATATATATATATATATATATATATATATATATATATATATATATATATATATATATATATATATATATATATATATATATATATATATATATATATATATATATATATATATATATATATATATATATATATATATATATATATATATATATATATATATATATATATATATATATATATATATATATATATATATATATATATATATATATATATATATATATATATATATATATATATATATATATATATATATATATATATATATATATATATATATATATATATATATATATATATATATATATATATATATATATATATATATATATATATATATATATATATATATATATATATATATATATATATATATATATATATATATATATATATATATATATATATATATATATATATATATATATATATATATATATATATATATATATATATATATATATATATATATATATATATATATATATATATATATATATATATATATATATATATATATATATATATATATATATATATATATATATATATATATATATATATATATATATATATATATATATATATATATATATATATATATATATATATATATATATATATATATATATATATATATATATATATATATATATATATATATATATATATATATATATATATATATATATATATATATATATATATATATATATATATATATATATATATATATATATATATATATATATATATATATATATATATATATATATATATATATATATATATATATATATATATATATATATATATATATATATATATATATATATATATATATATATATATATATATATATATATATATATATATATATATATATATATATATATATATATATATATATATATATATATATATATATATATATATATATATATATATATATATATATATATATATATATATATATATATATATATATATATATATATATATATATATATATATATATATATATATATATATATATATATATATATATATATATATATATATATATATATATATATATATATATATATATATATATATATATATATATATATATATATATATATATATATATATATATATATATATATATATATATATATATATATATATATATATATATATATATATATATATATATATATATATATATATATATATATATATATATATATATATATATATATATATATATATATATATATATATATATATATATATATATATATATATATATATATATATATATATATATATATATATATATATATATATATATATATATATATATATATATATATATATATATATATATATATATATATATATATATATATATATATATATATATATATATATATATATATATATATATATATATATATATATATATATATATATATATATATATATATATATATATATATATATATATATATATATATATATATATATATATATATATATATATATATATATATATATATATATATATATATATATATATATATATATATATATATATATATATATATATATATATATATATATATATATATATATATATATATATATATATATATATATATATATATATATATATATATATATATATATATATATATATATATATATATATATATATATATATATATATATATATATATATATATATATATATATATATATATATATATATATATATATATATATATATATATATATATATATATATATATATATATATATATATATATATATATATATATATATATATATATATATATATATATATATATATATATATATATATATATATATATATATATATATATATATATATATATATATATATATATATATATATATATATATATATATATATATATATATATATATATATATATATATATATATATATATATATATATATATATATATATATATATATATATATATATATATATATATATATATATATATATATATATATATATATATATATATATATATATATATATATATATATATATATATATATATATATATATATATATATATATATATATATATATATATATATATATATATATATATATATATATATATATATATATATATATATATATATATATATATATATATATATATATATATATATATATATATATATATATATATATATATATATATATATATATATATATATATATATATATATATATATATATATATATATATATATATATATATATATATATATATATATATATATATATATATATATATATATATATATATATATATATATATATATATATATATATATATATATATATATATATATATATATATATATATATATATATATATATATATATATATATATATATATATATATATATATATATATATATATATATATATATATATATATATATATATATATATATATATATATATATATATATATATATATATATATATATATATATATATATATATATATATATATATATATATATATATATATATATATATATATATATATATATATATATATATATATATATATATATATATATATATATATATATATATATATATATATATATATATATATATATATATATATATATATATATATATATATATATATATATATATATATATATATATATATATATATATATATATATATATATATATATATATATATATATATATATATATATATATATATATATATATATATATATATATATATATATATATATATATATATATATATATATATATATATATATATATATATATATATATATATATATATATATATATATATATATATATATATATATATATATATATATATATATATAAAAAGATATATATATATATATATATAGTCATAAAGATATATATATATATATATATATATATAGTGATATATATATATCATAAAAGGTAGATATAAAAACCGTGGGTTATCTCGAGGAATTCCGCACCTCGACATATCCTTAAGTCAATCTCGGTTCGGTAAGACCCGGGGGACTTTACATATATTCAAGTCTTGTATTTATCTTGTAATTACCGTTTGTCAATAATATTACCTTGGCATATATTGTTGATAATATTGGGATCCATTTATGTTTATGTGTTTGTTTATTATTTGCGTTTTGCAGGTTCTAGACATAACATGTAAAGAGTCATTGAGTTAATATTGTTTCTGCGTTTAACAGCAGTTGAAATATTAACTTAATGTATTTCCAAAGGGAAGTTAAGTTAACTGTGTTTCTGCGTATTAACAGCAGGAGAAACATTAACTTAGTGAATACTTCCAATAGGTAATATAGACAATGTTGTTTCTGCGTATCTACAGCAGTAGAAACATTGTCGTTAGCTAATGTTGGTTCTGCGTATATTTACAGCAGTTTAAACATTGGCTGAGTTAATGTTGGTTCTGCGTCTTGACAACAGTTGAAACATTAACTCAAATATTCCTAAGTGTTATTTGAGTGTTCTCGGGAACTTGCAATTAGTTGCTTGTGGAGAGAACACTCAAAAGGTCATTTGAGGGTTCTTGGGAACGAGCAAAAGTTTGCTTGTGGAAAGAACACTCAAATGGTCATTTGAGAGTTTCTGTGGAACAAGCAAAAGTTTGCTTGTTCATAAGAACTCTCAAATGGTTTGAGAGTTTCTGTGGAAACAAGCAAAAGTATGCTTGTACACAAGAACTCTCAAACCAGGCCAAAACCCTTATGGGCTTGACATGAGAACACTCAAACCCAATGGATTTGAGAGTTCTTGTCACTTGCCTATAAATAGGGGTGTGTGTATGCGTGATTCTTAACAAGAGTGTAGAGAGAGAAACGAGCAAAACCTAGAGAGAGAAAACCAAGAACACACACGGTTTGATCTTGTGGGTACTCGACTCACGCACGAACCGCAAACACACACCCGGTTTGGACGGCTCGTAGACTTAGATTACCACGTTGGTTGGTAAAGTTTGTCCGGAGAGCCGTTTCACTATAGTAACCAAATACGGGTGGTTATATTCACGCAAAAAGATATATATATATATATATATATATATATATATATAATATATATCTATATATAGATATATATATATTAAAGATATATATATATAATATATATATATATATATATATATCATAAAAGGTAGATATAGAAACCGTGGGTTATCTCGAGGAATTCTGCACCTCGACATATCCTTAAGTCAATCTCGGTTCGGTAAGACCCGGGGGACTTACAACTGGTATCAGAGCCATAGGTTATCAACAACCTTGGTTCGAGATTGATCACGGTTTGGGTATCCCATTTTTGCGTGTTCTTAGGTGGAGAAGTGTTTTCGGGCGCGTTTTGGAATAAAGGTTCAAACTTGACGCCAAAATAAGACATATCTCATTCCTAAGATCATTTTCTCAAGTTTTCATTGATCAAGGAACAATATCGGGTTCGGGATCTAAGAAATTGTGAGAATTTTGTGTTTTGCGTGTTCATTGGTACGTACTTTGCGTGTACAGTACCATTTGCGTGTTTTCGATACAACCAAGGCAGTTTGCGTGTTTCTGTGGTTTGCTTGTTCTATTTGAGAGTTCTTGAGGCTTTGAGAGTTCTTGTGGATTTGAGAGTTCTTGAGGTTTTGAGAGTTCTTCAGGACTTGCGTGTTCTAGTGTTTTGCGTGTTCCTACACTTTTGCTCGTTTCATTTGCGTGTTCCCATTTGCGTGTTCTTGTGATTTGCGTGTTCTTCTATTAGACATAATACACAATGGCCGCAAACTATCTTAACCAATTAATACTTATGGACCATGAGACTGGTAAGGGTAATTCACCACCCAAGCTAATGATCATTGACCAATACTTTTCTTGGAAAGGTCGATTCGAATCCTTTATGCAATTCACGGACATTAGAATGTGGACTTGTATGACTGAAGGATATAGTGCCCCAACATATGAGGACAGTGGTGTTAACAAAGTATATGCTTACCAAGATATGACTGAATCTAATAAAAAATTGTATGAGGCAGAGAAAAAGGCACTTTCATGTTTAAAAATGTCATTGCCACAAGAAATATTACATTTATTTAATGGATTCAATACATCAAAATGTGAAAACACGTTAGGAACGTGTGTTGATCGTAAATCGTGATCTATCCTAAACTAGAAGTGCGAAATCCATCTAGATTAGTTATTAGGGTTCTTGTACAATACAAAGATAAGAAAACAATTACAATGAGAGAAATAATAAACATTATCATTAGTCATATGATTACAATACAAAACGAATTCGTATGATTACATCTTGAAGACTACGAATCACGATCAACAAGACGACTAACAATAATGAATATGGTGGACTTACAACTGAGGGTTTGCGCGATCCCTCAGCCGGCCATGGACGAATTACATAGCTATTAAATCATCACTGAAATCTGAAACCTAAGTCCTATATTTATAGGTACAAATGGGCTGGGCTGTCAAATTCGTACAAAATGGGCTTGGCCTTACGAACTTATTAGTTCTTATGAACTTAAAGTTCGTAAGGCATATATGTACGAACTTATTAGTTCTTACGAACTTAAAGTTCGTAAGGCATATATGTACGAACTTATTAGTTCTTACGAACTTAAAGTTCGTAAGGCATATATGTACGAATTTCTCAGCCTTTTAGAATTATTGCATCGGACAACAATTTGTGCACTTAATGTGCTCCAACAAACTCCCCCTTGGCCGGTGCAATCAATTCTTCAAAATCCGATATTAGTTATAGAAAGTCTAAACAAATAGCCTCCCCCGTAACTAAAGATATCGGGTCTTCTTATGTTGAAACTCGATCTTCTGAAACTTCACTCTGATCTTCAACCTGTAAACTCTCTGTATCTTCATGACAACCAACTAACCCAACACCTCTCATTGTAGTTCTCCCCCTCAACAGTAACCACCTCCGAATTAAACATAAGCAATCATCCACTCGGATCTATTTGCATGTCGTGCTTAACCGGCATATAATAGAGAAGTAGAATTTCCAACAATCAACATCAAATCAATCAGCTCCCATAAAAATAAGAAACTCTGCAAACTGAATCACAAAATGTAGTCGCATAAATCCTGTCTCAACTAGCAGTGTCTGACTCTGTCTTGTATCTTCACAAATCCACCAATCACTCGAAGTCGTTCTTATCAGATATCCTCTTCAGTTGTATATGCTGCCATAATATAAAGATCTTTATCTATGCAACTCCTCCGCAAGAATCACCTGATAATTCATCTCTACATCTTGGAATATGGATAAGATTCGATCTTCAAATACTGAACAACAAATAACCAGCTTCAATGATCCAATACTTCAACAAAGTTTCCACGACCGCTATATATGAAAATCATCCGTTGATATAAATCAATTTGAACATATAGTTCGATGATCTTCAAAACGCCTCGAGCATTAGAATACAATAATCACCAACAGAATAACCTTTAATCGTTATGTAACTCGAGTATGTAGAAAAGTTTTGCTCAAAAATCAGAATGAATATTTTATTCCCCCTCATTTTTCTGCAAAACTTTGAAAATCAGCCCATCTACTTGCCTTCAGTTTCAAAAATCTCCCTTTCATGTGGTTCTAAACAGGGTATATTGTGTTTCCCTCCAAAAATAATTTCGGGAAAAATGTTCTCGTGAAATTTTGAAATTCACTTTAACTTTTGATCTAATAATGGTAGAAAAATTTGATAATCGTCATTTTTTTTGCCGAAATTGCGCCAAAAACGCACGAAAATGACCCAAAATTTTTCGGACCTTTACCAAATTAATTTTCCCGCGTAAAAAACGAGATTATAAGATCATAGGCAAAAATTGTTTTTCCCGCCAAAAGACTTTTTTTATTTTTAATTTTTAATTTTTTTTTTTTTATTTTTTTTTTTTATTTTTTTTTTTTTTTTTTTTTTATTTATTAAGAATCTTCTGGTTGGAGAAAGACACCCTGTGTTTCTTCTGATCAGATGTGGAATCGTTCTCTTCAGACTGAAACATATATGAACCTCTTTCTTGAACTCTATCTTCTATGATCATCTTCGTATAGCATCGGCACAGTTAAAGAACTATACCTACGAACTTGATCTCCTGGCTTGAACATATTCGTAATATGTGTTGAACTTAAATGACCAACTTCGTATGTAGAAAATCAACAATACATGCGAAGTTATTCTTCCAGGTATGAACATCTTCGTAAGAAGAACCATGTTTGTTCTTGCGAATATAAACCCAAATTGGTGTTATCTTCGTAAGTACAATCTTTCTGCAAACATATTCACTACTGCGAACTTGTTATCTTCGTACTTATCTTCGTAAGTACATCTTCTCACGAACTTGTTACATATTGCGAAGATATGCTCAAAAACACTCTTATCTTCGTAAGGTTAAGAATGTACGAAGATAGCTTAAGTTCGTTGGCTAAGGTTCAGAACGAAGATAGCTTAATTACGTAGGCTAAATTCATTTGATGAAGATTCAAAATGAAAATGAAGATAACTTCGTTTTCTATCTTCGTTTGAAGAACTTTAGAACGAAATTAAGTTAAGTTCGTTTGCTATCTTCGTTTGATGAACTTCGTTTTGCTAAGTTCGTAAGGCAAACGAACTTAACGACAGAAACTTCATCTTCTTCATACTTTCGAACATAAACCCTAATCCAGATCACGATCGAAGGCAAAATAGCCTCCCCTGCTCTGATACCAATTGTGAAAACACGTTTGGAACGTGTGTTGATCGTAAATCGTGATCTATCCTAAACTAGAAGTGCGAAATCCATCTAGATTAGTTATTAGGGTTCTTGTACAATACAAAGATAAGAAAACAATTACAATGGGAGAAATAATAAACATTATCATTAGTCATATGATTACAATACAAAACGAATTCGTATGATTACATCTTGAAGACTACGAATCACGATCAACAAGACGACTAACAATAATGAATATGGTGGACTTACAACTGAGGGTTTGCGCGATCCCTCAGCCGGCCATGGACGAATTACATAGCTATTAAATCATCACTGAAATCTGAAACCTAAGTCCTATATTTATAGGTACAAATGGGCTGGGCTGTCAAATTCGTACAAAATGGGCTGGGCCTTACGAACTTATTAGTTCTTACGAACTTAAAGTTCGTAAGGCATATATGTACGAACTTATTAGTTCTTACGAACTTAAAGTTCGTAAGGCATATATGTACGAACTTATTAGTTCTTACGAACTTAAAGTTCGTAAAGCATTCATTTTTAAATCCAGAACTGATCCAACTACTCAATCAGATGTTGCTCCTGAACAGTCTGCAAAATTGAAGCTACAAGAGATGACATCTAAAGATCAAAGTTCTCATACCTTGACTGAGCAAGATATGCATTCATCTTACCATGCTAAGGGTAAAAGGCAGAGAATGAAAAATATTAAAAGGATCTCTTGCTTCATTTGCCGAGAAAAGGGACATGTGGCAAGTATATGTCTGCATAAGGGTAAACCCAGCAGATCAAGGCAGTCTAATGATTTAAGTGACAAAGATGTTGAAGATATGGATGTTCAGTTGAGAAAGAACATGGGTAAACATGTTGAAGAAAGGTCAACAAGTGTTTCACCCAAGAAGATTTCTCAAAGGAACTCTCCTGCACAGAGTGGTTCACCTAGAAATAATCGGATTAGTACTTCAAATCCAAAATTTATGAGGGATTATAAGAAGAGATACTATGAAGATTATACTTCTAGAAATCCCTCGAGTTACGTTGCTAAGGAACATGGAAAGCCAAGAAGTGTCTCTCCAAAGAACACTTCACATGGTGGCCAAGTTCGTAACAAGACTCCAAAGAGGAATCCCACTCCAAAACGAGAAGTCTTTAATCGTGTTGGTGATAACGATACATATTTTTATGATCGTTTCACAGGAACGGTTAAGATTGGTCGTTCCTCAATGTTTCAGAAGCATAGTCACAGGAGAAAGATTGAGATATCTCCTGAGAGGGTGCCAAGAAACAGGAGACAGACTTCAAAATCCAGGACTCCCACTGAGAGTGATGGATATTGGACGAATGTCTATGTGAAAGATAAAGACGGTAAATTCAAGTCTACTGAGGCTTGGGTACCGTTTCGCAACTAGGCGATTATCTTTCGTGCGGAGGACACAGTCAAGGAGAACCATGCATTTTCGGTGATCGGTGACTGAGTCCTAGGCACACTTTTATTAGATAACATATTGGGTTATCGAACGTTTATTGTATTTTCTTCATTATAAATCATTGTGCAAGTCCTACCTATGTTATTTATAATTTGTTTATAAAGGAACATATTTGGGAAAAACGAGTATATATATATAAAGTGCTACTTTATTCTGTGCTTGTTAATAAATCATTTGAGATAGCATGATTATTTATATAATGGTTGTTATCTAATGATGAATATGCAAGGTTGATTTATTTATGATGGTTACACTAAGGCCTTTGATCGATTGCATTTAAAGTTGCTAGTCCGGCTGGCTGGAATGAGTAACCCTTAGTCACCATCTCTCAAGGACCATCTTTTATTTAGTAAAAGGGTTCTATTGCACGAGAGACAATGCTATTTAGGGTATCTGGTTTCCAGGGGGAGTTAGCTGTGTTCTTTGTGAACACTGAATAAATGTGTATCGTTTGTTAAATCCAGAACTGATCCAACTACTCAATCAGATGTTGCTCCTGAACAGTCTGCAAAATTGAAGCTACAAGAGATGACATCTAAAGATCAAAGTTCTCATACCTTGACTGAGCAAGATATGCATTCATCTTACCATGCTAAGGGTAAAAGGCAGAGAATGAAAAATATTAAAAGGATCTCTTGCTTCATTTGCCGAGAAAAGGGACATGTGGCAAGTATATGTCCGCATAAGGGTAAACCCAGCAGATCAAGGCAGTCTAATGATTTAAGTGACAAAGATGTTGAAGATATGGATGTTCAGTTGAGAAAGAACAAGGGTAAACATGTTGAAGAAAGGTCAACAAGTGTTTCACCCAAGAAGATTTCTCAAAAGAACTCTCCTGCACAGAGTGGTTCACCTAGAAATAATCGGATTAGTACTTCAAATCCAAAATTTATGAGGGATTATAAGAAGAGATACTATGAAGATTATACTTCTAGAAATCCCTCGAGTTACGTTGCTAAGGAACATGGAAAGCCAAGAAGTGTCTCTCCAAAGAACACTTCACATGGTGGCCAAGTTCGTAACAAGACTCCAAAGAGGAATCCCACTCCAAAACGAGAAGTCTTTAATCGTGTTGGTGATAACGATACATATTTTTATGATCGTTTCACAGGAACGGTTAAGATTGGTCGTTCCTCAATGTTTCAGAAGCATAGTCACAGGAGAAAGATTGAGATATCTCCTGAGAGGGTGCCAAGAAACAGGAGACAGACTTCAAAATCCAGGACTCCCACTGAGAGTGATGGATATTGGACGAATGTCTATGTGAAAGATAAAGACGGTAAATTCAAGTCTACCGAGGACACAATCAAGGAGATTATCTTTCGTGCGGAGGACACAGTCAAGGAGAACCATGCATTTTCGGTGATCGGTGACTGAGTCCTAGGCACACTTTTATTAGATAACATATTGGGTTATCGAACGTTTATTGTATTTTCTTCATTATAAATCATTGTGCAAGTCCTACCTATGTTATTTATAATTTGTTTATAAAGGAACATATTTGGGAAAAACGAGTATATATATATAAAGTGCTACTTTATTCTGTGCTTGTTAATAAATCATTTGAGATAGCATGATTATTTATATAATGGTTGTTATCTAATGATGAATATGCAAGGTTGATTTATTTATGATGGTTACACTAAGGCCTTTGATCGATTGCATTTAAAGTTGCTAGTCCAGCTGGCTGGAATGAGTAACCCTTAGTCACCATCTCTCAAGGACCATCTTTTATTCAGTAAAAGGGTTCTATTGCACGAGAGACAATGCTATTTAGGGTATCTGGTTTCCAGGGGGAGTTAGCTGTGTTCTTTGTGAACACTGAATAAATGTGTATCGTGATAAGGGTGTAGTGTAAATAAAGACAAATTTGAGTGTGTTTGGTACACCTCGAATTAGGTCTTGTATGTAAATTGCTCGAAAGATTAAGTGAAATACTTAAGGTTTCGGTCAAAATAGGTCAAACGGAGTCACTGAGTTGATATATTTGACAGATATTTTGATTTGCAATTTACCTTAAATAATTGAGTCCAAGATACTTAATGTGTGAGCTAACATGATAAAGGATTTGATTCTAATCTTAATTGGGAGAATCAGTCATTACTTATCTGTTATATATCGGTTTAAGTA
>CM067174.1:46581481-46608037 GCA_034093135.1 Erigeron breviscapus | reverse complement strand
GAGCTTGAAAGGAACGAATTTAGATTTCCATTAGGCCAAAACGATTTTAAGCTTTCAACAACAAACGAAAATGACCCCAAACGAAGTTAAACTTCGTTGGGCAAACGAAAATAGCCATCAGGAAACGAATTTAGCTATCAGGAACTTAACTTCGACTAGAATTCGTAAAACGACTTTGTTCTTCATTTTTCCAGAAATCAATCGACTTGGGCTTCACCCAAAACACGTTTTTGACATTGTTAAACATATTTTGATCATAATGATCGATTACAAACTCGTTTGATTCCGTTTTGATCATTAGTTGGCTTAAACACACAATAAACCCTAACTTATTAAAACTCCTTTATAAAATCAGATTTGATTCGTTATAAAACATCTTTAGATCTGAAAATATAGCCAATAAAACATTGATTACCTGTAGAAACGATAGCCAATTCGATTCAATACAAAAACACTTGATTTGATTAACCAAAACTTGGAGATCTTGCTTTAGAAATCAAAAGAGAATTAGAGAGGCTGATGAATGTGTTCTAATTAAGTTTTAAGGCTGCCAAATTAACCTAGATTAGGCTAATCCCTTTCTTAACCCGTTTTTAACTTTTCACCATTGGCAAAACTAGTCCCTGGACTTCATATTGACTTTATTTCACTTTAAAACACCTATTGGGGATACATATAACACACCAAAGCACTTTCGCACACTACAAAGGCCTTTTACACATCATTTAGTCCACTTTATTGTCACTCATTAAAGATAATTAATCTCACATATAGGGCACATAAACATATAAACACACATTTTACCACATAACATATCACGGACTTATAATTTGACCTAACGACGTTAGTCAACATAAACGATTAAGTTTTGGGATGTTACAATACGTTTATCGTTTCAATTCGATTGTCTATGGTCGTTTGTCACCTGTTCATGGTATGACGGTGAATGTCAAATCTATAATAGGAGTTAATTGGTAAACGTGTTTAGAAACGGTTGGTGGTACCACGTTTTCATTCACATAGGCATAATTGGTAAATGGATAATCAAGCAAACTAATCGTTGGGGAGATTTTCTAGGCATTGGTGGTACCGGATTGGGTAATTTAACTAGCAACTTAGGTGTTTGGGTTATTTGTGAGCGGTTGGTGGTACCACGCGAGCATTTTATCCTTTCACGATTATCTTGTCAACTCTAAATAACTTGAACTTTATCGTGTGCAATCATAACTGAAGTCAAGTGGATTCGAAGTGGGTGATCTTTATTCATATTGTTTGAACTTTCTTTACCTTTCAATTGTCTTGTCATTTCAATTTCTTTAATTTCATATTGTCAAGGTGAGGTAGCAATTGGGCTACGGTTCCATCCTTATTCCAAAACCATTTTAGCTGACAACTATTTCAAAACCATTCCCCGTGTTCGATCCTGGACTTACCTTCTAGCTATATTATATACGAACGGGTCCACTGCCCGCAAGTGTGTAGTAGTCAGTTTTAGGGTATTTCTTGTTTTAATTTTTAAACTCGATTTCACACATCAGTTCAGTTTCGACAGCTTCAGGTTGATCATAAGGAAGTTTCAACCCTGAGAACTGGAGGCAATGCATGAAGATCTGGTATGAGAGCTGCCATTTCCAGATCTCCAGATTTCCATGCATTTTTCTGGGCATCAATTGTTCTAGAAAATGCATCATAGTTCTTTCCAGATGCTTTTACCCAAGATTTGATAATCATTTGTTCTTTTTCAAGATCAGAAATTAATTTTTGATTATCAAATTCCAAAGCCTCAATTTTCAAAACTGACTCCTTGAGAGCCAACTGGACACTTTGTAAATCATTAAGTTGTGGCTTAACATTGTTTAGTTCAATTAAGATAGTATCCAGATATCTTTCACTATCTGCTCTAACAGTTTCCACAAAAGCCAAATCACCACTTAATGACTCAGCAAGGTCCAGTTTCAGTTCTGGATCCACCTGATTGTCATAATCACATACCTTTTTCAAAATGATGTCCACCCATCTTCCAGTGATGACATCTTCCTTTGCCACATGTTGCTGTTGATCTTCCAAGGCCATGAAACACATGTCCCTTTCCTCTTCTTCATCAGCTGATGAGTCATCAGAGTACTCCCATTTTCCCTCAGTTTGTGCCATCAAGCACTAATCCTTTTCTTTTTCCATGGACAGGAGGGCAATCTGGGCCTTAAGCTTCTTATATTTAGCTTTGTAGCTATCATCAGGCCGATTGAAATTAGGGACAAGGCGACCAGTTTGGTTGTTCATCTTACTAGATCTGCATTCCTTCATAAAATGACCTTTCTTACCACATTTATAGCAGGTAAGATTGGTTTTATCCAGAGAGCTGGAGCTGGAAGCATTGTTTGGGCCATTAAATCTTTTAGATTTATGCTTAAACCTATTAAAGGTTTTAGCGATCATGGCCACCAGATCATCATCGTCAGTTTCATCACAACCATCACTGATTTCAGTGGTCAGGCCAGAGTTCAAGAAACTGTTTAACATCTCCTTCATTGAGTGTGCCTGGACACTCTCTGTAGACATTAAAGAAGCACAAGGTCGCTCAGTTACACTAGCAACCTTGGAACTCTGGGCATGGTTCATGGCATCCTGCTCAGCCACCAGTCTTGCAGCATTATTGTCTTCAGTGAATCTGAAGGCTCTATAGAGCGATGCAAGAGTATGGCTGTGCAGGGTTTTACCTTGTCTTAAGACAAGAACCATATTTTCCCATTTGGAAGGAAGAATATCACAAAACTTCTCAAGAAGAATATCCTTATCCTTCTCTACAACCAAGCCTCTCAACTGATTAATGAGGCTAGAAAACCTGGTGTAAGTACCAGTTAGACTTTCATTGGGCAGAGCAAAGAAGGATTCATACTTCTTGTTCAGGGCAACTTTTCTGGTGACAATGGTGTCATCACCTCCTTCAAACTGAAAAACTAATTCATCCCACATTGACTTGGCACTGGGGAACAACACAAGTGTTGGAATTAGATCTTCAGGGACAGCTCCAAGGATCATGTTCTTGAGTCTGGTGTCCAGATCTACAAGTCTACGATCCTCATCAGACCAGTGGTCTTTGAGCTTTTCTCTTGAACCTCTTCTTCCAGTTGGATCTAGAAGAGGACTTACCCCAACAGACATGGGTATATACGGTCCATCCTTAAGGATTTTCAGCATATATCTCTCTATCCCACCAAAATGCAAAAGCATTCTGACCTTCCATGTACCGAAGGTCTCACTGTTTCCATCAAATTTTGGAACAGGAGTGTTAGAATAATGTACATGGACATGGTTTGGGGTAGTAGGAGGAGGAGGAGGGTTGGTGTTAACATTTTGGAACAGGAGTGTTAGAATAATGTACATGGACATGGTTTGGGGCAGTAGGAGGAGGAGGGTTTGTATTAACATTTTGAACAGGTGGTGTATTAGTATTCAAAGGGTTTTCACCTTGACCAGAACCATCTCCACCTTCAGTAGTAGTCATCTAAGCAGATCTAGGCAAGTTTATTAGCCTTCTGCTCTGATACCACTTGTAAGTCCCAACTCAATAGATGGTACTACCTGAAGACACCTCAATGTCAATGGTGGAGTTACTTTGCAATATAGGCGCTGAACTGGAGATGACCAGTTGCAGTGAGTATATACCAAGTTCTAGATAGATTACTTATTTAAGTGACAATAAGTAAAGAACAATGCAATAATATAAAATACTTGTAAAGTAAATTGGTGAGACAATATGTAATTTTCAAGTGTAATTTATTTATTAACTTTAAATAAATTACAAGGTTGTTGCGGAACCAAGATAATACAAAGTATGTTAATATCCTAACAACCTATGAACTACAATTGATCTACACTTGGAATTTCTCTAAACAATCTAAACACTTAAAGTTGTGAAATGTTCCTTTTTACGATTGAGAGAATATTGCACAAGTTCACCAAGAATATTGCAAGTTTGCAAAGTGTGTGTTGTATATATTCTTGTTGTGCAATGACTTGTATTTATAGGTAAAGTTAACATTGGGATGTTAACTTTGGCCGTACAAATATGGTTGAGAACATTTAAGGAATAACATTTAATTCCTTAAAATGCTGTGTAAAGTTGCAGTATAAAGCAACTTTACTCAACCAGCTTTATGTACCTTTTTGTACTTTATACATAGATAAATCTTATTATCCGTGTAATAGCACATAAAGCATAAAAGTCAATTCCTCGTAATCAGTGTAAAGCTTTGTAAGAGCTTTCCACTGATGGTCTCCAGTTTGTAACTGACTAGAACGTCAACTGGGCTTCGCTGCCATTGTCATTCTCTATCTTCCACTTGTTGTCTTCGACTTCAACTGGAATGATTCTTCAACTGGTCAGTTCTCAACTGGAGGAAGTCTTCAGTTGCGTTAACTGTATGATGCAACTGGACTTCAATATATTTCTGGACAAATCTTCTTGGTCTCCAGGTGCAATTGGAGACTGGCCAGTTTCACTGAAACTGGTCCTAACAACGTGGCTTCAAAAGACCTCTCTAAGTTCCCTATACCATAAGGTAACCTAAACATAAGGTCTATGGGTCAAACGAGCATGAAAACAAGCCTATACGACTGCCAGACCTGAATATGTGTCGCATGGATCTTCCATGCGCCGCATAAACCAAGTCAGATGAAACCAGACCATTCCATGCGCCGCATATCGGGGCTCGATCAGCAAACCTGATTTTGAACAGCTCTTAAACGATTCCCATTCGATCTCAAACCCTAACCCCGACCTGGAGACATGAAATTGACCTCTTTTAAGACACAATTGATGCCTTCAAACCATCAATTGATTCCTTGATCCATTACAAACATAAATCACTCATTGAATCACCCGAATAACAAGAAATCGGTAAACGTTTAATCAATTAACCCAACCCAAACCCCATGGCCTGGATTGAATACTCATCTATGACTCAATTACTCAGATTTCAAAGAGAATTTACCTATATTACCTGCACTCGACGTGGGGGACTCAAAAACTATAAGAAATCACCACCGGATCATCTCGAAATCGCAAGAATTGAGAAAAGAGTGCTTAGGGTTTTGAGAGGGAGTTCTTTGAGTGTTAAATCTGGTTATGGGAGGAATATAGGTCACGTACATGACCTACATCTGCTGTACCATCTTTTTAAATTTAACATCTAGACCCTTGGACTTTCAATCTTTCACTTAATGCCCATTACACTCTTACAGGGACGCTTTTCATGACCTTAACTCTATCAGGATTACGTATCATTATGTTAATCACTTCACTAACATGTTTCTTCATCATAAGACATTGTATATTCTTCACTGGAACATATTTAATGAAATTAATCATTAATACATAGGCACATTAGTTATATATAATGACCGTAGTCATTATCACATAGCATATTCATCATTTAAACACCTAAACCTAACGGAAGGTAAACATTGACTAACGTCTTGGTCAATGGTCAACATAAAAAGTTTGGGATGTTATAATTACCTCCCCCTTAAAAGGATTATGTCCTCAGAATCATTTCGCCACTCATATATACATAACTTATCCGTACCCCTAACTTTATCATATCATTTCAGGATTTCCTTGGGTTGCACTTTAACTTAGCATAGCCAAACTCATTTAAGCTTCTTACATAGTCTTTTCCACATTCGCTTTACCATTTCAACCGTTTCGTCATTTCTTTGGTTCAATATTTAAATCAAACCAAGTAACCACCTCATTTCTTCAACCTTCATAAATAGTACACACATTACATTCGGTGAAGGCTATTCATTTGGCGATTAAGTCCTTCAAACACGTATCCTTATTAACTTGCTATCACAACTCACATGATTCATTTGAACAAAGGGTCGACTCGCCATAACTTTCGATGCATAACATATTCCTCCATAGAGACTTATGGTTAGACCATAATACCCACTTTGTTCATAATAATCTTTCGTTGCTCACCACCAAACCTTTAGACAATTTTGAGCTAATCAAAACACTTCTTTAACAATTCCAACTCTATGAACTATTATCTTCATAATCTTTGGCTCCACAACTTTCCTTTCAATAACATGCCGTATCATGAAATGACATCCAACGCCTATGGCATAATCATGGTTGCATACGAACACAACAATAATCTCGATGCACCATCGCACAATCATGTGATTTCTCCTGAGTTTCTAGATCATTCTTCCTCTTTCCCATCAATCTAGGAGTGATAGACACCATTTGAGTTCACCATTCCCTTCATACTTTGCCAAAATATATGTAAAAATTGTTTACATAACGGTCGTCTCGATTTGAAGCATTCAACAATTAGCTTTCACACTTTAAGAGAACTTCTTTAACACACATCTTTTCTTTCATGTCCAATGAAACGGTGCAATAGTTCACCAGGAAATAAACATTCTTGGACAACCAGTTTACTAATGGCTCATATCATTACCTTTAGCTTCCCACGCAGCCTTGTCTCTTAGTCCATGATAAGGTGACTCCTCACTTCCATTAAAGGATCATTAAATAATTATTTTGTAACAAAACTTTCAGTGTCTAGTCTTGGCTTTTAACCCTATCACACGTCAACATATAAGATTTACTACACCTCATATCATAATAGGTCGTATCACATTTCAGGCGGCATACAAATAAGCATGTCACCACGGTTCATAAGCCTCCTCAAGTACAACTTTTGGGTCATAAGATGACCAAATGAGACAAAACTCAGTTCTTAACAAATGTAGCAAACTCAAAGACCTTTTCAAAAATGCAAGGTTTGACTCTTGAAGAGCTCTAATGAATAAGTTATGACGTTTGCAAGACAAGTCTGCAGAATTCGTCCGAAACCTGACCATTCTTTGGAAATCGACATCTTTCACATATCTCTGGGCAAAATCACAGGAAACTTTGTTCATATCGAATTTAGGGGACACATAGAGGTTTTCAGAAATGTAAGAGTCATCTCCTAAGTCGTTCATATAAAGAAGATATGATTTTTGAAATATGACTGGATTTTCAGACCTAATAAACTCTTTGTTTTACAAACAATTTCCACCGTCAAACATCCGTGTCAAGCCACCACGACCTCTACAGTTCATACACATCAAACTATGACTTAGTTATCATTATGAAATCCTCAATTGATTCATGGATTCATTATACTCATTTTACAATCGATTTGACACCCGAATGACCTAAATCGACTCACATACGCAATCGAATCCATATCAAATCTCAAGACCAGATGTGAACCCTATATTGGTTCTATTTGAACGTTAAAATGACTCTAGAAACAACTTCATACCAGTAGGAAATCTGAAGATACATATTGATTGCAATAACAATCACCGAATGACCCGAAATCGCCAATCTAACAACAAAAACGTTTCTTATCAATCAATACTCAACAAGTCCAGGTATGGACGAAATATATGGATGGATATGACTAATATTCAGCAAAGATTTCGATCTAGAGAAAACTTTAAACTTTATCCCTTAAGTTCATGACATGGTAAGGACCATTCGTTAGCATGCAGGTACTTCGAGAAACTCAATAGGGTCATAATGAGGGTAGCAATAACATTAGCAAGACTTTCATCATCAACAAATGGTAGCAAAAACCGTAAATTTATCTTATAGAAAGAAATACATCCCACAATCGAAAACATTAACTTCTTCCTATAAGTGAGAACAAAACGGAGGGTGCGCTTGCATGGAAGTAGCACTAGTCACACATCAAATGAAGGTTCGACCTCACGATCGAAACGAAACCGGGAACTTTATTAGAACGTCTCAAAACTACGTGTAGCCTCGATTTTAGAAATATAATGTTTGCCTTACATGGGTAATCACCCAGGCGAGAAACATGATCCATTCGGAACCAAATGCTCTTGAATACTTTTACTTCATATACTTTAAGGAACTACAAATATAGGATCTCAACATTACCTTTACATTCGTGCAATATAAGGAAGAATCTCCACCTGTAGATACTCGTCCCAATCGTCATATATCATCCCGTAGCGAAATCACGATTAAACGAGTCGTAAATCCAAAACAGACCAAAATATGTGCCGCATGGATGGTACATGCGCCGCATATTTCATGCAAATTCGTCACAGAAAATATCCAACATTCTGAGCACACAGAATATGCGCCGCATATTTCATGCAAATTCGTCACAGAAAATATCCAACATTCTGAGCACACAGAATATGCGCCGCATAGAATATCTATGCGCTGCATATCAGGCTCCCATCTGAAATCAATTTTCAAAATTGCAGATATGCGCCACATGAAAGACTCATGCGCCGCATATCGCCCAGTTCGACCAACAACCCAACTTTTAATCCCTTATTCGACTTCCATACGAACTCCAACCATTAATTCGACCTGAAGACATAATATTAACCCTTTTTGACAATGCTTTTGATGACTTTAATCCATTTATACATGTCTATTCTTCGCGTGGTTAAATACGATACCATTCAGTGATTCCATCCTTCTCATCTTCACTTCATTCGGATCAACACAG
Source organism: Erigeron breviscapus (assembly GCA_034093135.1). Lineage (NCBI taxonomy): Eukaryota > Viridiplantae > Streptophyta > Magnoliopsida > Asterales > Asteraceae > Erigeron > Erigeron breviscapus. The sequence continues at coordinate 46,599,479 of CM067174.1, read as the reverse complement.
ACACAGTCTCACAAACACACACATGTCGTGATACACTTACAATTACGTTTGCGACCGGAATTGTAACTGTATCCTTCCAAACGTGTGCCTGGTAACCCTTCTATGCGTCACCTACTTATAACCCTTCAAGTATCCAGCATCAACTCTACTCGTCAAACTTCAAATCCATGTCCTTTAATCCCGTGGGCTCCACAACACAATACAACACTTCATAGAGATCTTACCACTTCGTTACTTTCTACACTGGTCAACACAAGCATGGCCATACAAACACGCTCGCGTCGTGATACGCTTGCAATTATGTTCCGGACCATAATTGTAATTGTATCCTTTCACTTGCATGTTCGTTACCACATTTGTGTATCGTCTTCTCTTCACCAAATCCATTCACACGACCTTTATCAAGCATACAACATATATATTTTCCATTGTGGTCCTTGTCACTAACCTCGTGGGTTCGACATTGATAGAATACCATTTCACCTAATCCTCCAACTTTTGTCCATCTCAACAACTTCTCACGTAATATAAAGCACAAGTTTATCAAATTCGATTAGAGAAATAGAAGATCACCTCGAGGATCGTCTATCGTAGCAATAGAATAATTAACGACGGAGAAGCGAGAAACGGAAGAATAAAGGCTAAAACATATTCACATATTCAATAAACAATCATCATATAGCCTTAATCCTACACTCTCACTCATCCCAACCCGTCCTAAGGCATTTCATCTCAAAGGCTAAGCATACCTACTTAAGCCTAAGTTGTTCCTTATCGGTTTAAGTCCAATTCCTATGGCATACCTATAGTCCTTGGTTCACTTAAACCATTTCTCTGATACCAACTTGTAACACCCGTCGTTTAAAAATATGGATTTCCAAAATAATTTCGCCTAACGGCGTCAAAGAAAGCGGAATTAAACTTTAAAAGTCCAAACCAGCAAAATCTGTTTGGTTCATTCATTAAATGGTGTTACTAGCCATATCATCAAAACAAGTCTAAATGGAAATCCATCGGTTGCCCAACATTAAACAACCGACATTATAGTAAATACAAATCATAAATATCTAAACATAAATCAATGTCTAAGGCGAGCAGCCACTATGGGTAAACTACAACCAGCTTCAAGATAATCTACCCATGCCTCACATCTTCTCACATCTACCTGCTCACTTATGTTGGACCTGAGGGCACAACACATTTTAAAAGAGCAAGTGTTAGCTAACGAATTAGCTAAGTAAGATAACACATAATTTATAAAACATTTGTCCATTCAAATCATTATAGAAAAATCGTTTGAATTCGTTAAGGCACATAGCACATCAATCATATCATCTCACATACATATCATAGCATCAACATCTTCATATTAGGATGAACCACCCTAAATGTGCCTAGTCATCTTTCATATCTTTTCACATATCATCTTTGCAAATGTGACATAAGTCACGCATATCATATAACATCTTGCAATTGTGACATAAGTCACACACATCATATAACATCTTGCAATTGTGACATAAGTCACTCATATCATATAACATCTTTGCAATTGTGACATAAGTCACTCATATCATATACATCTTTGCAATTGTGACATAAGTCACGCATATCATATACATCTTTGCAATTGTGACATAAGTCACGCATATCATATAACATCTTGCAATTGTGACATAAGTCACGCATATCATATAACATCTTGCAATTGTGACATAAGTCACGCATATCATATAACATCTTGCAATTGTGACATAAGTCACGCATATCATATAACATCTTGCAATTGTGACATAAGTCACGCATATCATATAACATCTTGCAATTGTGACATAAGTCACGCATATCATATAACATCTTGCAATTGTGACATAAGTCACGCATATCATATAACATCTTGCAATTGTGACATAAGTCACGCATATCATATAACATCTTGCAATTGTGACATAAGTCACGCATATCATATAACATCTTGCAATTGTGACATAAGTCACGCATATCATATAACATCTTGCAATTGTGACATAAGTCACGCATATCATATAACATCTTGCAATTGTGACATAAGTCACGCATATCATATAACATCTTGCAATTGTGACATAAGTCACGCATATCATATAACATCTTGCAATTGTGACATAAGTCACGCATATCATATAACATCTTGCAATTGTGACATAAGTCACGCATATCATATAACATCTTGCAATTGTGACATAAGTCACGCATATCATATAACATCTTGCAATTGTGACATAAGTCACTCATATCATATCATCTTTGCAAGTGTGACATAAGTCACGCATATCATATAACATCTTGCAATTGTGACATAAGTCACACACATCATATAACATATACATCTTTGTAAGTGTGACATAAGTCACACCCGAATAGATGGACAAACCTTACGGTAGTACATCAATGTCGTTAAGGAATGGCAAGCCAATCCCGGAGTAGTCCGTATGTTCAAAGACATTGGTGGGTAATCAGGCCACCCAGAGATACTCTACCACTTAATTATGTTGCAAGGAGCCACCCAAGCAACCACATATACGCACGCACCGGGCAAGGGCAAGTACGGGTTAAGCTTAACACTTTCACATCACATCATTTACGAGCTCGATTTACAACAAATATAGTTTAGGTGTCTATTACCTAAACATTTATCACATATTCATCTTAACGTTTGGGCCCTTAAACGTGCACGTGTCATGGCAACTTAACAAGTCTAGTGAACTAGATGAACAAGCCATACAATCATGCACATTTCATTTATCATCATCATATATCACATTTCAATACATCTCACGACATTACATAACAGTTCATAGCATATCATTACATCTCATGACACTACATAACATTTCATAGCATATCATTACATCTCATGACACTACATAACATTTCATAGCATATCATTACATCTCATATCATTTCATTTCATATCATAGGGACTGCATATCAGGCCTCATTGGTCATTTACATAGCCCATATCACCTCCCGTGTAACCCCGAATACCCATAAGCAATCAAGATATCATTTGGGAAGTTATTATATGAAAACCATGTTTTTGTTGAACCCTCAGCGTGTCAAAGTAGTGTATCTTACCTCGTGACGAGCACAACGAGCAATACGCAAAGTTAATTTGTCTTGTTTGCGTTTACATCTACCTATAGCAAACATATAACCAATAGGTAACATAAACATGGCTTCAAAAGACCTCTCTAAGTTCCCTATACCATAAGGTAACCTAAACATAAGGTCTATGGGTCAAACGAGCATGAAAACAAGGCTATACGACTGCCAGACCTGAATATGCGCAGCATGGATCTTCCATGTGCCGCATAAACCAAGTCAGATGAAACCAGACCATTCCATGCACCGCATGGAATTCCCATGCGCCGCATATCGGGGCTCGATCAGCAAACCTGATTTTGAACAGCTCTTAAACGATTCCCATTCGATCTCAAACCCTAACCCCGACCTGGAGACATGAAATTGACCTCTTTTAAGACATAATTGATGCCTTCAAACCATCAATTGATTCCTTGATCCATTACAAACATAAATCACTCATTGAATCACCCGAATAACAAGAAATCGGTAAACGTTTAATCAATTAACCCAACCCAAACTCCATGGCTTGGATTGAATACTCATCTATGACTCAATTACTCAGATTTCAAAGAGAATTTACCTATATTACCTGCACTCGACGTGGGGGACTCAAAAACTATAAGAAATCACCACCGGATCGTCTCGAAATCGCAAGAATTGAGAAAAGAGTGCTTAGGGTTTTGAGAGGGAGTTCTTTGAGTGTTAAATCTGGTTATGGGAGGAATATAGGTCACGTACATGACCTACATCTGCTGTACCATCTTTTTAAATTTAACATCTAGACCCTTGGACTTTCAATCTTTCACTTAATGCCCATTACACTCTTACGCGGACGCTTTTCATGACCTTAACTCATAAGACATTGTATATTCTTCACTGGAACATATTTAATGAAATTAATCATTAATACATAGGCACATTAGTTATATATAATGACCGTAGTCATTATCACATAGCATATTCATCATTTAAACACCTAAACCTAACGGAAGGTAAACATTGACTAACGTCTTGGTCAATGGTCAACATAAAAAGTTTGGGATGTTACAATAAAAATTATAGTCCCATGTTGAAAGTTAAGAAAAATGAGACACGTGAATTGATCAAACTATCCTTAATGAATTAAATCACAACCAACCCTTAATACTGTATTAAATTACATCATCTTCCCTTATACTATAAAATATCTCTATTACAGTATTACCCACTTAAATCAAACACCTTTACATCAATTACCTACACCATTTGACGTCGCCACCACCATCACCATCTGTCGCCGCCATCGCCGTTGCATTGCACGGGTACCATGCTATTTATTTTAATCAAAAGAAATCAAACACAAACACAAAAACTCAAATTTAGTTTTATAAAAAGAAATGAGTGATAAAATTTTCCTTGAACTCTATGCGACTATCCCCAATTCCTGTGACATCGTTTTCTTGTTCATATACACTACAAGAAAGTATGGTAATCGACCCGACGCATATATAAAGGTATGCAAGAATACTCACCTCCTCCGCGACAACCAAAATCAACAATCAACAAGACCGCAAGTACACAATACGTATGCTTCAACCTAGCAATGATTCACAAGTACATAGAATATCATCAATCACATACTAGGCCACCTAGCCACAGTCAATAGCATCTTAGCACCAAACCCCTCTTTTATAGTCTCACATTGTTCTTAGTTTGATTTACAAAACATGAATCTCTTATATCATTATCATATGGCCAAACTCACTTTCATACAAAAAGTACCATTTTCATATTCGACCAAGCTGACTTCAAACAAGCATAACTTAAGTTCTACTCAATCTTTTTATGTGATTCCAGTGGCCAAATTTAGAAGACACATATATATACATTTATCTTTAGTGACCAACATGTGAATTGTCCTTTAAAAGTGACTTCTGTTCGTTTTAAAAACCAATACTGTTGCTGTTCTTGCTGACAAAACAGATTTGACCTTACTGACTTCAAATAATCATAACTTGAGTTCTATGCCATATTTTTACCTCATTCCAGTGGCCATTTCAAGATAACACATATAGATACATTTTGTATTCAGTGACCAAGACATGAATTAACTTTTAAAATTACGTTTTACTTGTTTCAAAAACAGACACATAATCATTTCTTACTGAAAGTTCAGAATGACCATACTGACTTCAAAAATTCATAACTAGAGTTCTACTCCACCTTTTTACCCCATTCCAGTGGCCACTTCAAGATAACACATAAACCTACATTTTCTTTTTAGTGATCAACAAGTGAATAATCTGTTACAGCAGTGTTTAACTCGTTAAAAAATCAGTGACATAATCAGTCAAATTTTGTTCTCACTAACAATCATCAAAACTTTCATGCAACCCAACTAGAAACCACTAATTTGGTTAAATTTCAAGAACCCTAACTTGTATTGAAGCAATTAACTTATTTTAAAGAAACCCCCAATTTTCCCCAATTCAATTAATAGTAAGAACCCTAATTTCTAATAGAAAGCAAAATTAGGTTAAAGGGAAATCATTACCTCAAGGATTCAAGAATAAGGTCAAGGATTAAAATCACAAATTCTTCTCCTCCTTCTTTGCTCTTAAAATTCAGCCCACACATCATACACACAAACCCTCAATTTGAGTTTATAAGATAATGGAAGCTTATTATTATTATTCTTGTTAAATGATTCTTGTTAGATTGAAATTTGATTAGGAAAAGAATCAAGAGAAGAAGATTAGAGAAGGTAGAAGAAGGAGTGAATGGAAGATGAGTCACAAAAGGAGGGATGGCTGGCACTTCCTGAGTGCCACGCCCCTTTCTTAATTTTAGTGGGTATTTTACCCGTTATCCGCTAAAGTTCCAACTAAATTAACCCCGTATTAAAAATAAAATACTAGGAAACTATTTTAATGTCAACTATAATAAAGGTTAATTTTCATTGGCCTAAAAATATAGGATGTTACAACTCTCTCCCACTTGGAACGGATCACGACCTCGTGATCCAAGCCGCATCTAGTGACAACATTACAGTATAGCATTTTCTCTAAATTTTCTCATTAACACATACGACATTCTTCCATGCTTCCATAGCACTTTGGACCATAATACAGTCTCGATTTACACTCTTCTTAAATATTTCATCCCCAGGTCAAAGACTCATCTACATTGTCTTATTTGAACTCATTTTGAAATTCGTTTGCTTTTAAAAGTACACGTGAAACCTTGACGATATAATACTTCACAAAACGAGAATCGTGAAAGGTAGAATAAATTTCTCGAGGTTTTTCGGACAATTCCAAATAATTAGTAATCTTGTCATCTCGAGCATGTATTCCGAAAGAACGTTAAACCGAGATCTAGCTTTCCTCGCATGCAAAATAATGAAATGCCTTCCCATGGAGTAACTCTTTATATTATACAATCACTAAAATTGAACTCGGTACGCCTCCCTCTTTTATCCGCATAAGATTTTGCCGGTCATGACCCGCTTTAAGTCGTTATCTTATCATTTCCATCTTCTTACACATCTTCATCACGGTACAAGTCATACACGACTCTTGTTGTCCACTTTTCCCAAACAAAAAGGGAAACGACCTTTCCTATCAAACAACATTCATACGGGGACAATCTGAATACTAACGCGATAGCTATTGCTATACTGGAACTTCTAACAAGATCAAGTGCAAATTCTATGATTCACCAAAGATCAGTTATTCACGCTTACAAGATTCCGCTTCATTTGGGGTTACAAATTTTCTCTCTTTAACTCCTAATACATCTTTATCGTACCGGGCGAAAGAAGTATTCGTATTTATGAGCTTTATGGAGTAAAAATCGATTTTATTCGTTAGGGAGAGGATTCTAAGTTCTATCATGACGTCTAGTAAGATTGCATAATTATTTAGAAAATATTTCATGTGATTTGACTTCTCGTTTGTTTAGGTTCTCGTTGTAAAGTATTCTCTTAAGCCACCTCGGGGCGACACCAAACTTCCTAGACGTAATCTTTTGAAAGAGTTAATCAACTTCTTAAACAGTTGTTGAGTTTTCGTTGTTCGATAAGAAAAGAAAATACTTAAGACTCATATGGTCGAAAACAATGATAAACTTGACACATAGAGGTGAACATACACAAATTTTAAAGTAAAGACCACTCCAATGGATTCTAAATCGTGAATGGAATGACTCTTCTTGATTTCTTTTAATGCATCATTCAAATTCTTATTCTTTTCTCCAAGCTCACCTCACATTCTTTCCAATTAATTCGGTCCAACGGGAGACTATATTCAAAAGGCCGAAAATAAAACGACATTAATCTCCTGTCAAACACGAAACTTCTAATCTATGTTGATCATGTATGTTGTCCCCATTTCGTCACCACACTATTCCAAGTCGGGTCAACCACATTCCCTCCTTTGGTAATCACAAGATCGAGATAATCGCACTCCTTAAAATCAACTACTCATCCAACAAATTGACATGAAACTTTTTCCTTTTTATAGTATCTCCAATACCTCTCGTAAAAGAACATTGTGGCCGAGTTGACTTTTAGAGTAAACATAACGTTATCAATGAAACAAAAAGTGGACTTATCACATAACGGGTGAGAATTGCGGTTTATAAATTCGTGAAAGTTGCAAAATCTTTAATATAATTGGAGAGCATAACTAGGAAATCAAAGTGCTCATAACGACTCTAAATAACATTATTAAGAACATCTTCATCGCGCGCCTCAAGTTGATGATAAAAGAAACGAAAATTTATCTTAGAATAATAGGAAATGGTTTCCAGTTGGATCAAGTAAAACATAAATCTTGATAACGGTATCCGTATTCGACTGTTACTTCATTTAGCTCATGAATAGATAAACACATGCGCATAATGCCATCTTTGATTTCATCGAAAAGGATAATTATACCTCTCGGAAACGACTAAAATGAATAAAAATCCTCGAAAAAGACATTGAGGTATCCTGAACAACAAGAATATTCTCCATAGACCGTGGTTTCCATTCGGCGTCGATGATCCAAACACATGAGACTTGACTATCATACAACGATTATCAAAACGCACGCACGAAAGCACTAATAGAAGTCGACCGCTTCCCTTCTACCGCCCAAAGGCAAATGTATTCTCTTAAATAGGGATATTCAACTAGTCGCCTTCTCCTCCCATGAAACTTGACGTCGTTCACACATAACCAATCCATTCTCCAAACATTGTATCACACGCTCCCGATAGAAAAGAAAACAAACTGGCTCGGAGGATTTCAGATTAGGTTTTAACTTTTATAAATACCATACTTATCATTTACTAATTCATTGTAACTATAATATCCTCACATTCTCACTATGTCAATTTCATTTTAATATTTGTCATCATATAACAAGTAGTCACATATTCATTTAAGAAAAGCATGACTATCATAATCAAACACATTCGTCATACCCCGTATGGTCTTTCAACATTTCATCTACACAAACATAGCCAAACTAGGAGTCTTCAACTCTAAAACGTTGTATTAACACATATTATATGCATTCATAACATTAATCAACCAATTAAGTCATCTCATTGCACAACTGATTCTCATCACCATACCTCGTATGGTCTTTTAACATGCACTTAATTAATCATCATTATAAAAGAGGTCTCAATCTCTACGACTTTATACTAACATGTAGCATGCATCCATCACACAAACTACCAATTTAAACATGTTACTACACAATTACTTTTCATTGTCATACCTCGTATGGTCTTTTAACATGCACTTAATTAATCATCATTATAAAAGAGGTCTCAATCTCTACGACTTTATACTAACATGTAGCATGCATCCATCACACAAACTACCAATTTAAACATGGTACTACACAATTACTTTTCATTGCCATACTTCGTATGGTCTTTTAACATGCACTTAATTAATCATCATTATAAAAGAGGTCTCAATCTCTACGACTTTATACTAACATGTAGCATGCATCCATCACACAAACTACCAATTTAAACATGGTACTACACAATTACTTTTCATTGCCATACTTCGTATGGTCTTTTACCACAATAATGATGCCACGGGTCTCACTACCCAATGGTCTTACACTAAATAATAACGATGCCATGGGTCTCACTACCCAATGGTCTTACACTAAATAATAACGATGCCATGGGTCTCACTACCCAATGGTCTTACACTAAATTATAATCACAACACATTAGCATACATTCGACATTCACCGTATTTTCAACATATCCTTTCTTTATAAGCGACACACCACATCTTTAAATTGTAATTCATTTTAGAGTTTCACTTTTACCACCTTATAAGCAATTATTCAAGCAAGGCTTATACTCTATCATATTCACATCTCAACAAGCAAAGACATAAATTAAATCACATTGTCAAGCAAGGTCTCCAACCTATAGCTTCATACTAACATACTTTCATATTTAACAGGTTTAACTTGAGCTATTTTTAAGTCCCCCGGGTCTTACCGAACCGAGATTGACTTAAGGATATGTCGAGGTGCGGAATTCCTCGAGATAACCCACAGTTTCTATATCTACCTTTTATGATATATATATATATATATATATATATATATATCTTTTTGCGTGAATATAACCACCCGTATTTGGTTACTATAGTGAAACGGATCTCCGGACAAACTTTACCAACCAACGTGGTAATCTAAGTCTACGAGCCATCCAAACCGGGTGTGTGTTTGCGGTTCGTGCGTGAGTCGAGTACCCACAAGATCAAACCGTGTGTGTTCTTGGTTTTCTCTCTCTACGCTCTTGTTAAGAATCACGCATACACACACCCCTATTTATAGGCAAGTGACAAGAACTCTCAAATCCATTGGGTTTGAGTGTTCTCATGTCAAGCCCATAAGGGTTTTGGCCTGGTTTGAGAGTTCTTGTGTACAAGCATACTTTTGCTTGTTTCCACATAAACTCTCAAACCATTTGAGAGTTCTTATGAACAAGCAAACTTTTGCTTGTTCCTCAGAAACTCTCAAATGACCATTTGAGTGTTCTTTCCACAAGCAAACTTTTGCTTGTTCCTCAGAAACTCTCAAATGACCTTTTGAGTATTCTCTCCACAAGCAACTAATTGCAAGTTACCGAGAACACTCAAATAACACTTAGGAATATTTGAGTTAATGTTTCAACTGCTGTCAAGACGCAGAACCAACATTAACTCAGCCAATGTTTAAACTGCTGTAAATATACGCATAACCAACATTAGCTAACGACAATGTTTCTACTGCTGTAGATACGCAGAAACAACATTGTCTATATTACCTATTGGAAGTATTCACTAAGTTAATGTTTCTCCTGCTGTTAATACGCAGAAACACAGTTAACTTAACTTCCCTTTGGAAGTACATTAAGTTAATATTTCAACTGTTGTTAAACGCAGAAACAATATTAACTCAATGACTCTTTACATGTTATGTCTAGAACCTGCAAAACGCAAATAATAAACAAACACATAAACATAAATGGATCCCAATATGATCAACAATATATGCCAAGGTAATATTATTGACAAACGGTAATTACAAGATAAATTACAAGACTTAAATATATATGAATATATGTAACACATCTAGAATGCTTTTGTCACCGAGAAACATGCACCAACAGTCTCCCCCTTGACACTAGCATCTACATGTGACCTTCAAGTCTTTGTTTGTCATCCTAAGTGCTGGCCAAAAACCCTGTCAACACTTTGACCTTCCTTTGTTGGAACCCTTACTTCTGCATTTGGTTCAACAGTTGGAAGAACCACATTTTGTTCCATTCCTTCTGGATCCCCTGCTTCTGCACTTGGTTCAACGACTGGAGAAACCACATTTTGTTTACTTCCAGCTGGAACCCTTGCTTCTGCACTTGGATCAACAACTGGAGGAACCACACTTTGTTCACTTCCAGCTGGAGCCCTTGCTCGTACCCGTCTAGGTATTTCATCAAAGAATCTTCGACTGTCAGCATGGAGATACTCAGCAAGACAAAACTTCACCATCCTTTCATAGACACCCTTTATGCCAACAAGGAGTTGTGAGCTTTCTAGCTGATGCCTATGTAATCTCTTCAAGTCCTTTCTTGATAGATTAATAAGCTAAAGTGGATCGTAGATTCTAAGCAACACTTTGTGCCCAGTTGCTCTTGTTGACATAACAACAGCGGCTGCACTAAAGTCATCTACTCTCCAATAATCCATGTCACCAAGCATGTTTTGCGGCCACTTCGTCAAAGGAACCCTACGGACATTCTTTATCTTGTTAATAAATCTAACAATGATCTCCTCTCCGTTCGGTCCTTTAATGACACGCTTCTTTCTCGGAGTTGGTTTGAACTTGAACTTTCTCGGATCTGACTCTCCACTCTGTTTGAGATGATTGTCATTCTTGATCCAGCTCTCAAACAACTTCGCACGCCTGTAATTACCAATAAGCCTAAGCCCTGCAAGACCATAGAAGTCTGCCTTTGGCATTGAATTAAAAGCTTCAAAATTAGGCTCAAGGTACTGACAACCATCAAGTCTCTTCATCATATACAACTTCTTTTCCTCGTCGAAGGTCCAGCTGAGTATGAGCTCTTGTAGACTTGATGCACGAGGATCTTTGACATACTCGAAATACCTGTGAGGAAGAGGAACATCCGCTACACAATATGGATGATTCGGATCCGCACGATGAACATTTGGCAAAACATGACGATACTCATCTTCATCATCAGAAGCAAAAGTATCATTAATCTCTCTGCCCGATTCATCTGCGAAACTGCTAACAACAAGTTCAACATCTCTTCCTGTACCCTTTTTATAGTAGACTGAGAAAGTCAAATCCTGAGCAGGAAGCTCATAAAAGGATTTGATCTTACGTTCCTTCTGACCTTCAGACTCAAAGAGATTCGGGTTTGTAGCAATAGCATCTTCAAATTCAAACCTATGCTCAGGTGACACCATCACTCCTTGCCAATCTGAGCGAGGTATCCATTCCCCCTCCTCTGAGCCTTCCGAATCTTCTTCAGCTATGTCATCCAAGTCTTTGATAGCATCAATGCCAATAAGCTCCTCATCACTCTCGGATCCATAAGCATGAGTCTGGAAACCGACATCTACATCTCTAGTCGGTAATGGAAAGTATCATCAACGATACGTTTCCCTCTTGAGCTGTTGAGATGAACTATCTTCATTATCTCTGGCAAGTCCTGACATTTTAAGCTCCTTAAACCCTGTAGTTCATGAAGTTTGAAAATGTTATAAACTTTGACCATTGATAAATAAGTTGAACAATAAAATTCTTAACATTTTCCATGATATAGAAACCATTTGTCACCAATTTCATCGAATCAACACGTCGAAATTAAAACTTCTTGTGTTTTCCAAGGTCGAGAAACCATTTGTCACCAATTTCATCGAATCAACACGTCGAAATTAAAACTTCTTGTGTTTTCCAAGGTCGAGAAACCATTTGTCACCAATTTCATCGAATCAACACGTCGAAATTAAAACTTCTTGTGTTTTCCAAGGTCGAGAAACCATTTGTTTCATAACCTTCTAAAACATTTAGTTTTAATAACCGACACTTTGAACTTTACTAAATTTAACTAAAACCATTTGTTTTTCTTAAATTTTTAAAGTTCAATATTATAAGGCAATTCGTATTTTCTAATTTGACTCATTTGAAAATTTTCCCGAAGTCCTAGAACAGACGAATTCCTTATACACACACATATGGTGTCGGATTTGACTAGATAATACATGTTTTGTTTCATATTTTACTTATTTAAAATTTTTCAATTTAAAAATTTTACAAGTCATGAAACACGCATATAAGTAACAACACGCAAATGGTGTATTTTACTTAGAAACACGCATATCTGGTCATTTGCGTGTTCTTCATGATAACGTCATCATCAGAACTCGCAAATCCTGGAAATGTTTGAAGATGAACTGGGTTTATATGAACACACATATGGTGTCGGATTTGACTAGATAATACATGTTTTGTTTCATATTTTACTTATTTAAAATTTTTTCAATTTAAAAATTTTACAAGTCATGAAACACGCATATAAGTAACAACACGCAAATGGTGTATTTTACTTAGAAACACGCATATCTGGTCATTTGCGTGTTCTTCATGATGACGTCATCATCAGAACTCGCAAATCCTGGAAATGTTTGAAGATGAACTGGGTTTATATGAACACACATATGGTGTCGGATTTGACTAGATAATACATGTTTTGTTTCATATTTTACTTATTTAAAATTTTTTCAATTTAAAAATTTTACAAGTCATGAAACACGCATATAAGTAACAACACGCAAATGGTGTATTTTACTTAGAAACACGCATATCTGGTCATTTGCGTGTTCTTCATGATGACGTCATCATCAGAACTCGCAAATCCTGGAAATGTTTGAAGATGAACTGGGTTCATATGAACACACATATGTTTCATAACCTTCTAAAACATTTAGTTTTAATAACCGACACTTTGAACTTTACTAAATTTAACTAAAACCATTTGTTTTTCTTAAATTTTTTAAAGTTCAATATTATAAGGCAATTCGTATTTTCTAATTTGACTCATTTGAAAATTTTCCCGTTTTGAAAATTTTCCGAAGTCCTAGAACAGACGAATTCCTTATACACACACATATGGTGTCGGATTTGACTAGATAATACATGTTTTGTTTCATATTTTACTTATTTAAAATTTTTTCAATTTAAAAATTTTACAAGTCATGAAACACGCATATAAGTAACAACACGCAAATGGTGTATTTTACTTAGAAACACGCATATCTGGTCATTTGCGTGTTCTTCATGATGACGTCATCATCAGAACTCGCAAATCCTGGAAATGTTTGAAGATGAACTGGGTTCATATGAACACACATATGGTGAAGAACACGCATACGACTGTTCATCATCCACAACTTAATCCGGTACGAATAGCATCTTATAGGTCCGATTTATCAGTTTTTAAGTTCCATTTCTCCATCCAAAACGTGTTTAATGTCCCATTTAGAGATTTTATAACCGAAAATAAAATTCTAAATATTTGGCCATTTGAACACTATAAATGGATCTAGAAATCTTGTTAATCATATACCTTTGTTCAATACGTGTTAGAGTAAGTGTTTCTTGTGTCTAAAACACGTAAAAATCAAGTATTATGAATCGATAGTTGAACAGTGCACGGATAGGGAACGCGCAAATGGAGAGGGTTTTAACAAGAACACGCAAATGATTTAAATTAAATCATTAAATGCGTATAAAGTTCTATTTATACCCAATATAACACGCAAACCCTATTTGTACACTGAAACGCGCATATGAGGCCCAGTTGGCAAAACACGCATATTAGGCCCATCAGTGAAACACGCAAAGTAAGTGTTAGGTCCAGATTTACTGGACTCGCTCCAGACTCGACTACTGGAGCCTTACTGAAGATCTGTCCAGAAACGTGTTCTACTGGACCTACTCCAGACTTGGAATCTGGAGTCCCTCTGAAGATTTGTCCATAAATAATGGAAGACCAGTGAGCAAATACTTGTATAGGAAATCTGGAGTATTCTCCAGATTAGCTCACTGGACTTCACCCCAGTCCAGATCAACTCTACTGAAGACATTCTGACTGAAGTCAAAGACTGAAGTCTGAAGAAAGAAGACTGACAAATGGCGGAGTCCACTGGAAAGTCTTACCAGATCTGTACACTGGAGGATTGTCAGTGTTCTAGACCCTACAAGTCTGAACACTGATATCGAGGATTGACTTTTCCCTTTACACACTTTCCTAAGAACAATCCACTTGTTCTTTACCAAAGTTTGTGTGTGTAAAGGTGGTTGGATAAAAGGACACAAAGTCATTTGATGTGACTTTATCCTTATTCCTTATCCAATACATTTAATGTTCTTGTCGGATCATTAAATGTATGCAACCATATTTGTACGGCACAAAATTCACTGGTGAATTTTGTTGCCTATAAATACAAAGTCATTTCCTTGACATAAATACTTTTTAAGCATACACTTTGCATGAAAGTGAATTTGTCCAAATACTCTCGATCTTAAACAGGGATACTTCACAACTTTAAGTATCTCGATCCAAAAGAGTTATTTGACAAATATAGATCATTTGTAACCCATAGGTTGTTAGGATACATACTTATTTGTATTATCTTGATTCCACACAACCTTGTGTTTTATTTAACATCATAAATAAAATACACCATTGAAAAATACATAATGTTCCACTTTACTTGTTTATTGCTTTAAGTCTTGTATTACTTTGTTTATATATTCTTGCTTTTATTTACAAGTAATACTAGTCCATTCTAGTGCTTATTAGACTTGTTGTATTATACACTTTCCTGGTTAACCATCGAACTTAAGGGACTCACATTTGGTATCAGAGCAGAAGGCTAAACATTGCCTAGATCTGTTTCTTGATGGCTAACCAAGAAAATACCCAAGGTTTTAGTCTTGGTCCCGATCCTAATGCAAATATTAATGATCAAAATGAACCACCTATTATTAATAACACTAATCCACCTCCTCCTCCTACTCCTGCTTCTCCACACGTGCATGTGCACTACTCAAATAATCCTGTTCCTAAATTCAGTGGGAACAGTGATGAATTTGGTACGTGGAAGGCTAGGATGGTTTTGCATGTCACTGGTATTGAGAGGAACATGATGAAAATTTTAAATGAAGGTCCTTATGTACCAACATCACCTCTAAATCCCCTTCTTGATCCTTCTGGATCTAGAAGAGGAAGGGAAAAGAGGGAGGAACATTGGTCTGAAGAGGAGAGGAGATTGGTGAATCTAGACACCCTTCTCAAAAACATGATCCTCGGGGCCGTTCCAGAAAACCTAATTCCCACACTAGTTCTTTTTCCTAGTGCTAAAACCATGTGGAATGAACTTTTAAACCAACATGAAGGAGGAGATGACACCATTGTCACCAGAAAGGTCTCCTTAAACAAGAGGTATGAGTCATTTTTTGCTCAGCCTAACGAGTCTCTCACTGGTACTTACACCAGATTTATGAGTATCATAAACCAATTGAGAGGTCTTGGGGTTGAGAAGGACAAGGATATACTTCTGGAGAAATTTTGTGACATTCTACCCACCAAATGGTCTCACATGATCCTGGTCTTGCGACAAGGAAAAACTCTGCACACACACACTCTCTCAACTCTATATGGAGCTTTCAGGTACACTGAAGAAAATCAAGCTCAGAGAGTGGTGGCAGAACAAGATGCTTTTAACCATGCCTCTAGTAGTCCTAATGTGGTTAGTCATACTGAACCACATAGTACAGCACTGATATCTTCTGAGAATGTATTTTCAATGAAGAAGATGGTGTCTGAACTCATGGATTCTGGAGAGTCCAGTCATATCTCTCCAGACTGTTGTGATGAAACTGAAGATGATGACCTTATTGCAATGATTGCTAAAACATTTAACCGTTTCAAAGCAAGAGCAAATAGGCCATATGGACAGTTTGCATCCAGTTCTTCCACTGATAAGACCAATTTGACATGCTTTAAGTATGGCAAAAAGGGTCATTTCATGAAAGAGTGCAGGTCCAACCAGTTTGTATCCAAGCCTGATCCATTCTCTTCAAATATAAGCCTGATGATAGCTATAAACTGAAATATAAAAAGCTTAAGGCCCAGATTGCTCTCATGGCACAACAAATTGAAAACAATAATAAGTGCATGATTGCAACAACTGAAGAGAAGTGGGTTCCTTCTGATGAATCATCTGCTGATGAAGAAGAAGAAAGAGATTGCTGTTACATGGCTCTGGAAGACGATGAGCACCTGGTGAAGGAAGATGTCACATCTGGACGATGGGTAGACATTGTTATTAAGAAGGTTAGTGATTATGACTGTGCAACTGACCAAGAACTAAAACTGGACATAGCTGAAGCTCTTAATTCTGATTTAATATTTGTAGAAACTGTTAGATCTGATTGTGTAAATGGTCTAGAAACAGATTCTTCTGAAATAACTGCTTTATAATCAAAGTTAAAAAAACTTCAAGACATTGAACTGGCATTTCAACCCCAGGTTCTGGTAACTGAACAATTGATTCAAGAAAAACAAGATCTTGAAGTCATTTTAGAGAAAGAAAAACTGGTGATTAAATCATGGCTAGAAACCAAAAAGCCATATGATGCTGGAGAAAAACAATTTCCTGCTCAAAAACGTGCATACTTAGATGGAAATACTCATGTAGCATCATTAATACCGGTAATCGATCGATTACCAGAGGAGTTCAGGCCCACCACTGTCTATGATGAGCCTGTAACTCCCAAGACCAATTTTTACCCAGTTCAATCCCCAGAGGTCAAGACTGGAGCATTCCAGATGACTGCTCCAGTTAAAGAGGTTTATCGGAATAAACCTTTGCCTCAGACCAATCCCCTACCTATGCCTAGGACTGGAAAGGCTAAGGTGTCATCTGAAGAAAATATTTTGTCCAGGTTAGAGAGCCAAATTCAAATTCTAACTCGTCAATCTCAAAGTTTTAATGCAAGATTAAACTTTATTGAGGGTACTTCATCTGGCCCTAGACAAAATACAAAACCTTTTGCTAAGAAAGTTAAATCTATTTCTCCAGTTGAGAAAAAGAAAAAGGTTTCAAAACTATCAACCCAGTGGTCTTTTCAACTAAGACCACTGTTGAAGAAAGTGAACTAAACCTGATTGCCCCAGGGACCTATAAGGGAGGGTCCAGTGAACCCATTAGTCGATGGGTTCCCAAATCTAACTGATAATATCTGGTGTATGTGCAGGGCGATCGAAAGAAATATATCTGGTATCT
>CM067174.1:46550674-46580481 GCA_034093135.1 Erigeron breviscapus | reverse complement strand
TTTGTTTCTATATTTTTTTAACATTATCTTTCTCAATTAAGTATAAAGTTACATGAATTTCTAATACTATAATGATTAGTTTTATAATTAATACTATATAGATAAAAGTAGGTTGTTGTAAAGTTGTTTATTAAAATTTTAAACTATTTTGTCTAGGGTCAGATGAAGTACCCTCAATAAAGTTTAATCTTGCGTTAAAACTTTGAAATTGACGAGTCAGCGTTTGAATCTGGCTCTCTAACCTGGACAAAACATTTTCATCAGATGATACCTGAGCCTTTCCAGTTGTAGGCTTAGGTAGGGGATTGTTTTGAGGTAAAGGTCTATTCTGCTTAACCTTTTTAACTGGAGCAGTCATCTGGACAGCTCCAGTCTTAACCTCTGGGCAAAGAACTGGGAAAGTATTGGCCTTGGGAGTTACAGGCTCATCATAAACAGTGGTGGGCCTGAATCCCTCTGGTAATCGATCGATTACTGGTATTAATGATGCTACATGAGTATTTCCATCCAAATATGCGCGTTTTTGAGTAGGAAATTGTTTCACACAAGCATCATATGGCTTTTTGGTTTCTAGCCATGATTTTATTACCAGTTTTTCTTTCTCTAAAATGATTTCAAGATCTTGTTTTTCTTGAATCAATTGTTCAGTTACCAGAACCTGGGCTTGAAATGCCAGTTCAATGTCTTGAAGTTCTTTTAATTTTGATTTTAAAGCAGCCATTTCAGAAGAATCTGTTTCTAGACCATTTAGACTGTCAAATCTAACAGTTTCCACAAAAGTTAAATCAGAATTTAGAGCTTCAGCGATGTCCAATTTAAGTTCAGGATTAGTTTCAAGATCATACTCACTAACCTTTTTAATAACAATGTCGACCCAACGACCAGATGTGACATCATCCCTCACCAGATGCTCTTGATCTGCCAGAGCCATAAAACAACAATCTCTTTCCTCTTCTTCATCGACTGATAAATCATTAGAGGGAACCCATGCTTCTTCAGTAGTTGCTATCATGCATTTGTTATTGTCTTCCATCTGTTTAGACAAGAGAGCAATCTGAGCCTTAAGCTTTTTGTATTTCAACTTATAGCTATCATCAGGCTTGTTATAAACTGACTGGACCTGCACTCTTTTATGAAATGACCTTTTCTGCCACACTTAAAGCATGTCAGATTGGTCTTGTCAGTGGAAGAACTTGGTGCATGTTGTCCAGTGAGCCTATTTGCTCTGGCCTTAAAACGGTTAAACGTTTTGGCCATCATTGCAACCAGGTCATCACTGTTAGTTTCATCACAGTCTGGAGAGATATCATTACAAGCTCCAGAATCCATTAGTTCAGACATCATCTTCTTCATAGAAAATACATTCTCAGAAGATATTAATGCCGCACAAGGTGGTGCAGTATTAGTGACCACTGTGGAACTACTAGAAGCATGATTAAAAGAATCTTTTTCTGCCTCAATCCTCTGGGCTTGATTTTCTTCAGTGAATCTGAAGGCACCATACAATGTTGACAAAGTATGGGAATGCAAGGTTTTACCTTGCCTCAAGACCAGAATCATGTGAGACCATTTTGTTGGAAGAATATCACAAAATTTCTCCAAAAGTATATCCTTGTCTTTTTCTACCCCTAGTCCTCTTAACTGGTTTATGATGCTCATAAATCTGGTGTAAGTACCAGTAAGGGACTCATTGGGGAGAGCAAAAAATGACTCATACTTTTTGTTTAAAGAGACTTTTCTGGTAACAACAGTATCATCACCTCCCTCATGCTGGTTCACCAGTTCATCCCACATGCTTTTGGCACTGGGATAGAGAACTAGTGTGGGAATAAGAGTTTCTGGAACAGCCCCGAGGATCATATTTTTAAGAAGTGTATCAAGATTTACTAATCTTTTCTCCTCTTCGGACCAGTGTTCCTCTCTCTTTTCCCTCCCACTTCTTGATCCTGTAGGGTCAAGAAGTGCATTGATAGGAAGTCTTGGCACATAGGGTCCTTCGTTTAAGATTTTCATCATATTCCTTTCAATACCAGTAACATGCAATATTATCCTAGCTTTCCACGTACCAAATTCATCACTGCTCCCATTGAATTTAGGAACAGGATTATTCGAGTAATGCACATGCACATGTGGAGAAGCAGGAGGAGGAGGTGGTGGATTGTTATTTCCAGTGGGTGGTTCATTAAAAATAGTTTCATGAGTTTCTTGTTGATTTTCTGGGATTGCCATCGCGAAACAGATCTAGGTAAGTATATTAACCTTCTGCTCTGATACCAATTGTAGAGTCCCTCACACGATGGTTTAACCCACGAGTGTAAAATACAAGACAAGTATGAACTAGACTTGGACTAGTATTACTTCAATATAAATATGCAAGAATATAAACAAAGTAATAAATGACTTAAGCAATATTTAAACAAGTAAATAAATGATGGAACACAAATGTAGTTTTCAAGTGTATTTTCTTTATTGAAGAATAAACAAAATACAAGATCGTTGCGGAACCTAGATATTACACGTATGTAAGTATCTAAACAATCTTTGAATTACAAGTGATCTATACTTGCTAAATAAACTCCTTTGATCGATATACTTAGAGTTGTGAAGTATAACTGTTTAGATCGAGAGTATTTAAACAAGTTCACCAATTTGCTAAAAAGTAATTTTCTCAAAGAAATGACTTTGTATTTATAGGCAATAAAATTCACCAGTGAATTTTGTGCCGTACAAATATGGTTGCATACATTTAATGATCCGACAAGAACATTAAATGTATTGGATAAGGAATAAGGATAAAGTCACATCAAGTGCAAGTGTATCCTTTTATCCAACCACCTTAACACACGTATACTTTGGTAAAGAACAAGTGGGTTGTTCTTTGGAAAGTGTGTAAAGGCTTAAAGTCAAAGTGTACTAAAATACGTCAACATAAAGTTGGTGAGTTCGTAGGGACAAGTAATATGGGATAACCGTGTCGGATAACAACCGTTAACAATAAGTAAGGATTAGGAGAACTAATCACATCCAAGGATAACCTATAAGGTTTCACATTATCACAATCAATACAAGTCAACATTCAATAATAACGATTCCATATAACGTTCAACAACGTTCCATAACAATCAATAACGATCAACAACGATGCGGTTTACATAGTTAATAATTAACAATGCGCTAACGGTGCGACTTACATCGTAAACAATGCGCTAACGGTGCGACTTACATCGTAAACAATGCGCTAACGGTGCGACTTACATCGTAAACAATGCGCTAACGGTGCGACTTATATAATGAATAATGCGCTAACATGTCCATATCAACAATTCAATCATACAATCAATCAAATCAACAATCAACAGTTAAACAAACATGTACACTTTTCAGCCCGAATCTCAATTAAGTAGGGAGGGTTTACGAAACCCACCTTAGTTGTAGTGGCAAATCAGAGCAGTAGATAATCCTCGTGACAAGTTAATCTTAGTACAACTCAAAACACTTTGCAAAGTACTTTACTATGCTCAAAATGTACTACCGGGTACCTAGAACAAGTATAAGATCAACTTATAAGCTACCACAAAGCCTAAGTGCAAAATAAGGAATTTTCAGCATGTTTCCAGCTTTGCGTTATCTACTTGACAACGACTTTGGGAAGTCAGGAAGACCAGATACAACAAAACTTAGTTCTAGACATTTGTTGGGCACTCAAAGGCCTTTTTAAAAATGTAAGGTTTGACTCTTGAAGAGCTTTAATAAAAGAGTTATGATTTTTACAAAAACAAACCTGTAGCCTCGTCAGAAATTAGACCAGTTCTGAAAAATTGTCGTTTTTGGCACTCTTCTGAGCAAAACCAGAAGAAACTTCGTTCTTATCAAATTTTACTGACACTTGGACCTTTCAAAAATATAAGATTCGTCTCCTAATTCGTCCAGATGAATCTTCTATGATGTTTGCAAGATGACTGAAAATTTCAGTCCTATAGAGTCTTTAAATTCAACTTGAAACTTCAAGTGATGAACCCAGACTTTATGGACTTGATTGTTTTGTGTTATGAATGTGAAAGAGAGAGAAAAGAGCAGATATGAATGATAGAATGATCATAAAATGCTTGCTTATATAGCCCAAGAGTTGCAACTAAGTGCCAAGAATACACACCTTGGCCATGAGGTGTTCATCATGTGTTTACATCTCATCCTTGAATGTAATGGCTGAAACTTTGGCCTTAAAACAAACTAGAATTCAGTAGGAACATGTTCATTGCATGATTACAAGCTATAATCCAAGTCTTGGTTAGTTTGTGTGGGGTTTATGTCAAGAACACAAGCTTGACTTGACTTATTGACTTTGGTTGACTCTAAACTTTGATTCTTGATTATTATTTGTGTAATTAAATGTAGTAACTAGTCTATATAAGTATAATTACTTTTATCTATGTGGTTATAAATCAATTACATGTATTTATATATTTATTAGTTATCTAGTTCAAGTACACAATTGCATATTTATTTTACTAGTATGTACAATATATCTAACTAGTTAATTGATTCCGAAATTAATAACAAAAATACTCACGAGCGTACAACTTTTATAAATTATTATAAATCCATAATATGGATAAATCATTTCATATAATATAAAGGTTGTGTCGGTTTTTGTCCTATTAATGGAATTATCATCTAACCACCGACACTGTTCCACCGACACTGTTTCACCGACACTGTTCCACCGACACTGTTGTAACCGTACATTATACTTAAGGTTTCGTATATACGTTTTTTCTGTTACCATAGTTACTCAATTATCATCTATTATATAATTTCCATAACATGTACTGGGCCAATTTCATAGTCTGCTAATATGACCCTAATTCTAGAAGTTCAAATATGACATTATAATTGGCCCAATTTACAGATAAATGTACATAATTATGTCCAAATTTCCGTTTATTGAAATAGTTAATCAAATTACATGCACAGTCAAACGGTAAAAATCATGAATGTTACACAATGTTTCTATACTCAAGCTGATGAAGACACAAACTGGTTATGGCATAAAAGGTTATCCCATTTAAATTTCAAAAATATTAATAAGTTGTCTAGAAAACAACTGGCAGATGGGATACCTTCAGTTTCCTTCAAAAAGGAAATGCCATGTCCAGGATGTGAGATGGGAAAGCAGAAACGTGCCAGTTTCAAGACCAGACAGAAATTCAGCATTACTGAACCACTTCACATGCTTCATATGGACCTCTTTGGTCCAGTGAATGTTCAGACTTGTGCTGGTAAAAGATACACCCTGGTGATCGTAGATGAATTCTCCAGATATTGTTGGGTGGTCTTTCTCAGGTCTAAAAATGAAACTGCTGCTGAAATCATCTCTCTTATCAAGCAGATTGAACTGAAGCATAAGCGAAAGGTGTGTCAGTTAAGAAGTGACAATGGAACAGAATTCCAGAATGCAACTCTGGAGAAATTCTGTACTGACACTGGCGTCTCCCAGAACTTCTCATCAGCACGCACTCCAGAGCAGAATGGAGTGGTAGAAAGGAAAAATCGAATGCTGATAGAAGCTGCCAGGAGTATGCTAGCTGAATCTGGTCTTCCTACCAGTTTCTGGGCTGAAGTAATTGCAACTGCTTGCCACACCAAATATTGGTTATTTTCACATTTTTGGATGTCCAGTTTACATCCTGAACGACTCCACTCAGTTAGGCAAATTTGATGCCAAAGCTAATGAAGGATATTTCTTAGGATATTCAGCCATTCGCAAAGCCTTCAGAGTCTACAACAAGAGACTGGAGAAGGTACAAGAGTCCATACATGTTACTTTTGATGAATCAAATAATGCAATCAATAAAAAGCCTACCCTTGATTCTCCCCCAGTAATTCCGATTATCTTCGGTGAATCTGATCTCATTAACTTCAAAGATTCACCTGAAGAAGTTTCCAGTCATTCTGACTTGGAACCAGTTCGTAAGAAGAAGATCCCTAGTTGTACACCTTATGATCCTTCAATAAGTTTCAAACTACCCAATGAACTTGTTATTGGATCAGATGTACGTACTACTCCCCCAGTATCAGTATCAGTTGAAACTATTCCTGAAATGTTTTCATATGAAGAATTTCAAACTGAACCAGTACTTCAGGAAATGCCTTCCAATGAAGAATTTCATGATGCAAATCGTGATCTTACTGATTCAGATGAAGATATTGAAATAGTTTACCAGGATTCTCATCCTGAAACTCAACTGAACTCTTGCACTGATATTGTTGTCAGTAACAATCCTGGTCAGTACTCCAGATGAACAAAAGCTCATCCTATCAATCAGATCATAGGTGACTCCAGTAGAGGAGTTCAGACCAGAAGAGCCTCCAGTGATCAATGCTTATATGTCAGTTTCTTATCACTGAATGAACCAAAGAAGATTGACGAGGCTATGGAAGATCCAAGCTGGGTGACTGCTATGCAAGAAGAGCTTCACCAGTTTGAAATGAACAAGGTTTGGTACCTGGTTCCTTTCCCAGTTGGAAAGAAAGAACCAATTGGAACAAGATGGGTCTTCAGGAACAAGGTAGATGAAGATGGCCACGTAATCAGAAACAAGGCCAGAATGGTAGCACAAGGCTACTGCCAGTCAGATATCGATTTTGATGAATCATTTGCTCCAGTGACTAGACTTGAAGCGATCAGAATATTTTTAGCATTCGCTGCTCATCATCAGTTCAAGGTCTACCAGATGGATGTAAAGAGTGCTTTCTTGAATGGAAAGCTTGAAGAAGAAGTTTTTGTCAGACAACCACCAGGTTTTGTTGATGAAAAGCATCCATATTGGGTATATCGTCTGGACAAAGCGCTTTATGGCCTCAGACAAGCCCCACGTGTAACACCCCAACTAAGGCTGAATAATGAGATGTACAGAAAGTCGAGTATTCAAAACAAAGGGTTATAAATAACATTCACCATAGCTTTATTTAATAAAAGAATTTTACAAATGCACAAGCATGTGAACCAATCCCCAAGTACAATGCGTCCACCGCACTTGGATATTAAGTCCACGAGACAATTAACAAATACGTGAAATGATATTCTATAATGATCAAGGCGGATTCCATTGCCCATCACAAGGTTTGATTTTTGACTCCAAAGTGTAATGCAAACAATCATGGTGCATACATTTCCTCAAGGCTAAGGCTAAATCCTGAAAAGCATGAAGAAAAAGTGTCAACTACGAAAATGTAGTTGGTGAGTACATAGGTTTGCAAGTAAACCTCGTTACATATCCATTTCAAAACAAACTTAGAAAATATATTATTTCATGTCAATTCACCCAAACCACATGACCGACAAAAATTCCCATATCAAACCATCAAGTTTTCAAAATACCATAACGTCATTTCAAGGAGTTGAGAAATCCATGGTAAATTATAAAGTTCTCATTTGTCACATTTATCGTGGCAGAAAAATATATCGATCGATTAATCATTCATCATACCAAAACCATTCGGTCATCAATACTTCAATATCGCCAATTTCAACAACTTTCGAGATTCCATATAAGGTCCAATACCCAAACCGTATGTTCAATCCATAATATCCAACCATAAGTAATAATCAATAATATTTAGCCAAAGGCATAATTCGATGAGTTTGTCTTGAGCCACTACTAAGACCCTTTCACGTCCAAATAATAATAATGATGATATGTCCCGAAGATATGATAACAGTAGCACATGCTGTCAATCACGTGCAATAATAATAATAAAGGGGTCGTGCCATGGAGACGACCAATAATATATAAAGTAGATTAGAGTACCCCATGACAGACACCATTGAAGGCGACCATGTAGGCGGCCAATCAACCTGTCGCCACTGATGTGAGTGAGGGGACGAATCCTAGTTGCGCAACCCTCTAACTACAGGCCTCAATGAGTTACAAGACTATCCCTACGATAGTACTAATATACGTAAGTTCCTATCTTAAGCCATCACTTAGAAATGCCACTTTCATTATGTTGTCATCAATTTTGGGATCCAAGTGTATTGCTAATATTCGCATCTTTTTGGTTGTAGGGATTGATGGTGAAAAAGGTCACTTTCAATATACATGTAGTTATAAGTTGTTAGAATTTCGGTAACTTGCCTTTATTTGTGGTTTCGTTTGGCATCTTAGGTTATCATATGGGAATGCCATATTAAGTTATGTTCTTTTAAACATCATTGGATGTGTAACCATTTTAATACTAAATAGCATTTGTGATATCAATTTATAGTTTGGTTAACGTAATTACTTATGTCCATTCTACTTAATCATCCTTTTGTGTTACTTTGATTACGCTTATCTTTTACTCACATATTCCTCAATATGTCTTATGATTATTCGGGTTTATGAAATTCGCTTAGGTGTTATGGGCCATCACCAATTGGGCCTAAGTGTTATGGGCTTTTAAGTGACTTGGGCTTAATTTAGTTATTGGGCTTGACCTTATTTGGGTTATGTGCTTAATGAGTTATATTGGTTATTGGGCTATATGGGTTATTGGGCCAAGTGGGCCTACTGATTTATGTTCCTTGTGGGTTCACTAATTGGGCCGGGCTAGCCCATTAACTCCTTAGTTCATTACATAGCCCATCACACAAGTTATAAGATTACTTACAAATTTTCTGTTTTTATACAACAGATTTATGAGATGTTGGCCACTAATTCGGGGTTAAAGCTAATTATTTGGACCTCCTGATTTTTATACAACAACCTATATGTGTCCACTTATTTTGTGAATTTTGGATTAATTTATAAAGAATGTTTACTACCTCTAAATATTTTTATAAATGGAAGTGGTCAAAACAGTCACTGTTTTGCATACTCGAAAGTTTTATAAAAGTTCTTTGGGTTTTGCTCTTAATAAAAATTCCATGATTTTATTTTAAGTTTAGGACACATTGAACCTACTTTCCACCAAGTATGGCCTCCTGGAACTTTATGGATTAGGATATAAAAATTGTTAAAGTTGGTAAAATATTCAGACAAAAATACAGTTTTGACCCGTTTTAGTAGAAAAATCATATCTTTTGTTTGGTTCAGTATTTTTGAGTAATTCTAGTTGGTGGTTAAAGTTAACTTGTTTATCTACAACTTTTATTTTGAAAGTTTTTATTGAAACGGCCCTCACATGTTCGGTTTACCCGTTCCAAGACAGAAGATTGATTCTGCCAGCTTATTTTGTTTACCCAATGCATGCCTTTACTTTATGGCTTCATCCAACACTCATTTTGGTAACCCCAATACATTTTATTCATCTTAATTCATCTCTTACACTTTCATTAGTGTTTCTCCAGATTTCATTTCATATTTTATGGACAAATTACTTGATTAAAGTGAGGATGTATATATATGTGTTCTTGTGTTTTTCGGTTAGAGATTTTGGACATAGTTTTGGATGGATTCATGTAAGATTCATATTTCTTGCAACATATGTATAAAATCCAGAATATTAACCTTTATTTAACATGAAAAATCATACTAAATGATAAATCAAAGATCCATCTCAAATTCCATAACAAAAACTATCTCAAAACTACTTGAATCTATACATGCATGTTAAGATCTAACCATTTTACATACAAATAAGTTATAATCTTTCATATACCTTTTGAAAACTCCTTTATATTCAAAAATCACAGAATATGAACATATACCTTTCATCAAAAATCAGATTTTTAACAAGATCCTTTCATCATTTTAAAAGCTAAATCGAAAAGACACACTTTTGGTCTTGACATGGGTTGGATCATCGAATCTCCTCATAGATCTCGACATGCATGTGTCTATATATATATATATATATATATATATATATATATATATATATATATATATATATATATATATATATATATATATATATATATATATATATATATATATATATATATATATATATATATATATATATATATATATATATATATATATATATATATATATATATATATATATATATATATATATATATATATATATATATATATATATATATATATATATATATATATATATATATATATATATATATATATATATATATATATATATATATATATATATATATATATATATATATATATATATATATATATATATATATATATATATATATATATATATATATATATATATATATATATATATATATATATATATATATATATATATATATATATATATATATATATATATATATATATATATATATATATATATATATATATATATATATATATATATATATATATATATATATATATATATATATATATATATATATATATATATATATATATATATATATATATATATATATATATATATATATATATATATATATATATATATATATATATATATATATATATATATATATATATATATATATATATATATATATATATATATATATATATATATATATATATATATATATATATATATATATATATATATATATATATATATATATATATATATATATATATATATATATATATATATATATATATATATATATATATATATATATATATATATATATATATATATATATATATATATATATATATATATATATATATATATATATATATATATATATATATATATATATATATATATATATATATATATATATATATATATATATATATATATATATATATATATATATATATATATATATATATATATATATATATATATATATATATATATATATATATATATATATATATATATATATATATATATATATATATATATATATATATATATATATATATATATATATATATATATATATATATATATATATATATATATATATATATATATATATATATATATATATATATATATATATATATATATATATATATATATATATATATATATATATATATATATATATATATATATATATATATATATATATATATATATATATATATATATATATATATATATATATATATATATATATATATATATATATATATATATATATATATATATATATATATATATATATATATATATATATATATATATATATATATATATATATATATATATATATATATATATATATATATATATATATATATATATATATATATATATATATATATATATATATATATATATATATATATATATATATATATATATATATATATATATATATATATATATATATATATATATATATATATATATATATATATATATATATATATATATATATATATATATATATATATATATATATATATATATATATATATATATATATATATATATATATATATATATATATATATATATATATATATATATATATATATATATATATATATATATATATATATATATATATATATATATATATATATATATATATATATATATATATATATATATATATATATATATATATATATATATATATATATATATATATATATATATATATATATATATATATATATATATATATATATATATATATATATATATATATATATATATATATATATATATATATATATATATATATATATATATATATATATATATATATATATATATATATATATATATATATATATATATATATATATATATATATATATATATATATATATATATATATATATATATATATATATATATATATATATATATATATCTTGACATATTGGATCATCGAATCTCCTCATAGATCTCGACATGCATGTGTCTTAGTGAGTGATTCTACCAACATCAAGACTCCCTCCTCAAGATTAACAAGAAAATAAGAATAAAATACAAGTTTCATGAAAAGCTTTTTGAAGAAACATGATTAAAACAAGTTGTTGAACAAGAAAAGAGTGTTTCTAACTACCTTCAAAGACTCGATTATATGTGAAGAAGGGGCTGATTTTCGTGACATTCAAGACAACCAAATGACTCCATACTTGACCTTAGATGATGAATTAACAAGAAAAGTTATTATTACAATAGTTTAGATTAGATTTAAGCTCCATTTTTCCTTGCAAAATCCGAAAATGGTGAAGAAAGTGTGAAGAGAAGTTGAGAGAAAGTTTTAAGATGTGTGTGTGTTTGTTTTGTGTAAAATGCAAGAGTGGGTGAGGTCTTGGGGTCATAAAAACGTGGCTAGGGTTTGTGTAGTGGGTTATGTGCTTGTTTATTGGTCAAGAGGAGTATTGGGGATGCATGGATTGGTTAACTCATGTGGGGTGGTGTTTGGTGATGTATTTGGGTGGTGTGTGTGTGGAAAGGGGGTGTTTAGCCGAAAATTTCAAGAAAAGGGCACAAATTTTAAAAGCAAATTTATATAAAAGTCTTACATTTTGTAAAAATAAGTCCTAGTTGCATCCTACATATTTATTAGCTAGCATAAGTGCATATGTATATTATAATTGTCTCAATTTTAACTGTAGTTGAGTGTGTTTACTTCATTGGAAGTATATAATTACTTGGATGCATATATACATATATATACTTTTATAAGAGTGTTGTGATTTAATTTAAATAAGTTTGGGAGTTCCTTGTTCATTTTGTTTTCCATATGTATGTATTTTGATCGCGTATATATATATATATATATATATATATATATATATATATTTGTTTTCCATATGTATGTATTTTGATCGCGTATATATATATATTGGTACTAAACAACATAGAAATTGATAGTGTACATTATATTATTTGAGTCGTTGGTTATATTTTGGTTACATCGATACATGCTTGTTAAATATATATGTTTATTAAGTGGTCATTAATTTATTTTCCTTGAGATTGGCTTGAATGATTATAGTTTTTTTTTTTTAGGCATTTCTAAAATGGCTAGCTATCTTTGAGCATTCCATTGAACTAGAAGGTAAATATCACTATGTCTAAATGTCTTGAAAGTCAATTCTCTTAATAAACCTCTAGGGATAGATACCTAGATAAGTCCAAGTAGATTGTCCTAGTCGGATTTTGAGGGTTGTTACACCACGTGTCTGGTATGACACTCTGACTAAACATTTATTGAAAAATGGTTTCAAAAGAGGTGCAATTGACAATACCTTATTTATTCTTCATGAAGAAGGTAATCTGTTAATGGTACAAATTTATGTTGATGATATTATTTTTGGGTCTACTGATGAAAACATGTGCAAGAAATTTTCAAAAATAATGTCAACTGAATATGAAATGAGTTTGATGGGTGAATTAACTTTTTTTCTAGGATTCCAGATTAAACAGACCAGAGATGGTATTTTTATTAATCAAGAAAAATATGTTAGAGATCTTTTAAAGAAATTTGATATGAACTCTTCACCATCTAAACCAACTCCAATTTCTGCACCACTGACACTGGACTCTGATCCAGATGGTAAACCAGTGAACACCATTGTCTACAGAGGCATGGTTGGTTCACTGATGTATTTAACTTCCAGTAGACCAGATATTATGTTTTCAACATGTTTATGTGCCAGATATCAGTCTAATCCAAAGGAATCTCATATGCTTGCTGTAAAGCGCATACTGAAGTACCTTAAAGGTGTCCCCAGTTTGGGTCTTTGGTATCCCAAAGGCTCAGGCATGGATCTAATGGGTTATTCAGATTCAGATCATGCAGGTTGTAAGATAGACAGGAAATCCACTAATGATGGATGTCATTTCCTTGGTGGCAAACTGGTCAGCTGGACCAGTAAGAAGCAAACTTTAGTTTCATTGTCCACTGCTAAAGCTAAATACGTATCTGCAGCCAGTTGTTGTGATCAGATACTCTGGATGAAGAACCAGTTGCTTGATTATGGTATTAAGTATTCAAAGACCCCAATCTTTTGCGATAATACCAGTGCCATAGCTATCTCGAACAATCCAGTCATGCACTCCAAGACGAAGCACATTGATCTCAGGTATCACTTCATTCGTGATCATATTATGAAAAACAACATTGAACTCCATTTTATTCCCACGGACAAACAACTCGCTGACATTTTTACTAAACCTCTGGATGTCAAAACTTTTGAATATCTTGTTAGTGAGTTGGGAATGTTAAACCCTTAAATCTGGAACCTTGGTATTGAACGCCATTGTGTACTACTGAGGATCTTTGATTTAAAGATTTATAAATTTATGACTGCTCAGATATTGAACGCCGTTGTGTACTATATTTGCATTAATAGATATCTGGATCAACATTCCAGGTGGGAAGACTTGAAAGATATTTTTGTTCTTAAAAATGTTTTATTTTTCAGCGGGAATTTATTTATTTATTTTCTCACTGGACAAATTCTTCAGAAAATATTATTGGTACTTTGTAAATGTGTCCCTCTCACTGGTTAGATAGATTGAAGTGCATGTTTAAGGTGACTTTTTGTCTCCTTGTAAATGTGTCCCTCTCATTTGTCTGTATTAGTTGACGTGCATGTTTGAGGTTACCAGTATCTTTCAAAATGGTTTTCACTGGTACTTTACTGGAGTGTCCCTCCAGTGTACCATCAGTGCATGCTTCACTGGACTAATCCACCAGTGATACTGGAGTGTCCAGTCAACCTCCAGATGCATTGATATGTCAGTCATAATATTTTTAATACTTGGTCATTGTGTGTGCCACGTATGCAAAATCTTTTTGAAAAGATATTTATCTTATTATCTACGTGGCATGTAAATTTTTCAAAGAAATGATGGTATTTTTACCTTGGAAAGACAAAAAGTGCAACTTGATACTGTTTGTAGGCTGTAAACCGTCACACATTTATGTGTGATGTGATGTAATTAATGCGGATCTCAGAACCCGATCAAAATTTTATTTGATAATTTGAATCTAACCGTTTGAGTTCCACATTCTCTCTCTTATATATACCCACTTTCAATTTCATTTGCATTTACTTCGAACATATTTACTCCCAAATCCTTTCAAATTCCTTCATTTAATTTCTTCAGTCAATTCCAATCATAATCATCTCTCATATTTACTTCATTTCCATTCAATTCTTCATCAAAACCCTAAATATTCCAATTTCATCTTCATTTATCTAACATATTCAAATGGCACCAAGACAATCAAACTCACTCAAAAATATGCTCCTGTTCCAAATGTTGTTAAAGCACGCCATATTACTCTTGAGGCTAAAGCCATAAGAATAAATATGAATAACTGGATGGCAAAGATCTCACTTTCTAGTGCTCATAATGCCCGTTCCGTTATTGGGAGATTAAATACATTTTTTCTCTCATGTCCACTCTATGGTGCTCTCACTCGTAATCCAGGTAAAATGTATCATGATTACCTGTGTGAATTTTGGTATTCTGCGGTGTATGTTGAAACCACTAAAACCATCAACTACACACTGCAACAAGGCACCAGATCGTTCACTCTCTCTGTCGATTCTCTCAGAGCAGCTCTTCAATTAAATTATTTTTCTGAGAATGAAATGGCAATTCCACTCCCTACTGGTATAAATTTCAGGGGTGTGTGCAGATTAATGGGGCACACTGAAATTGTGGATGAACATGGCCAGTTGTTGAGGAAAGGCACTATTTACATGAGTAAGTTAACAGACTCTTGGAGATATTTCTTCACTCATATTGTTGAGTGCTTAGGTGGCAGTTCTGGAGGTTTAGATCAGATTAATCAAATGCAGCTCCAAATTGCCTACTATTTGTGGTTTGGGTACAGGGTTGATTTCGCCCAGATTTTCTTTGATGATCTGGTGGACCGTCTGAAAGTGAAAGGTAGAAAACCACACATTCCATACATTCGTTTTCTTTCACTGGTATTTTTAAGAGCCCTAGGTGCTGAATATGATTATGAAACAAATCACTTTTCGGTGTGTGAATATATGAGGGAGTTAAGTCACCTAAAATCAAGAACTGGTGAGGTAGATATTTCTCAGACCATGCTAACTTTTCAAAGGGAAGAAGTAGAGGCACCAGGTAATGGTCAAGTTGGTGAAGGACCCTCCGGTGACCAAGATGTTCAGATTATAGAAGCTGTACAACCCATCAGACAAGTGGCTCCTGAAGGTCAACAACCAAATGTTGAGCCTTACAGACGACCAAGATCAAATAGGCGTCTGATGAGAGATGGAGTTCAGGTGAATCCAGAAAGACATCCTGGTGATGTAATGAACATTGATGGGTCTCCTATTTTTGAAGAGGAGAATGTTGAAAATATACAAGTTATTGAGCAGACAGAAAATGTTGTACAGACTGTCGTGCAAGAAGAAAATGTGGCTCAGATTGTTAAGCAGGTTGTTGAGCAGGTAGAACAAATTGTTCAGGCTGATGAACAAGTATCTGGTGAGCAAGAGGCTCGAATCGATTTGAATGGTGAAGCAGGTGAACAAGCTGGTGAACTGGTTGGTGCTCAGGCTGGTGATACAACTGTTGGTGAAATGTTTTGGGATGAGGCTGATTCTCCCATGTCAGAAGATCAGAATTTTGATGTCATTATGAACTTTCTGGGTGAGGATGTTGTACAAGTTGAAAGTCTACCAGAAATGCCACCACCTCCACCAGAAACAAATATGCCGCCACCAGAATCAGAAATGCCACCACCCCCCACCAAATATCCACCACCACGCCACCACCACCACCCCCACCAGACTCAAACATGCCACCACCACCACCACCTTCAATTCCATAAAATACTCAATACTTCACTCCTCCAACCATTCAAACTTCACAATCTCAACCTCCATCACTTGAAACTCCAGTCAACGTATCTGAACAACGTGTGCTGGACTCAACAGTTGTTACTGATGAAACTGCAACTGAAGAGGTCTGGGCACAAGTACCCTTCATGAACAGAATGACTTCAAATCTTGAACCTCCCAGTGGTCTCTCCACTTCGTCTTCAGCCGAGGTCCAAGGCCTTTTAAGTAAGGTGGCGGACCTGGAGAGATCACTCCAGTCATCATCCTAGGTTGTTTCCGATTTTAAATCTTTATTATCAAACAATCTAGCATCTGAAATGAATATATTTGCTGGGAATGAAAAGCTTGTTTTTGAGAAGCTGGATGAGCTGGTACTGGCCACTAATAACAACACTGAAAACATCAAAGTGGCAGTCCAGGGATTGGAGACAGGACTGGTGAATGCTTTTCAGACTGCAATGAAAGGTGAACTTGTTCAACAATGAAAACATCAAAGTGGCAGTCCAGGGATTGGAGACAGGACTGGTGAATGCTGTTCAGACTGCAGTGAAAGGTGAACTTGTTCAACCACTGACAGGTCTGAAGGATGAGGTTCAGAAGTTGGTTACTAGGGTTAGTTCATTGGAAAGCAGGCCCACACTTGATCAGGCTGCTGTTGTTAGCACGATTAGTGATGAATGTGCAAAGAAGTTCAGACTTAGTATGTTGAAAGAAATATCTGAAGAAATTTCTGGGTCTGTTCTTCGAACTATTCAAGATGGGTTGTTACCCCAAGTGGACAAGTTGATAGAAAAAGAATTGCCAAAGCACTTGCCTCAAGAAGTTGAATTTGTTATAAAGGAAGTGCAGGCACTTAAAAAAATTGTGAATGATATAACTCCAGTGGCTGGAAGAACGTTTGGTGAACTGGACAGAAACATGCTTGAACAATTATGGAATGATCTCAAGTCAGGTACTAGTGATCATTCCAAGGGGAAAAAGTCGTCTGGTGTCCAAGAAGGTTTGATTAGAAAGAAGAAAGAAGTTGTGGCCAGTGCTGTTGAAAAGGCCTTTGCTACTGAAAGCATTGTGCAACAAAAACAAGTGACTGGTACTGATGCCAGTGCACGATTAGCACAGAGAGCATTTGGCACTGAAGCCACTACGCAGGTTGAAGAGGCTGCTGGTACTGAAGCCAGTGAGGCCCAGTTTGAATCTTTCCTAGATATCCCAACAACTCTGAAGTCTTTAAAAGGAAAAGAACAAATGGTATCTGGTGAAGAAGAACAAACTGTTGAAGGTTCATCAGAGTTTCCCACTGCTGATGATGAAACCTCTAAGAAACTGGAACAAGAATGTATTATGATAGAGATCTTTAAGAGAAATCAAAAAGATGAACTGCTGGCCCATCATAGGGAGATGGCAACTATGGGGACTCTGGATTCTTATAATGCTGGCAGGTTGGGCATAAACATTGATGTGTACAAAAAGATGAAGGAAGACCCCAGAGTTCATCAATGTCTGAATGCATTGAATGATGTTCATGTACGCTCCTTTTACGCTGAAGAAGAACAGATTTATGATTCAATAATTTATGGTGTTAGTGTACCAGAACTTATCAGGCAGAGGAAGGAGGAACTGGTGAACCTCCAGAAGAAGATAAGGAAAAATTGGTGATCTGGAGTTAGAGTACAGGAAGAAATTGACAGGCTTACCTAAGCTTACTGCCAAACAGCTCAAAGCAATTAAAGATGCAGATATGAGCACATTCATTCCCCTAGATACTTCTCTGAAAATCAATCGTCAACAACTCCAGTCTGCTGTAGAACAACAGAGAGTATCAAAGGAAACTGAAGCAATGATCCAGACAGCCAAATGGAAAGACAAATATAATGAAATGTTGAATTTCAGGGCTGATGCCAGAAGGATCACTGGTGCAGAGATTAAGCTTGCTGATAATCATGAAGGTATGTCAAAGTTTGAAATAAAGTTGACCAGGGAAGGTAACTTTACTGATGAAAGAAAGAGTACTTCAGTCCAGGCGTTTGGATGGAGTGAACTGAAGGAGATTGCCTTAACGTTCAGGGGAAGACAAATTTGTCGTCTGACGTTAAATCATTTCTGAAGAGGGTTGAGAAGGTATGGAGAAGAAAGCAACAGATGGAAGTTGCAATAGGCATGAAATCGCCAGAATCAGTACCATATTCTCCATCACCAAAGAGAAAGGCTTCTGAAGATGCTCCAGGACAGACATCGAAGAGAAGGGCCTGACTCTTATATCATTTACTTATTGAAATTTATCGTTTGATAAAAAATTGTAACTATTTATCAGTTGATGTATGTAATATTAGTTGCAATTTTTAATTCATAAAAGTAAATGATCAGATTTAGTCTAAGTTAGAACTTAAAAGATGAACTGCTGGCCCATCATAGGGAGATGGCAACTATGGGGACTCTGGATTCTTATAATGCTGGCAGGTTGGGCATAAACATTGATGTGTACAAAAAGATGAAGGAAGACCCCAGAGTTCATCAATGTCTGAATGCATTGAATGATGTTCATGTACGCTCCTTTTACGCTGAAGAAGAACAGATTTATGATTCAATAATTTATGGTGTTAGTGTACCAGAACTTATCAGGCAGAGGAAGGAGGAACTGGTGAACCTCCAGAAGAAGATAAGGAAAAATTGGTGATCTGGAGTTAGAGTACAGGAAGAAATTGACAGGCTTACCTAAGCTTACTGCCAAACAGCTCAAAGCAATTAAAGATGCAGATATGAGCACATTCATTCCCCTAGATACTTCTCTGAAAATCAATCGTCAACAACTCCAGTCTGCTGTAGAACAACAGAGAGTATCAAAGGAAACTGAAGCAATGATCCAGACAGCCAAATGGAAAGACAAATATAATGAAATGTTGAATTTCAGGGCTGATGCCAGAAGGATCACTGGTGCAGAGATTAAGCTTGCTGATAATCATGAAGGTATGTCAAAGTTTGAAATAAAGTTGACCAGGGAAGGTAACTTTACTGATGAAAGAAAGAGTACTTCAGTCCAGGCGTTTGGATGGAGTGAACTGAAGGAGATTCCCTTAACGTTCTGGGGTAAGACAAATTTGTCGTCTGACGTTAAATCATTTCTGAAGAGGGTTGAGAAGGTATGGAGAAGAAAGCAACAGATGGAAGTTGCAATAGGCATGAAATCGCCAGAATCAGTACCATATTCTCCATCACCAAAGAGAAAGGCTTCTGAAGATGCTCCAGGACAGACATCGAAGAGAAGGGCCTGACTCTTATATCATTTACTTATTGAAATTTATCGTTTGATAAAAAATTGTAACTATTTATCAGTTGATGTATGTAATATTAGTTGCAATTTTTAATTCATAAAAGTAAATGATCAGATTTAGTCTAAGTTAGAACTTAAAAGATGAAACTGAAAACACTCATGATCTATAAAGTGTTTTCCAGTAACTTAGATTTTTTAGACTAAAATCAAAACTTGTGTTTTTCAAAGCATACAAAGTTGTATAGATATAAGCTTGAAAACACTTGCATTATTTCTAAACAAATAGGGGAATTTGTTAGGTCCAGATTTACTGGACTCGCTCCAGACTCGACTACTAGAGCCTTATTGAAGATCTGTCCAGAAATGATAATTACTGGACCTACTCCAGACTTGGAAACTGGAGTCCCTCTGAAGATTTGTTCAGAAATAATGGAAGACCAGTGAGCAAATACTTGAATAGGAAATCTGGAGTATTCTCCAGATTAGCTCACTGGACTTCACCCAGTCCAGATCTATTCTACTGAAGACATTCTCACTGAAGTCAAAGACTGAAGTCTGAAGAAAGAAGACTGACAAACAGTGGAGCCCACTGACAGTCTTACCAGATCTCCTACTAGAGCCTTTATTAGTATTCTAGACCTTACAAGTCTGAACACTGATATCGAGGAATTGATTTTATGCCTTTACACACTTTTACCCGGACATCCCAATTGTCTATTGATAAAAGTATATACGTGTGTAAAGGTGGTTGGTTAAAAGGACTTTATCCTTGTACCTTAACCAATGCATTTAATAACCTTGTCGGTTCATTAAATGCATGCAACCATATTTGTACGGGAAATAAATTCATTGTTGAATTTATCTGCCTATAAATACAAAGTCATATTTCTCGTTCAAATTACTTTTTAGCAATTTGGTGAACTTGCTTAAATACTCTCGATCTAAACAGTTATACTTCACAACTCTAAGTATATCGACCAAAGGAGATTATTTAGCAAGTATAGATCACTTGTAATTCAAAGATTGTTTAGATAGTTACATACTTGTAATATCTAGGTTCCACAACAATCTTGTATTTTGTTTATCATCAATAAAGAAAATACACTTGAAAATTACATTCGTGTTCCATCATTTATTTACTTGTTTAAATATTGCTTAAGTCGTTTATTGCTTTATTTATATTCTTGCATTTATATTTAAAGTAATACTAGTCCGATTCTAGTTCATACTTGACTTGTTATTTTACACTCGTGGGTTAAACCATCGTGTGAGGGACTTTACACCTAAACTCTAGGGTAAAACCCTAATGACCTAACTTATTCCCCAAGGTGAGTTCCCCTTATAAATAGAGGTTCTCATCATTGGATGGAGACATGTTCTCTTCACCCTAAAAACACATACATTCTTTCCACACCTAAGGTGGACGGCTTCTCTTCTATGGAGAATCCCCACTGCCAACACAAACACCTCCGATATAATGGCGTAAAGCTGCTTCCACACCTTCTGACCGGTAGGGAATCGCCAATAAATCATTCAAAACCCCTCCTTGTTTCCGATCGAAGGTCCATGCGATTCTTGGATCAAACGCCCATCAAACTAATTTCATACTCAGAAGACATTATTTCAGAAAATGTTTCACACATTTTGTTATTTGTAGACCCAAACACAATATCATCAACATAAACTTGTACAAGTAAGATATCACTTTTATCATGCAATATGAATAAAGTGTTATCTATTGCACCTCTTTTAAAACCATTATCCAGAAGATGTTTAGTGAGAGTATCATACCAGGCTCTAGGTACTTGTCTTAGACCATATAAAGCTTTGTTCAGTCTGTACACCCAGTGAGGTTTTTCTTCATTGACGAACTCTGGTGGCTGATATACATAAACAACTTCTTCCAATTCACCATTCAAAAAAGCACTTTTAACGTCCATCTGATAGACCTTGAACTCATGATGAGCTGCAAAAGCTAAGAAATTTCTGATAGCTTCTAGTCTAGCAACTGGAGCAAAAGTTTCATCAAAATCTACTCCTTCTTCTTGAGAGTAACCCTTTGCAACTAGTCTTGCCTTGTTTCGAATCACATGACCATCTTCATCCATCTTGTTTCTTAAGACCCATATTGTCATAATTAGTTCTTTCTTCAGATTACTGGGACATGGAACAAGTTCCCAAACATTGTTCCTCTTAAACTGCTTGAGCTCATCTTGCATGGCTTCAACCCAACTTGGGTCTTCCATAGCCTCGTCAATCTTCTTCGGTTCTATCAGTGATAGGAAGCTGACATTTAGGCATTGATCGCCTGTGGCTCTTCTGGTCTGAACCCCTCTACTTCGATCTCCAATAATTTGCTCGATTGGATGTGATCTCGTATACTTAGAGTAATGACCAGGAAAAACAATGATATCAATGCAAGATGTCCTCTGATTCACTTCAGGAGGAGGTTCAGAGAAAACAATTTCAGTTTCCTCATCTTCTTCCTGCAGCTCATGACTTGCATCATGAAACTCTTCAGATTGGGGTAAATCAGTGGAAACTGGTATCTGGTTGGAAGCAGCACGTACATCTGATCCAATAGTCAATTCAGAAGGTAGTTTAAAACTTACTGAATGATAGAATGGAATGTTGCTTGGCGGGATTTTAGCTGGTTCTGAACTGATATGATCAGAGGCAGGTTCAGGTGACTGATTAGATTGGGCAATGGGATTAGATTCACCAAAAATAATTGGACTGTCTGAGGGTGGTACAGGAGTTGGTTTATTGAAGATTGCAGAATTTGATTCATCAAAGGTAACATGAATTGACTCATCAACCTTACTAAGTCTCTTGTTATAAACTCTAAAGGCTTTGCGAATTGTTGAATAACCTAGGAAGTAACCTTCATCAGCTTTAGCATCAAACTTTCCCAGCTGACTGGAATCATTAAGAATGTATACTGGACATCCAAAGACATGGAAGTATCCAATATTAGGCTTTCTGTTTAGGAAGACCAGATTCATTTAGCATACTTCTAGCAGCTTCAATCAGCGTCCGATTCTTTCTTTCTACTACACCATTCTGCTCTAGTGTATGGGCTGAGGAGAAGTTCTGAGATATGCCAGTTTCAGTGCAGAATGACTCTAAGGTGGCATATCTGAATTCAGTGCCATTTTCACTTCTGAGCTGACAAACTTTTCGCTTATGCTTGAGTTCAATTTGTTTAATGAGGGCAATGATTTCAGTAGCAGCTTCATTTTTTGTTCTGAGGAAGATAACCCAACAATATCTTGAATATTCATCAACAACTACAAGGGTGTACTTCTTCCCTGCTCTTGTCTGAACGTTCACAGGACCAAAAAGATCCATGTAAAGAATTCAGGGATGCTGAAATTTTGCTTGGTCTTGAAAGATGCTCTTTTCTTTTTGCCCATTTCACAACCTGGACATAGATTGTTGATGAGCGTGCATATTATGATAAAAACCCCTATCGAAAGGCTTCATTTCTATGTCTAAATGAGTTATTATTCCAGAACTATTGGTACTTAATGGAATCGTATGTTTATTCAGGTTCACGGAAGATGCGAGAGAGGGTAAATGACATCAAGTGACTCAAGAAGGAAGCCTATGAAGTTACAAGACACAAGGAAGTGATTCGGGAGCCGAATGAAGAAGTACGTGATGAAACAGCAGCCACCAGCGCCGCTGGCACATATGCCAGTGCCGCTGGCAAGCACCCAGTGCCGCTCCTTGAAGACCAGCGCCGGTGGCCCAGTAAAATCCACACCCAGCGCCGCTGGGCGGCCCAGATTTGAAACCGACTTAAACACCTATTTAAGTCGAACTAACCCTCAAAACCCTTAGAGAAAGCCGATTCAGCAGCCCTAGCCGTCCACTATCAACCCTAGTTCGTAGTTGCAGATTTCCAGAAGGTTTTGGAGCTTCTAACACCTTTCGATCTTCATCCGCAGTCTAGATCTTATCTTTTATATTTACTTTCTGTAAGTTCCAACTCAATAGATGGTACTACCTGAAGACACCTCTATGTCGATGGTGGAGTTACTTTGCAATATAAACGCTGAACTGGAGACGACCAGTTACAGAGAGTATATACCAAGTTCTAGATAGATTACTTATTTAAGTGACAATAACTAAAGAACAATGCAATAATATAAAATACTTGTAAAGTAAATTGGTGAGACAATATGTAATTTTCAAGTGTAACTTATTTATTAACTTTAAATAAATTACAAGGTTGTTGCGGAACCAAGATAATACAAGTATGTAAATATCCTAACAACCTATGAACTACAATTGATCTACACTTGGAATTTCTCTGAACAATCGAAACACTTAAAGTTGTGAAATGTTCCTTTTTACGATTGAGAGAATATTGCACAAGTTCACCAAGAATATTGCAGGTATGCTAAGTGTGAAGTGTTCTCACTTGTTATTCTTGTTGTGCAATGACTTGTATTTATAGTCAAAGTTAACATTGGGATGTTAACTTTGGCCGTACAAATATGGTTGAAAACATTTAAGTAATAACATTTAATTCCTTAAAATGCTGTGTAAAGTTGCAGTATAAAGCAACTTTACTCAACCAGCTTTATGTACCTTTTTGTACTTAAATAATAAGATAAATCTTATTATCCGGGTAATAGCACATAAAGCATAAAAGTCAATTCCTCGTAATCAGTGTAAAGCTTTGTAAGAGCTTTCCACTGACGGTCTCCAGTTTGTAACTGACTAGAATGTCAACTGGGCTTCGCTGCCATTGTTATTCTCTATCTTCCACTTGTTGTCTTCGACTCCAACTGGAAGGATTCTTCAACTGGTCAGTTCTCAACTGGAGGAAGTCTTCAGTTGCGTTGACTGTACGATGCAA
Organism: Erigeron breviscapus; assembly: GCA_034093135.1. Taxonomy (NCBI): domain Eukaryota; kingdom Viridiplantae; phylum Streptophyta; class Magnoliopsida; order Asterales; family Asteraceae; genus Erigeron; species Erigeron breviscapus. The sequence goes on along the minus strand of CM067174.1, from coordinate 46,555,635 downwards.
CTGGACTTTAATATATTTCTGGACAAATCTTCTTGGTCTCCAGGTGCAACTGGAGACTGGCTAGTTTCACTGAAACTGGTCCTAACAAATTCCCCCTATTTGTCCAGAAATATTGCCAAGTCTTTTTCAGTTCTTGTATCTGTACAAGTGTGAACTGGAGAGACTTGTTCGATTAAATCTATCTAAGTTTTCCAAGGCATTTTTATAAATCAATAAATGCCTTGGGTTTTTTTTTTAAGTTTGTTAGATCTAATCTATTATCTACCTTGTGGTTTCAAACTGGTAACTTCATTTATACAAGGAAAAGAAGTTTACACAAGTTACAGAATGTAAATAAAATTACAAGTAGATAAATTGAAAAGAGAACTTAATTAGATGGCCCTTCGCCAGTTCGTCTTCTCTTTGACACTGAAGAGATAGGTTGTGAATCTTCAGGATCAATGTTCAACTTCAGCTCCAGATTCTCTTTGTGTTGAATCTTGCCCTTCAAGAAGTTGACCCATGCTTTCTCAAACCTATTCTTTTGCGCCTTTGCTTCCAAAAAGTTCACCATTTCCACCCATTCAGAGAACCCATATTGCATTGCACCAGGATTGTCAGTTTTAACCAGTGGCCCTCTGGCATAACTAACTTCAACATGAAAGTGCTTGGTGCCTGGCTTGATAGTAACAAACACACCATTAATTACCCCATGGTGTCTTCTGGTTGCCATGATCTGGGAGTAATACTCTCTTGCTTCAGATTCATTTGTTATTTTAATACTCCCAGCTCCAGCAGCCAGTACAACAAACTTGATGTCATCATTCGATACATCGCCAGTTAGTTCTATGAATGTTCTAAGGTCAGCATCTCTGGTCAGTGGTTTTCTTGGTTGAGGGTTCCTCCTTGGTGGATTCAAAACCTTTTTCACAACCTTCTTTACATTTTCAATCCTTTTCAAAATCCCATTGGCCCTGTTCTCCTTTGCCTTCTCCACTGATATATTAAAATTTCTGGCATCCAGTTCAGCTTCATCATCAGGATAGTGTCTGTCTAATTCAACATCAAGCATTTCTTTTAACATGTCAACTATCCTGGGATCATTCTTTACTCTGGCATACTCCTCCTTAGTGATTCCCAATAAATGAGCATCACTAATATCAAGCAATCTTAATTTTGCAAGATGCTCTTTGGCTTCAACTTGGTTGGCTTGTTTCATTTTCTTTCTTTCTTTTATTTCATTACCAAGCCTTGCCAAACGCTTGCTATCACTTTCAGAAACTGGAGGAAGTACATCAGCATTGCCAGTTTCCAACATTGGTACATCAGTGGCCGGCTGGGCTACATCAGATGCTAAACCTTTACCTTTATCAACAACATTCCCCCTATCACTTACATCACCAGTTTCATCAATTCTTTGCTCACCAGCTTCAGTACTGGCAGCCATAATCATTTCACTACCTGTTTGAGTTCCAGATGGATTACTTTCAGTTTGAATTTGTGGAAGAACTGCACTTCTTTCCCCCTTGGCAGCATCTAGACCTGCCCTAATAACTTCCCATTCAGAATGGTGAGCTGGAAACCGGTCAAGAGGCTGCCACGATTGCATGTTCTTGCATTCTTTGAATATGGTGCACATCATCCTGAAAGATCTCCATAGGTGGTTGGTTTCTTTTGACTGGGTCAGAGCATTTGCTGCAACTTGTTCCTGACCAGTTTTTAGTTCATTCAAGGTCTTTGAATCTTCATCTAGACCAGAAACCACCTTGTCCTTCACCTCTTCATCCTTTTTCTTCAAATTATCCACTTCAGTTGTCAGTTTGTCAATAGATTGAGAGTGAAAGGATACCTGGGTCTTTAAATTATCAATGTTGCCCCTCAACTGGTTGATCTCATTTATGAGTGGGGCCAGATCAACCTGAGGAGTGGCCAGCTTGGTGATCTCAGCTATCACCTTTTCAATCAATTGTGTTTCCCTTGCACCCAGTGTATCATCAATTCTCTGACCAACTGAAGTCATCAACTGCTGCCCAAGCTCAGTCACATTTAGGCCAGGTTTTTCAACCAATTCCTTTACCTGCCTTTCAATCTCTTTCAAATCAACCTCTGATTGTCTTACAGTATTTCCCAGCAGGTTAGAGATTGAAGTAGTGACTCTTGACTGAGTAAGGTCGAAGGCTTCCTTTAGAGAAACAGCCAGATTGTTACAGCCCTCGACCAACTCATTGAGCTTCTTGAATACTAAGCCCTCATTATCAGCAAACTTGTTTATCCCCAGATCAACAACCTTAGAATTTGTTGTTGTATCTGGAGAGGGACTTGGTATTTTTGTCAATTGCCTTTTGAACATCCTCCACCCTATGAATAAGATTTTGGATGTCGGCTTGAAATGAGGCAAATTGAGTATCAAGTGACGGGGAAAAACGTGTCACTGGACCAGCAGCAGCTACTACTAGAGCAACTGGATGAGGCAAATTGAGAGAAGCCTCCCCAGTTGACATTCCAGCAGTTGAAGAAATAGTAGGAGTGGTGGTAGAAGAAAGGACTAGAAATTCAAATTGTTGGACATGCTGAGAATGCTCAGGTGTATCCAACGGCGTTGGTGGTGGTGGCATTTCTCGAAGGAGTGAGAATTGCCCAGATGGTGATGGTGCCATACGTCTGTTTCCAGACAAATAGTTATAAGTGGGAAAAGGAATATTTGTAGGCTCATTTTCTTGAGTTTATGAAAGTGAAATTGAAGCATCTGGAGGCGAGACATGAGATGTAGGGTTTTGATCTTGTACAGAAGACTTAAAAATCTTAATGTCTGATGCAGTACCTTTTGAATCCAAAGACTCAATAAGGATTTCCTCGTCATTAACACCCATGTACAGATCCATAAATGTAACTGAGGGCTGACCAGATGGGTCAGTCTCCAGATGACCTTCTCCAGTTTCCTGGAAGGTTGCATCTGTTGGAGGATCAGATACCGAGGTATCTTCACCAGGGATAGAGGTCACTGGGTTGCCTCAGTTATAATTGCTCTATCCACAACCATAACATCATCGGCCGAAGAGTTGGGAACCTCAGTCTCCAGTAGTGACTGCCCAGAGACTTCGTCAGTTCGTGCAATAGAAGTGTCAGAAAGGCCGTGGACACTTTGTGCTGACTCAAACTCTATTCTGGGTTGGGGTAGCCCAGTTTCATCTTCACCACCCTCTCCTACAGAAATTGCGAGGGTGGCTGCATGCGGTTGTCCCATTTGACTTTCTCCAAGTTCCTGTTGGGAGGAAATTGGAGGGCTGGTCAGGTTTCTACTGTCAGTGGCAAGTGCTGACAAGGTCCTAATGCGACGTGTTCTTGTTGCCTTTGGAACTCCTGAAAGACCTGTTGGGAGGTCTCCAGGGAAAATGGTTGTGGGGACAGACACGCTGGAGCTGGAGGGGTTAGACTGTTGCCCGGGATCGACAATGGTCACAATTCCAGCAGACGAACTGGTGGGTCCCTCATTATTTTGAGGCCCGCCCAGTTGTCTTTCCGACTCACCTTGGACTGGTGCATCGGTTTTTGCGAATGCCAGCCGCATTCTATCTGGAATCTCGACCTCTCCAGCTTCGGATACTAGAGAGTCAAGATTCCTCAACAAATCTGGGACAGTGTAAAGTGAATCTGTGCTTAAATAAGCTTCACTGCCCAGAATTTGTAGAAAACAAAGAGAGAGAAACCTGGAGAAGGGGATACATAGTCCCCTGGTGCCCTTCAGTTTTTGAACCAGGCTTCTGAAAAGGATATCAGCAAAATCCACTCTCAATCCATTCCACAAGCAGTATGCCATCTCTTCCTGTGCGGAGTTAATCTGGTCAAGTCCACCAGAACTCCCACCCATACTTTCCACAAGGTGGATGAAAAAGTACCTCCATGAAGGTGTAAGACCCTTCAAGGTCATCGCACCTTTAGTTTTCAGAACCCCTTTCTCCAGGCACTCCTTATATCCAATATCAAGGAGGACCTGGCAAAATTTAATGTTTGGGTAGATGACATCTGGAGTTTCACCCTCTCTCCAGTAGTTGAGGTGTAAAGCATCCCTCAACACATCTGCTGATAAGGTACACCAGACTGTTTCACCTTTTAATGTGAAAGTGATGGAAGAACAATCGGAAGAAAGAGAAGCAGTGTACCAGAACTCACACAAGTAGTCGTGAAACATCTTGCGTGGGTTTAAAGATAATGAGGGTCCAATTGGAGAATCCTTCAAAAATCTTTGGATTCTCCTAATAAGGGTATTGGACCCTTGTAAACTCGCCATCGGATTATTCGGATTTAATTTGATGAGCGTAGTGTTACCAGGAGCACCAGATGCCTGTTTGACATCTGGTGACGGAGCATATAGGACAGATAAGAGATTTACATCTCTTGAACGGGATAATTTAGGTACCATTGGAAAATGAAATTGAAATTTTGGAATTAGGGTTCTTGATTTATGAAGCAGAGAGAGAAAAGAAGCAATTTTAGATGATTGGGAAGTAAATGAAAAGAATGTAAAAGGAAGTAAATGTGATCGGAGTAAATAAGGGTATTTATAAGGAATTCAAGATCCCAATGAAATACCAAAAATTATATTTTATTTAACAAAATCAATTTTGTAGATATTTTTACAAAATAAGTTTGAATTTTGAAATAAAAACATAATTTACCGTGTCAGCATTAAATGCTACGACGACTTAACTTACCCACGCGCCCACTAATTTTCATTTTCCCAATAAAAACAGTTGTCATTTACCAAAATGTCTTTAAACACGTCAGATGACGATATCAAGTGGTTTAAAACACTCGAGTACCATCACGTGTCACAAATATTGACCAAGTATTTTCAAACGTTATGAAAAATTAAGACAAGACTGAACCTGGTCACTGGAGGACTAGTCCAGCGCTAGTTTCCAACTAGAGAGTTCTCCAGTTGCCATTTTCAAACAAAACGAATTTTAGTCAGAAAATTATTT
>CM067174.1:46501937-46549674 GCA_034093135.1 Erigeron breviscapus | reverse complement strand
GTCCCATATGCTCCTTCACCAGATGTCAAACAGGCACTTGGTGCTCCTGGTAACACTTCGCTCATCAAATTAAATCCAAATAATCCGATGGCGAGTTTACAAGGAACCCAAGGGTCCAATACCCTTATTGGAAGAATCCAAAGATTTTTGAAGGATTCTCCAATTGGACCCTCATTCTCTCTAAACCCACGCAGGATGTTTCACGACTACTTGTGTGAGTTTTGGTACACTGCTACTCTTTCTTCTGATTGTTCATCCATCACTTTCACATTAAAAGGTGGAACAGTCCAGTGTACCCTATCAGCAGATGTGTTGAGGGATGCTTTACACCTCAACTACTGGAGAGAGGGTGAATCTCCAGTTGTCATCCCCCCAAACATTAATTTTCGCCAGGTCCTCCGTGAAATGGGACATAAGGAGTGCCTGGAGAAAGGGGTGTTGAAAACTAAAGGTGCGATGACCATGAAGGGTCTTACACCCTCATGGAGGTATTTTTTCATCCACCTTGTGGAAAGTATGGGTGGGAGTTCTGGTGGACTTGACCAGATTAACTCCGCACAAGCAGAAATGGCATACTGCTTAAGGAATGGATTGAGAGTGGATTTTGCTGATATCCTTTACAGAAGCCTGGTTCAAAAACTGAAGGGCACCAGGGGACTATGTATCCCCTTCTCCAGGTTTCTCTCTCTTTGTTTTCTACAAATTCTGGGCAGTGAAGCTTATTCAAGCACAAATTCACCTTACACTGTCCCAGATTTGTTGAGGAATCTAGACTCTCTAGTATCTGAAGCTGGAGAGGTCGAGATTCCAGATCGAATGCGGCTGGCATTCGCAAAAACCGATGCACCAATCCAAGGTAAGTCGGAAGGACAACTAGGCGGGCCTCAAAATAATGAGAGACCCACCAGTTCGTCTACTGGAATTGTTATGGTTGTGGATAGAGCAACTATAATTGAGGCAACCCCACTGACCTCTATCCCTGGTGAAGATACCTCGGTATCTGATCCTCCAACAGATGCACCCAACCAGGAAACTGGGGAAGGTCATCTGGAGACTGACCCATCTGGTCAGCCCTTAGTTACATTCATGGATCTGGACAAGAATATTAATGATGAGGAAATCCTTATAGAGTCTTCGGATTCTGAAGGTACTGAATCAGACTTAGAGATTTTTGATTCTGCTGTACAAGATCAAAACCCTTCATCTCAAGTCTCGCCTCCAGATACTTCAATTTCACTTTCACAAACTCAAGAAAATGAGCCTACAAATATTCCTTTTCCCACTTATAACTATATGTCTGGAAATAGACGTATGTCACCATCACCATCTGGGCAATTCTCTCTCCTTCGAGAAATGCCCCCACCACCGCCACCGTTGGACACACCTGAGCATTCTCAGCATGTCCAACAATTTGAACTTCCAGTCCTTTCTTCTTCCACCATTCCTATTATTACTTCAACAACTGCTGCGATGTCAACTGGGGAGACTTCTCTAAATTTGCCTCCTCCAGTTGCTCCAGTAGAAACTGCTGCTGGTCCAGTGACACCTTCTCCTCCGTCACTGGACAGTCAAGTTGTCTCTGTTCAAGCCGATATCCAAAACCTTCTCACCAGGGTGGAGGATATTCAAAAGACACTTGACAAAAACACCAAGTCTTTTTCCAGATACCACAAGGATCACTTGACCAATATTAAAGTGGTTGATCTGGGGATTAACAAGTTTTCATCAAATGAAGACTTGGTGTTGAAGAAGCTGAATGAGCTGGTCACTGGCTGCAACAATCTGGCAACTTCTTTAAAAGAAGCCTTTGACCTCACTCAGTCCAAGGTCACAACCTCAATCTCCAACTTGCTGGGCAACACTGTTAGAACATCTGAAGTGGATTTAAGGGAGATTGAAAAACAGGTAAAAGAATTAGTTGACAAACCTGGGTTGAATGTGACTGAACTTGGGCAGCAGTTAATGACTTCAGTTGGTCAGAAAATAGATGATACACTGGGTGCTAGAGAACAACAATTGATAGAAAAGGTGATATCTGAGATCACCAAGCTGGCCACTCCTCAAGTTGATCTGGCCCCACTCACTACTGAGATCAACCAGTTGAGGAGCAGCATTGATAACTTGAACACCCAGGTATCACTTCATGCTCAGTCTCTGGATAAACTGACAACTGAAGTAGAAAGTTTGAAGAAAAAGGATGAAGAAGTCAAGGATAAGGTGGTTTCTGGTCTGGATGAAGATTCCAAGATTTGAATGAACTAAAAACTGGTCAGGAACAAGTTGCAACAAATGTTCTGACCCAGTCAAAAGAAACCAACCACCTATGGAGATCTTTCAGGATGATGTGCACCATATTCAAAGAATGCAAGAACATGCAATCGTGGCAGCCTCTTGACCGGTTGCCAGCTCACCATTCTGAATGGGAAGTTATTAGGGCAGGTCTAGATGCTGCCAAGGGGGAAAGAAGTGCAGTTCTTGCACAAATTCAAACTGAAAGTAATCCATCTGGAACTCAAACAGGTAGTGAAATGATTGTGGCTGCCAGTACTGAAGCTGGTGAGCAAAGAATTGATGAAACTGGTGATGTAAGTGATAGGGGGAATGTTGTTGTTGTTGACAAAGGCAAAGGTTTAGCATCTGATGTATCTGCCCAGCCGACCACTGATGTACCTATGTTGGAAACTGGCAATCTGGATAGGCTTCCTCCAGTTTCAGAAAGTGATAGCAAAAGATTGGCTAGACATGGCAATGAAATTAAAGAAAGAAAGAAGATGAAACAAAGAAACCAAGCTGAAGCCAGAGCACATCTTGCACAGATTAAATTGCTTGATATTAGTGATGCTCATCTTTTGGGAATCACTAAGGAGGAGTATGCCAGAGTAAAAAATGATGACAGGATAGTGGGCATGTTGAAAGAAATGCTTGACATTGAACTGGACAGGCACTATCCTGATGAAGAAGCTGAATTTGATGCCAGAAGTTTGAATATATCAGTGGATAAGGCAAAAGAGAATCGGGCCAGTGGGATCATGAAAAGAATTGAAAATGTTAAGAAGGTTGTAAAAAGGGTATTGAATCCACCAAGAAGGAACCTCAACCAAGAAAACCACTGACCAGAGATGCTGACCTTAGTACATTCATAGAACGAACTGGCGAGGTATCGAATGATGACATCAAGTCTGCTATACTGGCTGCTGGAGCTGGGAGTATTAAAATATCAAATGAATCTGAAGCAAGAAGCTATTACTCCCAGATCATGGCAACCAGAAGACATAGTGGGACTATCAATGGTGTTAATGTAACAATGAAGCTAGGCACCAAATACTTTCACGTTGAGGTCAGTTATACTAGAGGGACACTGGTTAAAACTGACAATCCTGGTGCAATGCAATATGGGTTCTCGGAATGGGTTGAGATGGTAAAATTTTTGGAGGCCAAGGCACAAAGGAATAGGTTTGAGAAAGCATGGGTCAACTTCTTGAAGGGCAAGATTCAACACAAAGAGAATCTGGAGCTGAAGTTGAACATTGATCCTGAAGACTCACAACCTATCTCTTCAGTGACCAAGAAAAGGAAAATTGGTGAAGGGCCATCAAGCTAAATTTTTCTTTCAGTTTATCTACTTGTAACTTTATTTACATTCTGTAACTTGTGTAAATTTCATTTCCTTGTATAAATGAAGTTACCAGTTTGTAACCACAAGGTAGATAATAGATTAGATCTAACAAACTTAAAAAGAAAAACCCAAGGCATTTATTGATCTATAAAAATGCCTTGGAAAACTTAGATAGATTTAATCGAACAAGTCTCTCCAGTTCACACTTGTACAGATACAAAAACTGAAAAAGACTTACTAATATTTCAGGACAAATAGGGGGAATTTGTTAGGACCAGTTTCAGTGAAACTGGCCAGTCTCCAGTTGCACCTGGAGACCAAGAAGATTTGTCCAGAAATATATTGAAGTCCAGTTGCATCGTACAGTTAACGCAACTGAAGACTTCCTCCAGTTGAGAACTGACCAGTTGAAGAATCCTTTCAGTTGGAGTCGAAGACAACAAGTGGAAGATAGAGAATGACAATGGCATCGAAGCCCAGTTGACATTCTAGTCAGTAACAAACTGGACACCGTCAGTGGAAAGCTCTTACAAAGCTTTACACTGATTACGAGGAATTGACTTTTATGCTTTATGTGCTTTTACCCGGATAATAAGATTTATCTTATTATTTAAGTACAAAAAGGTACATAAAGCTGGTTGAGTAAAGTTGCTTTATACTGCAACTTTACACTGCATTTTAAGGAATTAAATGCTATTCCTTAAATGTTCTCAACCATATTTGTACGGCTAAAGTTAACATCCCAATGTTAACTTTGCCTATAAATACAAGTCATTGCACAACAAGAATAATAAGTGAGAAAATACTTCGAAAGATTTCACACTTTGCATACCTGCAATATTCTTGGTGAACTTGTGCAATATTCTCTCAATCGTAAAAAGAAACATTTCACAACTTTAAGTGTTTCGATTGTTTAGAGAAATTCAAAGTGTAGATCAATTGTAGTTCATAGGTTGTTAGGATATTTACATACTTGTATTATCTTGGTTTCGCAACAACCTTGTAATTTATTTAAAGTTAATAAATAAATTACACTTGAAAATTACATATTGTCTCACCAATTTATTTTATAAGTATTTTGTATTATTGCATTGTTCTTTACTTATTGTCACTTAAATAAGTAATCTATCTAGAACTTGGTATATACTCCTGTAACTGGTCGTCTCCAGTTCAGTTCTTATATTGCAAAGTAACTCCACCATCGACATTGAGGTGTCTTCAGGTAGTACCATCTATTGAGTTGGGACTTACAGATACTTCCAAGGTCACCCGATCCGGGTTCTGACCGATAAACCAATAAGGCAAGTGTTGGCCAAACCCGAAGTATCTGGCAGATTAGTCAAATGGGCTATCGAGCTTGGGGAGCATGAAATAAGCTTTCACCTAAGAACATCAATAAAGGGCCAAATCTTGGCTGACTTCTTGGCAGAAACTAACTCCTCAGATATTTCAGGAAGGGAAGTGGAAGCATCTTAACAAGAGGACAGCCCAAAGTGGACCCTCTTCACTGACGGAGCATCAAATCATGAAGGATCAGGAGCAGGTCTCATTTTGATTGATCCTGAAGAAAGGGAATACACTTATGCTCTACGATTCAACTTCCCGGCATCAAATAATGAAGCAGAGTATGAAGCTCTCCTTGCCGGACTAAGGATGGCAAAAAAGATGGGGGTAAAAAAGATTCAAGTGTTTGTGGATTCCCAGTTGGTTGCAAACCAGATCAATGGAACATTTGAGGCAAACCAAGCTTCAATGCAACTTTACTTAGAAGAAACAAGGAAGCTTATCGGAGAATTTGAATCCTTTGATATAGAGCAAGTTCCAAGAAGCCAAAATAAGAAAGCAGATGCTTTGAGCAAGTTAGCTTCTTTAACTTTTGCTCACCTCACTAAGGAAGTCTTGGTTGAAGTTTTACAAGAGAAGTCAATTATGAAAGGGAGTGAAGTGTCTCAAGTTGAAGAAGAAGAAGAAGATTGTTGGATGAGTCCCATCTACAACTTCATTAAAAATGAGATACTTCCAGAAGACAACCATGAAGCTCAAAAGGTGAGGATGAAGGCACCAATGTATCTCCTCATTGAAGATAAATTATTCAAAAATTCTTTCCTAGGTCCGCATCTCCGGTGTGTAGGTCCCTCTCAAGCACAAAAACTCATTCAAGAAGTTCATGGGGGCACATGCGGAATTCATGCTGGACCAAGGTCTGTTGCCACCAAGATAATGAGACTTGGTTATTACTGGCCTTCAATGAATAAAGATGCCAAGGAAGAGATAGAAAAATGTGAATCATGCCAGATACATGCTCCAATCTCAAGGATGCCAAAACAAGATCTCATCCCAGTTAACACTGCTTGGCCATTTTATAAATGGGGAATCGATATTGTGGGCCCATTCCCAACCGGAGTTGGCAATGTAAAGTTTGTAAAGTTGCAGTAGATTACTTCTCAAAATGGGTTGAGGCCAAGACACTCGCAACCATCACCGGCCAAAGAGTAATCAACTTTGTTTGGGAATACATAGTTTGCCATTTTGGAGTGCCTCATGTCTTGGTAAGTGATAATGGAAAGCAGTTTGCTAAAAACCCTTTCAAGACTTGGTGTGAAGACATGGACATCCGGCAAGTGTTCACCTCTGTTGCTCATCCTCAAGCAAATGGTCAAGTAGAAGTAATGAATAAAGCAATAGTGGGAGGAATCAAGGCAAGACTTGGGAGATGTAGGTCCAGATGGGTGGACGAACTTTCTGGAGTACTTTGGGCTCACCGGACCACTCCAAGGGGAAGTATAATGGAAACACCCTTTAGCCTTGTGTATGGAACCGAAGCAGTTATCCCACCTGGGTTAAGTATTCCAAGCCATCGCATCATAAACTTCAACCCAGCCCAAAATGAGGAAGCCTTGAGAGAAAACTTGAATCTCATCGAAGAGAGGAGAGAAGTCTCTCACATCAAATTGGCTGAAAATAAGCAAAAAATGGCTAAGTATTACAACAAAAGAGTCCACCCTATGTCCTTCAAGCCGGGGGACTATGTCTGGAGGAAGAATGAAGCAAGTAGGGTGGAAGACTTGGGAAAACTTGGACCCAACTGGGAAGGACCATACTTGGTTAAGGAAGCAAATAGGGATGGCTCGTATGTTTTGGCTGAACTTGATGGCTATCCTGTGTCCAGAACATGGAACGGGATGAATTTGAAAAAGTGTTATGTTTAATCAAAGCAACTTGACAACAATATTATGGATCTATGTATCCCATTTATCTTTATATGATCAATGAATCATACTTGTATTTATCTTTCAATGAAAAGAATATTTCATTTGTATCCATGAGATTATCAATGAAAAATTCCTCTTTATGGTCTGATCTATGTATCCCATTTATCTTTATATGATCAATGAATCATACTTGTATTTATCTTTCAATGAAAAGAATATTTCATTTGTATCCATGAGATTATCAATGAAAAATTCCTCTTTATGGTCTGATCTATGTATCCCATTTATCTTTATATGATCAATGAATCATACTTGTATTTATCTTTCAATGAAAAGAATATTTCATTTGTATCCATGAGATTATCAATGAAAAATTCCTCTTTATGGTGATCTATGTATCCCATTTATCTTTATATGATCAATGAATCATACTTGTATTTATCTTTCAATGAAAAGAATATTTCATTTGTATCCATGAGATTATCAATGAAAAATTCCTCTTTATGGTGATCTATGTATCCCATTTATCTTTATATGATCAATGAATCATACTTGTATTTATCTTTCAATGAAAAGAATATTTCATTTGTATCCATGAGATTATCAATGAAAAATTCCTCTTTATGGTCTGATCTATGTATCCCATTTATCTTTATATGATCAATGAATCATACTTGTATTTATCTTTCAATGAAAAGAATATTTCATTTGTATCCATGAGATTATCAATGAAAAATTCCTCTTTATGGTCTGATCTATGTATCCCATTTATCTTTATATGATCAATGAATCATACTTGTATTTATCTTTCAATGAAAAGAATATTTCATTTGTATCCATGAGATTATCAATGAAAAATTCCTCTTTATGGTCTGATCTATGTATCCCATATATTTTACTTTTTACTACAAGTAAAAGTATTTCATATCTTTTATTAGTCACATTACTTATAACAAATGATCTTCCTCTAAGAAGTTTAAAATTACTTAGAATTTTTGCAATTTACACTCACAAGTTGAGAACAAAGTCTCGAACATGGGGTCGAGCATGGGAAAAGAAAAATGCTAGCTAAAAGTTCCCATAGTCCCAAGGTACATCCTTGGATAAATTATCTTGTAAGATATAAAAAGCCAATACAAGTAATAAGCTGAATACTTAGATAATTTTTTCGTCCTTTTCTCTATTGGAGAAAAGGCAAGCATTTCCTACTGGGAAGTGATACTCGAGTAATAAATAAATAAGGTTAACCTAAAGAACTTCCATTCATACCAAGTTATGAAAAGCAAGTCATGAAAATATGCATAAATAAGCAACTAAATACATCATCACTTGTCAACTTACGAACCACAAAAATATAAGTCCAAGAACTACACCAAAGGATAAAATGTAAAGTCATAAAAATGCCTTATTTGCTCGAATAGGAGGAACATCCAAATCGGCTAAGTCAAAGTCAAGTGCCTCCATTAAAGTCAAATCTGAAAAATAAAAACAAAAAGTTGGAAAGGAAGACAAAATATAGCAAACATGCATATAATAAAAGATAAGGATAGAGATTTTACATTCTCCAGATGATTTCTTCCTAAGTATGGGGATCCTAGTCCAATCCCAATCTGGGCTAATCTCAGCCATGGCCAACATACCCTCGGGGTAAGAGGAACGATATGGAATGGTAGCAAGGGAGCAAAGTCTGGCATAACATTCTTGATTGAGCATTGCCTCTGGAACTTTTTCATTGGCTGCTTTATTCATTTTCTGTTAGGTCGAAAATCGACCAAGTATAATTTGTTCAGAAATAGCTGAAGCTCAGTGAAGAATACTTGTATATAATTCTGAGGTCGCTCAGAATTAGTTCACTGAAGCTTCACTTCAGTTCAGATCAACGTATCAGAATACCGTTCAGAATGAAGTCAAAGACTGAAGTCTGAAGAATGAGAATCAGTTCAGATGTGGAGCTCAGAAACTGATTCTACCTGATCGAAGACTGAAGCATCTCAGTGTAAAAGTACTTACACACTTTTACACTGATTACGAGGAAGACTTTTTACTTTACATATCTTTACCCGGTTAATAGATTTAACTATTAATTAAAGTACAAGGTAAAGTAAAGGTTGGGAATAAGGTTTGATAAGTCACATCAACGACTTATATACCTAATCCTTAAAAGTACGCATGTAAGGAATTAGCTTTAATTCCTTAAATACTCCCAACCATATTTGTACGATCTGGTCCACGTCATCATGGACTTGGTCTATAAATATAAGTCTTCTCACAACTTGCAAACAGCTTGAAACCTTTGCATTGCAACTTGTGAGATATACTCTAAGTAATCCTTACGAGTATTTCCAAGTCATTAGATCACTTGTATTTCTAGGTTGTTTAGATATTTACACTTGGGTGTTTATCTTTGTTCCGCAACAACCTTTGTATTTGTTTATATATCAATAAATGAAATACCTTGAAAAATAAATCGTGTCTCAATGCTACATACTTGATCTATACATATTATCTATATCGTTTCAGCCCTTATTGTTTATTGCATTTACTTTCAGTATCTTTATTGTATTGTTCATCCATATCTGGATCGTATTCTGAACTGGTCTTCTTCCAGTTAGAACTACTTGACAGTCGGGTATTAAACCATCTATATTTGGGACTCACAATTGGTATCAGAGCAGCAAGGTTGAATTATATTAATTCATTAACCTTTGATCTGCAAAGATGGTTGACCAAATGTTCAATACAGGCCCTGACCCTAATGCTAATGCTAATACTAATGCTAATGCTAATACAACTCTACCCCCTATCATCAACAACAATATACCATCACATAATGTGCATGTACACTTTCCAAATAATCCTGTTCCCAAGTTTGATGGGAACAGTGAAAACTTTCAAACATGGAAAACATGCATGCTAAAATATATTGCTGGTGCTGAAAGACATTTGACCGACATTCTCAAAGAAGGACCCTTTGTCCCCTTAAATGCCTCCACTGTTGTCAGAAATGCCGATGGGACTCCTAGGGTTTCACCCAAGGAGAAGGATCATTGGTCTGAAGAAGATCATAGGCTGGTAGATCTTGATACCAAGCTGCAAAATATGATCTTATATGTTGTTCCTGAAACTCTTATGCCCACCCTTGTTTTACTTGAAAATTCTAAATTAATGTGGGAGGAACTCATGACACAATTTGAAGGCACCAATGAGACAATTGTCACAAGAAAAGTTGCTTTGAATAAAAGATATGAGTCTGTTTTTGCTATCCCTGGTGAAACTTTAACACAAACATACATCAGATTCACTAATCTGGTAAATCAATTGAAAGCCTGGGTGTAACTAAAGATAAAGAAATTTTGTTGGAAAAGTTTTGTGACATCTTACCTTCTAAATGGGAAACTTGATCTTGGTTTTGAGACAAGGAAAAACCTTGCACAGTCACACTCTAGCCTCCCTGTATGGAGCCTTCAGGTACACTGAAGAGAACAAGGCTGAGAGAGCTGTGGCTGAGCAAGATGCCAAAAATCATGCTTCTACCAGTTCAGTCATGGTTCATAATTCTGAACCACATGGGACTGCTCTACTATCTTCTGAGAGTGATCATTCTGACTCGATGAAGAAGATGGTTTCTGAAATGTTAAAAACTGGTATTTCTGGTAATGTAACTCATAGTTGTGATGAGGATGACAATGATGATCTGGTTGCCATGCTGGCTAAAACGTTCAATCGTTTTAAGGCCAAATCTAATCGATCTGGCAAACCATTTGCTTCTAGCGCTTCTATTGATAAGTCTAATCTTGAATGCTTTAAGTGTGGCAAGAAAGGACATTTCATGAAGGAATCAAGATCTAGTCAGCCTTCATCATCACAATCTGCCCCTAATCATTCTATTTTTCAGAAACCTGATGACAGCTATAAGGCTAAGTACAAGAAGCTGAAAGCCCAAATAACTCTCATGGCTCAAAACAACTCAAGCAATAATAGTTGTATGATTGCCAAGACTGAAAAATGGGAGAAATCTGATGAATCATCTGATGATGAAGAAGAAGTAAGGGATATGTGTTTCATGGCACGTGAATATCAAGGTCATCTGCTCAAATCTGATGTTGAATCTGGTCGTTGGGTGGATATAGTCATGAAAAAGGTTAGTGACTTTGTCTTTGAAAGTGATGAGGAACAAAAACTGGACCTTTTGGTTCTTTTAGAGGCTGACATCTCATTTGTCAAAACTGTGCGTTCAGAAAGTTTAAAAATGTTTGAAAATAATACTTCTGAACTGAACGCCAGTCAGGCCAGACTAAAAGAACTGAAAGATGTTCATTTGGCTTTAAAAAGTTATCAGTCTATGGTTGCCACTTTAGAGTTGGAAAAAGAAGAATTAAAAACCGTCCTTGAAAAAGAATAAGCAATAATCAAATCTTGGATGAAAGCACCAAGGCCAGATGCTGCAATTAAAAATACTTTTGCAACTCAAAGAACAGCATATGAATCTGGTGATCTTAATTTGGCATCTATAATCACTGATTTAGATGCACTTCCAAAGGAAATAAAACCTGAAATCATTTTTCCTAAAGTTGGCAAGCAGAAAACTGTAACTGATAAGACCCAGGAACAATCTGAGGGTAAATCTGACACAGCTCAAACAACTGTTTCAGAAAGGAAGGCTAAAACCAAAAAGCCATCCCCTCAGACTTCATCTAAGGTTTCAAAAGGCCTAAAGAAGAAGAAAAATATCTCCCCCACTGAGCCCTCTACCTCAGATTCAGGTAAGGCTCAGGTGTCTAATGAAGAATCTATTTTGTTGAGGTTAGAGAGTCAATTTCAGTTATTGGCTAGACAAGTGCAGAGTTGTAATGCATGTTTAAAAAATGTTGAAACCACTCCTTTTCAACCTAAACAAAATGCAAAACCTTTTTCCAAACAAATCAAGAAAAAATCTGAGAAGAAAAGGGTTGAGCCCCCCATCAAATCAACTGTTTTTGTGTCATCTGAAATTATGACTGAGATCCCCTTTGATCCTTCTGTTCCTTATGAACCAAAGAAATCTGAGACTGCTAAGGGGGAGTCTAGCGAACCCATCACCAGATGGGTTCCCAAAAAGAACTAATCTTTGTGTTTGTGCAGGGAGACCGAAAGAAGAATATATGGTATCTTGACAGCGCTGCTGGCAGAACCATGACTGGTTATCAGACGTTGCTGGAGGAATACATGGTGCAAGAGGGGCCCTCAATAACATTTGGAAATGATGAAAATGGAAAAACTGAGGGATATGGTGTTGTGAATAATGGACAAGTCAAATTCACACGTGTTGCATATATGAACGGTTTGAAATATAACCTGATCAGTGTCAGTCAACTATGTGATGATGGCTTCAAGGTATTATTTGATATTTCACAAGGCACCATATTCAACAGGGATGGAAAGGTAGTTTTGATTGCAACAAGAAAAGGAAACATTTATATCATTGATATGAATAGTTCAGCCACTGAACAATGTTTCTACACAAAGGCAGATGAAGACACAAATTGGTTGTGGCACAAGAGATTATCCCATCTGAACTTCAAAAATATTAATAAGTTGTCAAGAAAACAACTTGTTGATGGGATACCCTCAATGTCTTTCAACAAAGACAAGCCATGTCCAGGTTGTGAAATGGGTAAGCAGAAAAGTGCTTCATTCAAGACAAAACAAAGTTTTAGTATAACTGAACCTCTTCACATGCTTCACATGGACCACTTTGGACCAGTGAATGTTCAGACAAGAGCAGGAAAGAAGTATACCCTTGTTGTTGTTGATGAATATTCAAGATATTGCTGGGTAATTTTCCTCAGATCCAAGAGTGAAGTTGCTGCTAAAATCATTGCTCTCATCAAACAAATTAAACTCAAGCATAAGCGAAAAGTTTGTCAGCTGAGAAGTGACAATGGCACTGAATTCAGAAATGCCACTCTGGAGTCCTTCTGCACTGAAACTAGCATATCTCAGAACTTCTCCTCAGCCCACACACCAGAGCAGAATGGTGTTGTAGAAAGAAAGAATCGTACGCTGATTGAAGCTGCTAGAAGTATGCTGAATGAATCTGGTCTTCCCAAGAATTTCTGGGCTGAAGCTGTTGCAACTGCTTGCTACACTCAGAATAGATCTGTCTATGTCAAAAGACACAAGAAGACAGCCTATGAAGTACTCAGAAATAGAAAGCCTAATATTGGATATTTCCATGTATTTGGATGTCCTGTATACATTCTGAATGATTCCAGTCAGCTTGGAAAATTTGATGCAAAAGCTGATGAAGGGTACTTCCTAGGATATTCATCAATTCACAAGGCCTTTAGAGTTTCTAACAAGAGGCTTGAAAAGGTTGATGAGTCAATTCACGTTACCTTTGATAAATCTAATTCTGCAATCTTTAAGAATTCCATTCCTGTACCACCCTCAGAAAGTCCAATAAGTTTTGGTGATTCTGATCCTATTGCTGAATCTGATCAGTCACCTAAACCTGCTTCTGAACATTTCAGTTCAGAAACAAAAATAATCAAATCTAGCAATATTCCATTTTATCCTCCAGTCAGTTTTAAACTACCTTCTGAACTGACTATTGGATCAGATGTACATGCTGCTTCACCTCAAATATTAGGCTCCACTGAATTACCCCAATCTGAACAATTTCATGATGCAAATCATGATCTGCAGGAGGAAGATGATGAGACTGAGGTAGTCTTTTCTGAAGCACCTCCTGAAGTATCTCAGAGGAGTTCTTGCACTGATATCATAGTTCATCTTGGTCAATACACTAAGTGGACTAAAGCACATCCTATCGAGCAAATCATTGGGGATTCCACTAGTGGGGTTCAGACCAGAAGAGCCACAAGCGATCAATGCTTAAATGTCAGCTTCTTATCTCTAATAGAACCCAAGAAGATTGACGAGGCTATGAACGACCCTAGCTGTATTGAAGCCATGCAAGATGAGCTCAATCAGTTTAAGAGGAACGATGTTTGGGAACTTGTTCCTTGTCCCAGTAATCTAAAGAAAGAACCAATTGGGACAAGATGGGTCTTCAGAAACAAGATGGACGAAGATTGTCACGTGATTCGAAACAAGGCAAGACTTGTTGCAAAGGGTTACTCACAAGAAGAAGGAGTAGACTTTGATGAAACTTTTGCACCAGTTGCTAGACTAGAAGCTATCAAAATTTTCTTAGCTTTTGCAGCTCATCATGAGTTCAAAGTCTATCAGATGGATGTTAAAAGTGCATTCTTGAATGGTGAATTGGAAGAAGTTGTGTATGTGGATCAGCCACCAGGGTTCATAAATGAAGAAAGACCTCATTGGGTGTACAGACTGAATAAAGCTTTATATGGTCTGAGACAAGAACCTAGAGCCTGGTACGATACTCTTACTAAACATCTTCTGAAAAATGGCTTTAAAAGGGGTGCAATAGATAACACTTTATTCATATTGCATGATAAAAATGATATCTTACTTGTACAAGTTTATGTTGATGATATTGTGTTTGGGTCTACAAATAACAAAATGTGTGAACAGTTTTCTAAAATAATGTCATCTGAGTATGAAATGAGTATGATGGGCGAACTGACATATTTTCTAGGTCTTCAAGTGAAACAAACCAGTGATGGTATTTTTATAAATCAAGAAAAATATGTCAGAGACTTATTAAAGAAATATCAATTTGATTCAGTCTCATCAAAAGATACTCCTATTTCTGCACCATTAACTTTGGACTCAGATCCTAATGGAAAACCAGTGGATCCCACAAAATATCGTGGTATGGTGGGATCCCTCATGTACTTAACTGCTAGTAGACCTGATATAATGTTTGCAACATGCCTTTGTGCAAGATTTCAGTCTGATCCCAGAGAAGCACATGCAAATGCTGTGAAAAGGATTTTCAGATACCTTAAAGGTGTCCCCAGACTTGGTCTTTGGTATCCCAAAGGCTCAAGTTTAGATCTAATGGGTTATTCAGATTCTGATCATGCAGGTTGTAAGATAGATAGGAAAAGTACCACAGGTGGTTGTCATTTCCTAGGTGGCAAATTGGTTAGTTGGACAAGTAAGAAGCAGACTGTAGTATCACTCTCCACAGCTGAAGCTGAATACATTTCTGCAGCCAGTTGCTGCGCTCAGATTTTGTGGATGAAGAACCAACTAACTGATTATGGTGTTAAGTATACAAAAACTCCTATATTTTGTGATAACACCAGTGCCATTGCCATCTCTCACAATCCTGTCATGCACTCCAAAACCAAGCATATCGACCTCAGGTATCATTTTATTAGAGATCACATTGTTAAAGGTGACATAGAGCTTCATTTCATTCCCACTGATAAACAACTCGCTGATTTTTTTACAAAACCCTTGGATGTCAAAACGTTTAAACATCTCATCAGTGAGTTGGGTATGCTAAATCCTGTATAGCATCACCTCAGGGGGAAGTGTCAAATATTTATATGTTAAAAAGAATTTTTCTCTAAGGGGGAACTTTGCTTTCAGAAAAATATTTTGACTGAAATGCTTTAGAATTTCTGAAATGATTTCAGAATAATTGTGTAAACTGAGATGGCTCAGATCTCTTGATTCTGATCATGCTCAGATTTTGTATACCATTTCTGAAATGAGTCTATCCTTTATAATGTATTTTGATACTTGGTCGTTGAGTGAACACGTGAAAGTTACTGTTTAACGTTTAAATAATGATGTCTTTGGCTGACGGGGAAAGTAATGATCACTTTTTCTTGAAAGTGTTGAAAAGTTTTGTGAAAATGTGGGGTCATAGCCATCATTGCATTAAATGCGGACGTGTACCCAAAAATTATTTTCGGACTTCAAACCCGATCAAAACTGATTTCATTTTTGGGTTGAATCTTCAGCGACGGAGTTTTGCAGGGATCTTTTAAAACTATCTACTTTAGATCCAGAACCAGAGCTCTCCGCTGCAATGCTTCAGGTAATAAATAAAACTGAAACAGCACGACCGGCTGGCTCAGAAAGGTCACCGAGCGGGTCGCAAAAGAATGCGAGACCCATTGGTGCACCTGGTGGTCAAATGTTGAAGTTGTTTAAAACCCCAGCAACTTCTTCTACCCAACCACCACCTCCCTCATCCATTGACCAACCTGAGGATCTCCCAAAAGATCCCTCAGGATCTCCAAAGGGCGTTTTAAAACGACGTAAATTTAAGCAGTCCTCACAGCCCAAGGACACTAGTACCGAAGCAAACCTCTCTGGATCTTCCCAACAAGAACCAGAGGAATTGAGTCTAAATGGAAACCTACAAGCAGCCATCTCCAAAACTTCTTTAGGAGGAGATGGTGAAGGGAATATTAGTGTGTCCGCCCAGCACACAATAGAGTCCGTGTCTGTACGCGCACCCCCTGAAACTTCACAAATCTCACACTCTTCTGCAGCACGAATTAATGAAGTCTTTGGTGTGACACCACCTGAGACTGAGATTCCAGACTCTACGACCGATGAAGTGATTCTTGATGACGGTACGAGAATCATTAAGGCAATCCCCGTGTCTACTGTCTCTGGCGATGAAGCTATGGCTAAGCCAACCAATAAATCTGGTGATGATGCATCTGCAGTAGCAGTTATTGAACCAGAAGCTGGTTCAGGTACCAGTGATCTGAACCAGGGCATATCTGATCAAACTGCAGTTTTAACTAACCTCTGGGATGAAGATGCGCCACCTCAAGGGAATCTCGATTCCTTTGCTGACTTTGAGTTTGATGAGGGCTTACTGGAGGAGAATCAGTCTTCTGATTCTGAGCCAACCTTCAGCCTCACAAACGTCCAACCTCCTCCAGAAATCCAAAATGTTGAACAACCATATTGCCAACCAGAAACTTCACATCAACACCCATATTTTCCACCCGGCTCTACACCTGCATATGTTACATCACCACGTTTTCAACCACAACTCCAACACTTACACCCACAGCTTCACCAAGTGCCAAGGCCCATCAATTATGATATTGAAATTGAGAAGGAGTTGGACTCTGCTACTGAATGTGAGAGTCCAACTGAAATGCAGTTGGAAAAGGCATTGGATGGGCTTGGTAGAATTCCCTTTGTGGCTTCTGTTTCTGCACAACCACCTCCTCCTTTGAGTGTAGAAGCACAGTTAGAGAAACAAAATGTCGAAGTCCAAAGCCTACTTATCAAGGTGGAGGACTTAACTAAATCTCTAACTTCTAATACTACGTCCCTGGTTGAAATGAAGGGTGCTTAAATGTTTCTTGGCACTGAGTTCACCAAGGTTGCTGGAAATGAGGGACTAGTAGGTGGGAAGTTAAATGAGCTGGTACATTCATGCAATAAGATCAGTATAGCTATCAGGGAAGCCTTCAGACTGGCCAAAAGAGATGTGCAAGCTTCAGTAGTTGCGAACTTGACATCTGGTATTGAATTGCTAAAACAAGAAGTTCTGGCAGTCGGGAAGGAAGTGAATGAGTTGGTAAAAAGGCCAAGTGTCAATGAGAAAGAACTTGGGTCTGCTGTTGGTAGTAATGTGATTGAGAAGCTGAAGTCTGAGATTTCTCAGACTCTTGTTGATCAGATTTCAGCTTCTATGGCTGAAAAGGTTGAGGAAGGGGTAAGAAGGATGGTCTTAGAACTTACTCAAGACACTTCAGCGAAGGTAGATAAAGCTGTTGAACAAGTTCAGAAATCTGTATCTACTCTTGAAGAAATTGTTAAAGGCCAGTCCAAACAGTTAGATGAAATTCTGACCCTCCTTAATAAAGAAAATGTTGTTGCTGCTCCTCCTCCTCCTTCATTCTCTAAGGAAGATAGGAAATTGCTGAAAGAGCTAACTGATAAAGAGAATCTGAACCTTAACTCATCATTCAGGTTAAGGGCTCAGTTCTCTACCATGGCAAAAGGCATTTTTGATTGCCTTCTGCAGCAGAGTTGGGAACCTCTGAAGGCCATTCAGACGGCGATTGATGTATATGCAAAGATGCCTTCTGAGGTCCCCAAAGGGGGAAATGTGCCTATTGGTCTGCTTTCAAGTACTCAGGAATTAATAGAAGCAACCAAGAAGCAAGCTGAGGTACCATCTGGTAGTGCCTCAGTTCAGGGGGAACAGGTTCAGGAATCTGAAATGCAAGCTTCTGAACCTGCTAAGAAAGATAAGGGCAAGGCCCAGTGGTGGATGAACCTTCAAAGAAAGATTCAAAGGGTTCTGGTTTGGTGGTTGGTGAAAATGTTGATGAACAAGGTTATCCCATTCATGATCCTAATGCTGATAGCAAGAAATTAGAAGCTTTGCAGAAGCAAGTTTCTAATCAATTTATTATGTGGGGTGAAAATAAGGAAAGAGAAAGGGTTCAACATCAGAAAATGGGAACTCTTGATCACATTGATGCTGCAGCTCTTGGTCTCTCACTTGAAAGATATCTGAAAATTAAAAATGATCCAAGAGTGCAGAAGGATGTTGTTGATATGCTCGAGTATGAATATGGGGTGAATTATTCTCCCTTAGAACAAAAGTTGGACCATCTCACATTCAAAATGTCCATTGAGGACTTGGTGAAAAACAGAGAGAAAGAGATGGCAATTAAAAAAAAGGAAATTCTGGCTGGAGTTCTAAAGGTTGAAAAAGAACTGTCAAGACCACCCACAAAGCCCAAAGTGACTGGACCAAGATCATCAAGAAAAAATATTCGTGATGCTGATCTCTCCACCTTCAAACCAATGTCTGATGATGTTATTGAGCTCCAAAGAAAGCATGAGAAGGATCAATATGAGCATTATCTGAAGCATCGATCTCATCCAGCTAAAATAGTTGATATGGAGGTAACAAAAGCTGATGGATTGAAGCTTTTTGATTTGATTGTAAAAAGAGAAGGTAGAGCAGCTGAAGAATATAATCAAGTTTCAGTGCACGAGTTTGGGATTTCTGAGCATAGGGAGATGATCCAAATATTGAGGGGGAAGCCGAAATCTGCTTTGATTGGTGCATGGTTATCCAGAATACAACAAAAGATGCAGGCCAAGGTAGAGATTGAAGGCAGATTGTTTGGAAAGAAGGATCATTCTCCACTGAAGAGGAAATCTACTGAAGCACCTTCTGGTTCAAGGCCTGCTAAGAAGTAGTTTCTTTTTCAGATTATCATGTACTTGTATAAATACTTGCAAATGTAACAAACACTTCAGTTTGTATATATATGTTACATTTTGTAGCTTATAAGTAGATGATAGGTTTAAGTTAGAAAAACCACAAGTAAAATTCTGAGACATCAATGATCTATAAGATGTACTTAGAAAATTTTTACAACTTAAACAAAAACTTGCATTTCTGACTTACAAACATGTATAGATAGAAGTCTGAGATGCATGCACTATTTCAGAACATATAGGGGGAATTTGTTAGGTCGAAAATCGACCAAGTATAATTTGTTCAAAAATAGCTGAAGCTCAGTGAAGAATACTTGTATAGAATTCTGAGGTCGCTCAGAATTAGTTCACTGAAGCTTCACTTCAGTTCAGATCAACGTATCAGAATACCGTTCAGAATGAAGTCAAAGACTGAAGTCTGAAGAATGAGAATCAGTTCAGATGTGGAGCTCAGAAACTGATTCTACCTGATCAAAGACTGAAGTCTGAAGAATGAGAAT
This sequence comes from Erigeron breviscapus, assembly GCA_034093135.1. Lineage (NCBI taxonomy): Eukaryota > Viridiplantae > Streptophyta > Magnoliopsida > Asterales > Asteraceae > Erigeron > Erigeron breviscapus. The sequence goes on along the minus strand of CM067174.1, from coordinate 46,530,205 downwards.
CAGTTCAGATGTGGAGCTCAGAAACTGATTCTACCTGATCAAAGACTGAAGCATCTCAGTGTAAAAGTACTTACACACTTTTACACTGATTACGAGGAAGACTTTTTACTTTACATATCTTTACCCGGTTAATAGATTTAACTATTATTTAAAGTACAAGGTTAAGTAAAGGTTGGGAATAAGGTTTGATAAGTCACATCAACGACTTATATACCTAATCCTTAAAAGTACGCATGTAAGGAATTAGCTTTAATTCCTTAAATACTCCCAACCATATTTGTACGATCTGGTCCACGTCATCATGGACTTGGTCTATAAATTTAAGTCTTCTCACAACTTGCAAACAGCTTGAAACCTTTGCAGTGCAACTTGTGAGATATACTCTAAGTAATCCTTACGAGTATTTCCAAGTCATTAGATCACTTGTATTTCTAGGTTGTTTAGATATTTACACTTGGGTGTTTATCTTTGTTCCGCAACAACCTTTGTATTTGTTTATATATCAATAAATCAAATACTTTGAAAAATACATCGTGTCTCAATGCTACATACTTGATCTATACATATTATCTATATAGTTTCAGCCCTTATTGTTTCTTGCATTTACTTTCAGTATCTTTATTGTATTGTTCATCCATATCTGGATCGTATTCTGAACTGGTCTTCTTCCAGTTAGAACTACTTGCCAGTCGGGTATTAAACCATCTATATTTGGGACTCACATTTTCTTATCATCTACTTTCCTACCCAGACAAAATGCAACCCTCGACTCTTCAGGAATAAAGGTATCATCTACAAAGAAGTAATCAAACCGCCACATGGCAACCTTACTGGGGGTTTCTATAAGTTTTCTCTTACTATCTCGAAGACAAAAAGTAAACCAATCACCCCTTTTCAACAAAATGAACATCTCTCTAAACATATATACCGACAAGGGTTGCCCCAAGGCTCTAAGTAGCATCTCAAATACTACAATCTTCCAGGCACCAAACGGATGTAACTGGCTAACTCCTAGCTTATAGTTATTCAAGATCTTAATGAAGAAAGAAGTGAAAGGAATCCTAAGGTTGGACAAGGTGAGGAAAGATCTTGTAAAGTGTAACCTTCCCGGGAGGTGGGAGATGGGCTCTCTCATCTACATCCGGGAGAGAAGGTTTGAATTTAGCAAGGCATGGATACGCCTTGACCAATTTCCTAAGGTCTTTACTAGTCAAGCATGAGACACAATCTTTAACAAGACCAGGAACCTCCCTAATCTTACAAACTCCCCTAGAGCTACTAGTTTCCTCAACCTCAACCTCAGGATCAATATTGGCTTCTGACATTTTTCAAATTTCAAAATGGAGCAGAAGCACCTGTGGGCAAACAAAATTCCTATATAAGAATCTAACACTGAAAGTATAAACTACTTATTTTATACAAAAGTGTTCGTGGAAAAATTATATATTGTAACTACATATGCATTCATATACACATACATGCCTACATAAACATTCAGATACATCTAATATTTTGTATACAAGTACCTATACAGAATATGCAAAAGGTGTCATACAATTACTACAAACCAAGACTGCTACAAACAACAAACAGTTGAATGGGTTGTTATTTTTTATCATCATTTTCTATCAACATGAGATAATTACCCATCTAAATGCTCCATACGGATTATGGTCATTCACTTATTCATGTATGGCACACGCCTTGCATAAAGCAATTAAATAACCAAGAATCATCAACAAGAGCACATAACCATTCAGCTAGACATATCATTGCATCCGACGAAACTTATATATAATCAAAAATGACAACTTATTTTATCTTAATGACATACATTGAGTATTCATTTCCATGGGCATAGTCCATATCCACAAGCTTGTTGACATCAACAATATGATATATCACAAAAAGAATGGTGCATTTATATTCATATGAACAACGAATGACATCTTAATGAGAAAAATAAGTACCTTGATTCTTCCAAGTAACTCCTGAAGGCTTGCCTCCACACAATCACTTGCTATCACTAGAGAAAAATCCTTACACCTTTGCTCAAATTTTGTTTTTGATTCTATCAAGAAAAGAAAAAAAAAACAAAATATTCCTCAAAGGTCAATCTCTATACTCTTGTCCTACAAAATTGAATCACATATAAAGAGATGAAGAAGAAAAGAACAACACCTCTTGGAGATTAGAATATGGTGACGGAAATAGAAAAAAGAAAGGGATCTCCTTTGTTGCCACCACCACTGCCACGAAGTATATGAAAAGAAATAAAGATTTGAGAAATTGAAAACTCATTACAGAATCATATGTACACATATTCATATACAATTAATATGCAATCACAAAAAGAAGGAGAAGATACCTATGTTTTCTCAAAAAGATTTTGATATTCTCTCTTTCTTTTAGTATCTTCCTTCCGATCGAAGCATTGGGGAAATTTCACATTAGTTCTCTTCAAAACACCAAATGTCTCTACCAGGTCTTCAAGCTCCTTACTGTCAAGAAAAGATTTCTATCAATCCGTACAAGATTTCTATTTTGATATATATATATATGTTAATGAAAAAAGAAATGGGGATTTGAAGATTTGTTGCTACCTTCTTTCTTAAACCTTAACCTCAATGACTACGTTTTGATTTATTTGCAATTATTCTTGTTATTGCCAAGAAAGAAATAGGCAAGAAAGGAAGAAGATTAGAAACTCAAGAAAAAATTATTATTCTTGTTTCTTTCTTTAATCAAAAATCATGTACCTTCTTTTTCTCCTTCTTGTTGCTTGAACCGATCCAAAAGGAAAAGAGGATAAAGGTAACAATAAATCTTCCCCTGATTCTCTTGATTCAACAGAGAAAAGGAAATGCAACAAAGTTCAAACTAGAATTTTTTATGATAAAACTCAAGATTGAACTTGGGGGACTTGAAGGGGTAAGGTATAAATCCTTACCTCAATTTGTACGGAAGGGAAGAGAGAAGGAAGAGAGCTACATATTATATATAATATGTTTGTGACGGGAGTGAGCTAGGTCCTACCCAACGAGACCTATCTAGGAGGAGAGAGGACCGAGAGTGTGTTCAAGAAGAGAGACAGTCGAGAGAAAGATGAGGAAGAGAGAGAAACGAGAGTGAATACCTTGGATGAGAATAGATCCGAGAGCCACAAAGTGAAAAATAGCCGAGAGCTATATATATATATATATGGATGAAGAGGTCGAGACTCACCTTGAGGAGAGAAAGTGGGGTCCAGCCGAGAGCTCCTTGTGGAGGGGAGAGAATCGAGAGCTTGTGTGGGCCCCAGCCGAGAGGTGCTTGAGGAGAATAGAAAGGAAGGAAGGATACCTTTAGTCGAGAGCCTAGAGAATGATACGGAAGGAACAAATGAATTAAAAGCCCAATTGGCATTGAGGTAACGGATCAAGGGCCTACTTAACCTGAAGCATATCGAGAGGATCAATTGGGCCAAACTTAAGCGTGACATATGTATATTCTACACCCATCAAGTAGGAAGATTGTAGAGAGCTCACTTTCATATGTTATATATATATATATATATATATACTGCTTAATTATGTCTCATGTATATATACACATATACAAATATAACATATACATATAAAATATGATAAGAGTTGGTCGAGAGCTTCCCGAGACTATTCCTAGACAAGGATCCCCTAAAGTATAATGGCTATGTCCATCCCTCAATACATTTGTCATATATCGCTTATGATTGGATACAAGATATCCAATCACAGAATGAAGATGAAGCACACAAAGCATATTAGTTATTCTCGAAGGTTCTATTCCTCTCGTACTGACATTTTGGATTCAAATGCAGGCCCATATCTGATAAGGCCCAAAATATGATGTGACCTAATTTGTTACCTATAAATATCAAATCATTGGATATCAGATCATTAAATATTCATTCAGTACAATACACACATATTCATTCAATTCTCTCTCAATCAATCAATCATCATCAAAATCATCAACATTCGATATCCTCCAGAGATCGATACATCTCTCTAGGAAAACCATTATTCACCTTAGATTCGCGAAGAATCTAGTAGGTTTGCACTACATAGTAGGAGAATATAATGGTTTTCATGGTTGAATCCCTTTTGTGACTGAGTTTGACAATTCATGCTCAAACAACTTTCAACATGAAGCTATACCTTATAATACATTATGCTATTCTTTTTATAATATAATATAGAAATATAGATATATATTCAAGATATCTATATCTATATCTATTGAAATATTAGTTAACCTATCAATTCTAAAACTCTACAACTCAAACCTATCTTATAATATTGTCACATAGGGTTATAACCTATGTGGCATTCTCATACATTTTTCAAAAATAATAGAATAAAAGAAATATGATTATATATTAGAAACTATTAAACTCGTCCGTTGGACGGTAACATGCATTATAAAAATTAAACGAAAATATTATAATTTTTTTTAATACTTCTAGACCATCTTACTCTTAATCTTAAATTTAATATATACTAAAAGGCAATTGACCTAAACTCAATTGACTAATCTATAACAACCCAAATCTTTTTGAATTGACTGTTGATGTAGCCGTTAGTCAAATGACAACTTCTGTTAGTCTTCTTGTATGTCTTGATTGCAATTGTCTAGGTGTCGTTAAATTCACGTTATAAGTCGTCATATGTGCGTTAAATTTAGATGTGTCATTAATATAGGTGTGATTAATGTGTGATAAATGGCGATCATTAGGCTTGTTAAAGTCGTAAGTATTCCCATTAGTGCCGAAATAAGTTAGAATCATTAAGTGGAGCCTTTATGTCATTAGCAAGAGTTGGAGGGTCTAAATGTCAACATTAAAAACTTGTTCCAGCAGATATTAGGGCTAAATTACGTGCCTTTAGCCCTGATATGTAGTTTGATCACAAATAAACTCACTTTAACCTAATTTAAAAATAGTTAATACTCTATTGCATAATATTTTCTATGTTTCTCCCAAACTGGATCTCTCATCTCCATTAAAATCTCCAATCACCGTCCCGATCTCCGGCCAAATCTCCGTTTAATTGCCTGATATCAGAGCAAAATAGGTTTTTTAATAGCTGATCGATCTCCAATCGGATTTCCAATCTTATTTAAAAGTGAGATTAAATTTCTAATGAAGCTACGATCAATCTACATGTATCAGGTAATCGTTCATAATGAATTTATCTATTCAAGCTTCGATCTTGTTTTATTTTCGTAATTTATAATTTTAGTTTCAATATTATTATATTTTACATTCAAAACAAGAAAAATGGGATCAGATCAATCTATAAATGTTGAAGTAGAAGTTAATTCAACTTCTACTAATTTTGTGTAAAGCATTTGTCCATTTCAATATTTGAAAGAATACATTGTAATCATTAAGGCACGAGTCATAGTATAACATCATCTCACATTACATTAAACATCATAGGATATTCAATCCTAATTGTGTCTATCCACATTACACATCACATCTCACGTTCACATTACACATCATATCTCACGTTCACATCACACATCATATCTCATGTTCACATTAATTATGTGTGACTTATGCCACACATCTCACGTTAGGTGTAAGTTTGTGTGTAGGCGGTTATAAGACCATACAGGGAATCTCACACCCGACAAGATGGATTAACCATACGGCGGTCCATCAATGTCGTTAAGGAAAGGCCGAGCCGATCCAGGAGTTATCCGTATGTTCAAATACATTGGTGGCTAGTTAGGCCTACCCAGAGTTACTCATCTCACGTTATCTATGTTACAAGGAGCCACCTAAGCAACCACATATACGCACTAGCCGGGCAAGGGCAAGTATGGGTTAAGCTTAACACTTCTCACATCATTAGCTCGGGCATTTCTCACATATCACATCACATCATTTTAACCTTTGGGCCCTTAAACGTGCACGTGTCATGGCAACTAACAAAGTCTAGTGAACTAGATGTACAAGCCATGTAATCATCATATCTCATATCGTTACACATCATATGTTATTGCATATCGTATATCATTACATATCATCTTTTATTGCATAACATAGTTCATTATATATCGTATTTCATAACATCTCAAAGCATTTCATATCATTTCACATAATATCATATCATATCATATCATATCATATCATATCATATCATATCATATCATATCATATCATATCATATCATAACGTCACATATCTTTGGGGTAGCATTTCAGGCTTCAATATGCATATACATAGCCCATATCACCTCCCGTGTAATCCCGATTAAGCACAAGTAAACAAGATACCATTTGGGGAAGTTATTATATGAAAACTATCTTACTTGAACCCTCAGTGTGTCAAAGTTGTGTATCTTACCTCGAAGAAGCACACACAAACGATAACTAAGGTTACCGTGCAAAGCAAGTAATCCCGACTACCCATAATGAACATAGGATCAATTAACGAGTATAAACGAGGCTAAACCGATCTACAATTTATATACGTGTAGCGTACCCTTTAATTATTATTATTCCAGATAATAGTCTTTTTTGTCTACCTTCAGACTATTACCCAAGTAGTCTCCTTTTGTCTACTTCTAGACTATTACCCCAGGTAAGTAGTCTTCTTTTGACTACTCCCAACTTTTGTAGACTACTTTACTATTACCCCAGGTAAGTAGTCTCTGGTTGTCAACTTTCAGACTATTACCCTAGGTAAGTACCATTTCTGTCTACTTTTGTAAAAATGGGTTTTACACCAGAAAATGACTCTTTTAAGATCTAATTGATGGTTTGACACCATCAATTGTTCCAGGTATGATATACTAACTAAGGTGGATCATTAGGTTACATCAAAAACCCTTTATAACAACAAAACTCCATCAATTGACCGTAATTGATTACCAATGACCCAATCCATTACCCAAACCACTATTGTAAAACTCACCGAGTAGAGCCGAGTTGTTGGTGCATGTTTCTCGGTGACAAAAGCATTCTAGATGTGTCATGTATTTTATATTCAAGTCTTGTAATTTTTCTTGTAAATTACCGTTTGTCAATAATATTAACTTGGCATATATTGTGATCATATTGGGATCCTGTTATATATGTTTATATGTTCGTTTACTATTTATGTTTTGCAGGTACTTGACATGAATGTAGACATTACATGTAAAGGGTAATTAAGTTAATATTGTTTATGTGCTTAACAATTGTAGAAATATTAACTTAATGTACTTCCAAAGGAAAATTAAGTTAATGTTGTTTCTGCGTTTAACAGCAGGAGAAACATTAACTTAATATATACTTCCAATAGGTAATATAAACAATGTTGTTTCTGCGCTTTACAGCAGTATCAACAGCAGTAGAAACATTAACTCAAATATTTCTAAGTGTCATTTGAGAGTTCTTGGGAGCAAGCAAAAGTTTGCTTGTTCAGAAGAACACTCAAATGGTTTGAGAGTTTCTTGAGAACAAGCAAAAGTTTGCTTGTTCAGTAGAACTCTCAAATGGTTTGAGAGTTTCTTGGGAACAAGCAAAAGCATGCTTGTTCATAAGAACTCTCAAACAGGCCAAACCCTAATGGGCTTGGGCTGACACAGAAACACGCAAACCCATAGGGTTTTGCGTGTTCCATCCATGTGCCTATAAATAGGGTGTGTGTGTATGCGTGTTCCAACAAGAGTGTAGAGAGAGAAACGAGCAAAATCTTGAGAGAGAAACTTCTAGAGCTAAGAACACACAAATCTAGTATATCTTGTGGTGTTACTCGTCTCACGGAACGAACCACAAAACACACACCCGGTTTGGTTGGCTTGTAGACTTAGATTACCACGTTGGTTGGTAAGGTTTGTCCGGAAAGCCACCTCACTATATTAACCAAATACGAGTGTTTATGTTCACGCAAAGATATATATATATATATATATCATTATATAAAATATATATATATAACCTATATATATATATATATTATATATATATATCATTTATAAAAAGGTGATATAAAAACCGTGGGTTATCTCGAGGGATTCCGCACCTCGACATATCCTTAATTAATCTCAGTTCGATAGAAGAATAAGACCCGGGGGACTTTCAACTGGTATCAGGGCGATAGGTTTTAATACCTTGGTTTGAGATTGAGTCCGGTTTGGATATCTCTTTATTTTGCGTGTTTATAAGGTGGAGATTGTTTTTGGGTGCGTTTGAAAGAAAGGTTCAAACTTGACGCCAATATAAGACACATCTCAATCCTAAAATTGTTTTCTCAAAGTTTCAAAGTTCAAGGAACAATATCGGGTTCGGGATCTAAGAAATTGTGAGAAAATAGTGTTTTGCGTGTTCTTAGGAACTGTACCTTTTGCGTGTTCTTGGTACAGTACCTTTTGCGTGTTTCAGTACACTTCAGATCTGTGTGTTTTTCAAACACTTTGCGTGTTCTAGTGGTTTGCGCGTTCTGTTTGAGTGTTCTTAAGTTTGAGAGGTTTCGGTTTTGAGTGTTCTTGTTTGCTTGTTCCTACGTCTTGTGTGTTTCATTTGAGTGTTCCCAGATTTGCGTGTTCTTGTGGATTTGTGTGTTTATTAGTAGAACCACATATACAATGGCAGTAAATTATCTTAACCAATTGATACTAATGGAGCATGAGACCGGTAAGGGTAATTCACCACCCAAACTGATGATCATTGACTAATACTTTTCTTGGAAAGGTCGATTCGAATCCTTTATGCAATTCACGGATATTAGAATGTGGACTTGTATGACAGAAGGATATAGTACCCCAACATATGAGGATAGTGGTGTTAACAAAGTATATGCTTATCAAGACATGACTGAATCTAATAAAAAATTGTATGAGGCAGAGAAAAAGGCACTATCATGTTAAAAATGTCATTGCCACAAGAAATATTACATTTATTTAATGGATTCAATACATCTAAAGAACTTTGGTTAGCATTAAAGAATCATTGTGAAGGGGATGAAACACTTAAAAAGAACTGTAGAGACATTTTAAAGCATCAGTATAAGGTATTTAATGGGTTAAGAAGTGAAAACTTAGATCAGCTAATTACAAGGTATTATCATTTGTTAGCAGAGTTGCAAGCATTTGAGGTTACCTACTCTGAGGAGGAAAAAGTCGAGAAATTTTTGAGCTCCTTGCCGGAAAATTGGAGTAATTATATTACCACTTTGCAGGAGAAAGCAGATTTCTCTGACATGTCCTTGACTCAGATAGTTTCTAAGTTTCGGGGGCAAGAAATGAAACTAAAGAGGAGGGAAGCAGGATATAATAATGCTCAGATTCCCAAGCTTTATTACGGTAGGCCTAAGATCAATGTGGGTCTAGGTTCCCCTGATGGAAGCACAAGTGCCTTATTGAGTGAAGATGTTGACTTACAGAAGATCTCGTTTGACTCTGAGGGGAACATATGTCTTGTTTCAAGTTAGAGCAACAATCTAGGCAACCGTCAGTATCCTACCTCCAGTGCTAGTTCCACCGTGCCTATAAGTGTCAAATGTGCGGAAAGTCACTTATCCATTCTTGCGTCATTCGTGACATCGTATAGATGAAGACTACGAACAGATTGATCCTTTGGACTTAGAAGAGATTGACATACAATGGCAAATGGCTATGTTGACTCTTCGGGCTAAACGGTTCTTATCAAGAACAGGGCGAAAGGTTGTGGGTTCCAAGCTTTGCTTTGATAAGTCAAATGTAAAGTGTTCCAATTGCGAAGGCTTTGGACACTTTGCTAGGGAATGTCAGAGACCTAAGAAGGATGACAGGTCTATTGTGACTCATCAAAACTTCAATCAAGGTGGAACAGTACCTTCATCTTCAAACATCTTGAGACAAAGGTCATATAATGATAGGTCTAATGGAAGTCAAGGTTCAATTGATCAGAGTAATTCAAGAGCTTTGGTGGTCCAACAACAAGACGGATCATATGACTGGGGTTCTAAAGTCAATAAAGAAGACTATGCATATGTCGCTGAGGTTAATTCAGAAAGTAGTATTGTTCCTTCGGATGAAACATCTTCTCAAGAATCAACAAACCGTACAAATGAAAATGTTCTGTTCACCTCACTTGAAAAATCACATTCAAATGTTGAAGCATCAAGTATAAAAGATGGTGATAACTGTTCGAAGAGAGAAACTTCAAAGGTTGAAAATGTAAAGATTCCAGAAAACTTGGGAGTAAAGGATCTAGTTACCTTTATAATAGATTTGCATGCTCCTGACCAACGAATAGATTTCTCTTTGCATTCATTAATTGATGTTTGTAAAGATAATTTTAAAATAACTCAAACCGCATGTGAGTTATATCTAAGGATTGATGATTTACAAAAGAGGATAGATGCAGATCAAGAAGAAAAATCACTCTTAAGACAGCAGCTGAACATCTTGACTAGAAGAGAAAGGATCTCTCAGACAAGATTAGACTTAATGAAAGAGAGAATGATTGTGTGACATCAAAGAATACCATCAAAAGCCCTCAGTTTGTTAAATCCAGAACTGATCCAACTTCTCAATCAGAAGTTGCTTCTTAACAGTCTGCAAAATTGAAGCTACAAGAGATGACATCTAAAGATCAAAGTTCTCATACCTTGACTGAGCAAGATATGCATTCATCTTACCATGTTAAGGGTAAAAGGCAGAGAATGAAAAATATTAATAGGATCTCTTGCTTCATTTGCCGAGAAAAGGGACATGTGGCAAGTATATGTCCTTAGAAGGGTAAATCCAGCAGATCAAGGCAGTCTAATGCTTCAAGTGACAAAGATGTTGAGGATATGGATGTTCAGTTGAGAAAGAACAAGGGTAAACATGTTGAAGAAATGTCAACAAGTGTTTCACCCAAGAAGATTTCTCAATGTAACTCTCCCGCATGGAGTGGTTCACCTAGAAATAATCGGATTAGTATTTCAAATCCAACATTTATGAGGGATTATAAGAAGAAATACTTTGAAGATTATACTTCTAGAAATTCCTCAAGTCATGTTGCTAAGGAGCATGGAAAGCCAAGAAGTGTATCTCCAAGGAAACCTTCAAATGGTGGCCAAGCTCGTAGCAAGACTCCAAAGAGGAATTCCACTCCAAAACGAGAAGTCTTTAATCATGTTGGTGATGATGATACATGCTTTTATGATCATTTCACAGGAACAGTTAAGACTGGTCGTTCCTCAATGTTTCAAAAGCATAGTCCTAGGAGAAAGATTGAGTTATCTCCTGAGAGGGTGCCAAGAAACAATAGACAGACTTCAAAATCCAAGACTCCCACTGAGAGTGATGGATATTGGACGAATGTCTCAGTGAAAGATAAGGACGGTAAATTCAGGTCTATTGAGGCTTGGGTGCCGTTTTGCAACTAGGCGCCTATCTTTCGTGCGGAGGACACAGTCAAAGAGGACCATGTATTTTCAGTTATCGTGACTGAGTCCTAGGCACATTTTATTAGATAACATAGTGGGTTATCGAACTTTTGTTGTATTTTCTTCATTGTAAATCATGGTGCAAGTCCCATGTATGTTATTTATAATTTGTTTATAAAGAATTTGTGACACCCGCCAAAATTTGAGGTTAGCTAAACTTAGAAAGTTTACTATTCATGTTCTATTTATAGAAAGTTAAGCTTAAATAATGCGATATTTAAATTTCTATGTGTCAACATAGAAATACGTCGTTATAAAATAACGATACCGACACACATTCATCGGGTTGATGAACCGGTCAAGGAGGACCTCCATAATATGCATTTTTGTGATATATGATTTTTATGTGACAATATGTATCTAGTTAAGATCTCTTTCGTTAGTAAAAGTGCCATATGAAATATATATCGTTATATATTTACTAAATTATTAAAGAACGCTCTTATGTAATAATAATAATTGACACAATTTATAAAAACATGAATTATAAAAACATGACATATTATTTTTAGTTTCCTAACTAAAAATTTATACAAAATGATATATATGTTATTTAGAAAAATACATGGATCAACTAACTAGTTCAGATCTTGGACTAAAGAAATTGCTAGACTAAAAATAAGCCCACAAACCTTGAACCCATGTAAAATTCGGCCAGCCCAACCCATGACTCCCAAAAGCCCACTAGTAAAACATTATAAGAGACCACTTAACTTAACTCCCTGCTTCTTTTTTTGTTCACCCCCACCCACGTGACCAATATACTTATATATACTAAATACATAGAAATACATGGGCAGACAAAACAACATACAAAAGACACACCCACGTGAGCTTCTCTAGCACTACAAACAAAAGCAACCAAAAGAAACAACAAAAGACCATCCATCTTCTCCTACCTCTCTCTCTCCCTCTACCGCCGGCCACCACTCCCCAGCCACACCACCGCCGCCTACCACCCTCTCCTCGCCGGAAATCAAACCCGGCAGCCACCCCCATCAACCCTAAGGTTTTTCTGCAACCCTAAAACAACCAAAACCCCCACCGCTGCTGCTGGCCGCTGCTGCTGCTGCTGGCCGCCGCTGCTGCTGCTGGCCGGATTTTCAACCACCACCATTCGACTCCATTAACATCCAGGAAGGTGAGGAACGTAAGTAAATACCTCCTAACGTAAACCCACTTCTTATCTCTCTCTAAAAACCCTAACCGGTTTCCTTTCTTTTTCTTTTCTTCTCGTCGCAGCCGCGCACCACCACTCCACCACCACCTCGCGACGACCCAGGAAGAAGGAGGAGCGTACAGGTATCATTTCAGGTCGTTTCATGGCTGCCCATGCTTAGTTATAGTGCCTTAAATCTCAAAAACGTTTTTCACTTGTTTTTCTTGATTCTCAGCCGCGAGCCGCCGTGAACAGCCACCACCAGCCACCGTTGCAGATCGGTTACACTCGCAAAACAGGTTGTTTAAACTATCCCTAAGGCTCTCGTGATGTAATACGCGACCATGCTAAGTCTAGGTGTTTTCCTTTTCGGTTTTCGGTTCGAAACCACCATAAAACACCACCTTTCACCACCTTTCGTCACCACCTCGAACCACCAATGTTTTGTCACCACTGAAGGGGCTGAGATGCCGACTTTTAGGCTGCCCCAAATACTAAAACCATTTTCTTATGGCCTTGGACATCGGCCGAAATGTAAAACCGAAAAACAAAGTGTGACTTTTGAACTTCAAAAAAAAAACTTCACTATATCCCTAGTAGTGCAGCCGACATGCACATAATTACTTGGGAAATATAATTATTATGGGGAAAACCAACAGATTTAGCATCAATTTAATTTGATTTAATTAATTAACTTGGTTAGTGATGATTTCATGCATTTAATTGTTGTATAATTACTAGGTGGATTTTCCCTCTTCCAAGTAGTACCTTTATGACATAAATCCCAACATGCATAATGATTAACTTTTCTTGGAAATATAAAAGCATGCTTTAAGTATAATCATTGTTGTGATAATCTATGTTAGTGAAGTTTGGAAAACGTGCTAGTTAAATGCCCACTAAATAACTATGTTTATATATATTAATATATGTTATGTACGTATATATATATCTATTAATATAACTTGACCCACCATGCCCACCTCCTATTTAGGACATCGGTGCAAAGTGTGCGGTGACTTAGCACGCTTCGGGTGCAAACATGACCTATATGATTAGATTATATTTATATATAGACCCACCATGCCCACCTCCTATTTAGGACATCGGTGCAAAGTGTGCGGTGACTTAGCACGCTTCGGGTGCAAACATGACCTATATGATTATATTATATTTATATATATTATATATGTATTACTATATTTAAACCCAGGAAAGACCAACTCCATCTAGCACGTGGACAGCCCTAACGATTATCACATAAGAAAAACATTTTTAAGAAAATGTATTATAACAATATTATTTGGAAGGATAAGGAAAATTCATTAGGAACGTAATGACATAAATTGTTAAGACAAGTATATTTTATTTCTATAGGTTGACACATTCAAGCAAATCCGCTACTTGCTAATTGTTGCTACTTTGAAACTAAGGTGAGTTCATAGCCCACATTTTTTTTTTTTTTTTTTTTTTTTTTTTTTTTTTTTTTTTCTTTTTTTTTTTTTTATTTTACGCAACCATACTTCTTTGCCATTTCACGTGTATAGGTTGTGTGGGAGAATAGTCATAATATCGCTATTATTTTTATTACTATTATATTATATAAATATTATATATGTATTACTATATTTAAACCCATGAAAGACCAACTCCATCTAGCACGTGGACAGCCCTAACGATTATCACATAAGAAAAACATTTTTAAGAAAATGTATTATAACAATATTATTTGGAAGGATAAGGAAAATTCATTAGGAACGTAATGACATAAATTGTTAAGACAAGTATATTTTATTTCTATAGGTTGACACATTCAAGCAAATCCGCTACTTGCTAATTGTTGCTACTTTGAAACTAAGGTGAGTTCATAGCCCACATTTTTTTTACTATTTTGGGTGAGATGCATGCTCTATATTTTACATGTGGAACACAAGTACCAAACTATGTATATGATGATTGTCTAAGTCGCTTGATCCCACTAAAGGCCTCCCATCATGAATTGTTAGTTATGGATTTAAACGAGATATGATGAATAGTACTATTTGGGTTGACACCCCCATTCGGGTTGGTCGCACCAACTTGACCGGTGATGGTCGAACGAATGCATTCATATTTGGATTCCCAAGTATTATGGATCAAATACTTGCCGAGGCACAATGTTACTTATTACCGTCGAGTTTCAATTCATGAGCTTAGTACAATGTATACATTATGTTTCCTAGCATTGTTTTTGAGCAATGACTACACGACATTGCGGGTTGGCAATGGTCGCACTTAAATCTTGTGGTTCCATGGAAAAAGTATTTTATTACACCTATGAATTCACCAACATGATTGTTGACCCGTTTTAGCATGCATTCTCAGGTACTAGATGATCGCTTTATGTGTTGGATTGCCTGACGCTACATGCTATATGAAGAACTTGCCCCACCCATCATGCCTTAGGAATGCTTCGTCAATTTGCTAAAGACATGCTTCTAATTATGTTATCCTAATGATAACTTAAAGTTTTTGACAAACTATTTCATATCATAGGTTGTTTCTAAATTTCTAAACAACGTTATCTTTCAATATATATTTTTAAAATGACACGTTAAGTGGTTGTTATTTCTCAAGTACAATTTCCCTTCCAAATACTTCGTCTCAACTTATCAAATAACGCTATCTTATAAATGTATTTTCAAACGACATCATTTAACGGTCGTTCATTATGAACTTGTGTTGTGATCTCATGAAGGTCGCGCCCCGTACCTTTCCGCATTTTTCGGGGTGTGACAGATTGGTATCAGAGACAAGGTTATAGTGAATTAGGTTGCAAATTGATGAGCCTAGACTATAACCATACAAAGACCCCTACTTTTGTGCACCACTTTAGTTACCCAACCACCCATATACTTACACATGAGTTACATGTCCACCTTTGTATAATGAACGCATGTTTATACTTGAGTTACATGTTCATACTTTACATGATAAGATTCTATGTATGCTACATTTATGTGAAAATTTCATGCATACTTCTATTAGATTACAATGTACTCCAATTAACCTTTTCTGTAGGAAAGGATTAAGGTTTGTTATAAGCTCATATTGAACATCGGGTTTCCAATGGAAATTATAGATCACTATCACATGTGCCATCTTAGAAAGATCAATTTAAATAATTAGTTATTTAAATACCTACGCGTAACGAAACCCACAAGTGAAGGAAACCTCGTTTGGGATAACGAGTCAACCAACGATCATCAAGAATTTTAGAATATTAGTTTGCATATTATAGGGCTACATACATTTGGGATAGATCATATAAGGCTCAAAGTAGTTATTTTGGAGCTTGAAAGTAGCCTTTCCCCCTTTATACTTATTTATGCTTGACACTTTATGCACCTTAATTATGCTTCACATGTTCCCGCAATACTTCTTAGATATCAAGTTTATTTTCCTTTATTTCAAGGACCTAATACGTCGAGACCCCGTGCACATGCCTAGATTTGACATGATTAGTCTCTTTGAAGAATGTTCAACTATCAGTGCCCCCGTCTTAGAAATAAGATTTACCGTAGACCTAGAAAGAGCCATGTGCGGCTATCCCCAAAAGGTTAAGAAGAAACTTTAAGTCATGATTTAATTAATGAGAATTTACTAAGATCCCCGAGGAATTGATGAATAATAAGAACTCAAAATCAAGTAATGAGTAGTTTTTAAGGACGACCCTTCTACCCATAGCCGAAACAACGCATCGACACCGCATTATCCACAATCTTCACCGGTAGTTACTCAAATGAAGCGAGTCCCGAAGAGGTGTGCTCCGTGATGGCATGCCCCACTAACATAAGAACATTCGGTGGATACTTACGTAATATTTTGAGGATAGAAGACCGTTAAAAAGCTGAAGAGAACGTCACATGAAAAAAAAAAAAAAAAAAAATAAAAAAAAAAAAAAAAAAAAAAAAATGGATTGAAGAGCATGATGACGTATTACATGAAAGCGATAATTAGAATACACGAAGCACTTAGTTATCCTTAGGGTCGTTTTGGCGCGACAAAAATTTTCACTTCTCATTACGCTAAAGCTCCACTATTTTTAGGATTCTATTTATTTCGATATGCTCGCATGTGGGAGTTTTTCTACAAGACCCGTTTGGTACCGATATGTATATATATATATATATTCTTCAAAAAAAAAAAAAAAAAAAAAAAAACCACTTTGGAGGAATATATGTTTAAATTTCAAAAGTTTTGTAGCTCGTAAGCTTATGGTGTGTGATTTCATTGAACATATTTACAAGCGCATTGTTAGGGTTGAAACTTTTTGAAAAATACAAATTTTAACCTTTGGTATAGATCTTTAAACCTGTGTAAATGTATAAATATTGAACCTATGGTGTAAATTTCATCAAATTTATTTGCGACGAGATTGATTTTTTTTGACTATAGATATATGGTCAAGTGACTACCAAGTCCGAAAAAGGGTGCCTTTATATCTACCAAACCAAAATTTTGCTATATCTTCTCATTTCTAGTTTACAAAACACGTATTTTATTCATAAACCTTCTTTGCATCCGATCATATCCAATACATAAACCGTGCGTTAATTCCAAGCCAATGAGAGATATCCTATGCCCGTTTTGATTAATCATTAGCGTGTTCGTTAGGCCTCACCCGCTTAGTCGTAAATCCATGCCTAACTTTCTTCAAGTCTTAGCTAATCTCTCCATACGATGGACGGATAAGTTATAACCATAGTTATCATTTAAGGGATTATAAGACTTCCGCACAATAAGGAAAGATTTGAAAGGTTGAATTAATTTGGGGATTAAATTTTGGTATTATGATGGATACGTAACATCTAGAAAACACAAACGAATTTAGCACTTAAGTTGTACCTATAGGAAAATACAGGGTAGAATATGGCATTTTAAGACATTAATGGTGTAGTTGGATACAAGTAGTATTATTACGATAAGATTTATTAGGGACAAGGCGGTAAAAACAAACTCGTGTCCCTAACATTAAGTTAATTGAAATTCAACACAAGTTACCGACAACACGACTTAAGTTTCGGGACGAAACTTCCGTTAACACGGGGAGAATGTGACACCCGCCAAAATTTGAGGTTAGCTAAACTTAGAAAGTTTACTATTCATGTTCTATTTATAGAAAGTTAAGCTTAAATAATGCGATATTTAAATTTCTATGTGTCAACATAGAAATACGTCGTTATAAAATAACGATACCGACACACATTCATCGGGTTGATGAACCGGTCAAGGAGGACCTCCATAATATGCATTTTTGTGATATATGATTTTTATGTGACAATATGTATCTAGTTAAGATCTCTTTCGTTAGTAAAAGTGCCATATGAAATATATATCGTTATATATTTACTAAATTATTAAAGAACGCTCTTATGTAATAATAATAATTGACACAATTTATAAAAACATGAATTATAAAAACATGACATATTATTTTTAGTTTCCTAACTAAAAATTTATACAAAATGATATATATGTTATTTAGAAAAATACATGGATCAACTAACTAGTTCAGATCTTGGACTAAAGAAATTGCTAGACTAAAAATAAGCCCACAAACCTTGAACCCATGTAAAATTCGGCCAGCCCAACCCATGACTCCCAAAAGCCCACTAGTAAAACATTATAAGAGACCACTTAACTTAACTCCCTGCTTCTTTTTTTGTTCACCCCCACCCACGTGACCAATATACTTATATATACTAAATACATAGAAATACATGGGCAGACAAAACAACATACAAAAGACACACCCACGTGAGCTTCTCTAGCACTACAAACAAAAGCAACCAAAAGAAACAACAAAAGACCATCCATCTTCTCCTACCTCTCTCTCTCCCTCTACCGCCGGCCACCACTCCCCAGCCACACCACCGCCGCCTACCACCCTCTCCTCGCCGGAAATCAAACCCGGCAGCCACCCCCATCAACCCTAAGGTTTTTTCTGCAACCCTAAAACAACCAAAACCCCCACCGCTGCTGCTGCTGGCCGCTGCTGCTGCTGGCCGGATTTTCAACCACCACCATTCGACTCCATTAACATCCAGGAAGGTGAGGAACGTAAGTAAATACCTCCTAACGTAAACCCACTTCTTATCTCTCTCTAAAAACCCTAACCGGTTTCCTTTCTTTTTCTTTTCTTCTCGTCGCAGCCGCGCACCACCACTCCACCACCACCTCGCGACGACCCAGGAAGAAGGAGGAGCGTACAGGTATCATTTCAGGTCGTTTCATGGCTGCCCATGCTTAGTTATAGTGCCTTAAATCTCAAAAACGTTTTTCACTTGTTTTTCTTGATTCTCAGCCGCGAGCCGCCGTGAACAACCACCACCAGCCACCGTTTCAGATCGGTTACACTCGCAAAACAGGTTGTTTAAACTATCCCTAAGGCTCTCGTGATGTAATACGCGACCATGCTAAGTCTAGGTGTTTTCCTTTTCGGTTTTCGGTTCGAAACCACCATAAAACACCACCTTTCACCACCTTTCGTCACCACCTCGAACCACCAATGTTTTGTCACCACTGAAGGGGCTGAGATGCCGACTTTTAGGCTGCCCCAAATACTAAAACCATTTTCTTATGGCCTTGGACATCGGCCGAAATGTAAAACCGAAAAACAAAGTGTGACTTTTGAACTTCAAAAAAAAAACTTCACTATATCCCTAGTAGTGCAGCCGACATGCACATAATTACTTGGGAAATATAATTATTATGGGGAAAACCAACAGATTTAGCATCAATTTAATTTGATTTAATTAATTAACTTGGTTAGTGATGATTTCATGCATTTAATTGTTGTATAATTACTAGGTGGATTTTCCCTCTTCCAAGTAGTACCTTTATGACATAAATCCCAACATGCATAATGATTAACTTTTCTTGGAAATATAAAAGCATGCTTTAAGTATAATCATTGTTGTGATAATCTATGTTAGTGAAGTTTGGAAAACGTGCTAGTTAAATGCCCACTAAATAACTATGTTTATATATATTAATATATGTTATGTACGTATATATATATCTATTAATATAACTTGACCCACCATGCCCACCTCCTATTTAGGACATCGGTGCAAAGTGTGCGGTGACTTAGCACGCTTCGGGTGCAAACATGACCTATATGATTATATTATATTTATATATAGACCCACCATGCCCAACTTCTATTTAGAATGTTGGTGCAAAGTTGTGCGGCGACATATTTATATTTTTATAATTTTAATTCGTGGTTATTCCAACTCACAACCATACTTAATTGACAATTGCCCAACTCCTATTATGGAAACCGGTGCACTCGTATGGGTTGTGAGGGAGAATGATCGCGAATGCCATGTAATGATTTATTTCCAACGCGCAACCATACTTCTTTGCCATTTCACGTGTATAGGTTGTGTGGGAGAATAGTCATAATATCGTTATTATTTTTATTACTATTATATTATATAAATATTATATATGTATTACTATATTTAAACCCATGAAAGACCAACTCCATCTAGCACGTGGACAGCCCTAACGATTATCACATAAGAAAAACATTTTTAAGAAAATGTATTATAACAATATTATTTGGAAGGATAAGGAAAATTCATTAGGAACGTAATGACATAAATTGTTAAGACAAGTATATTTTATTTCTATAGGTTGACACATTCAAGCAAATCCGCTACTTGCTAATTGTTGCTACTTTGAAACTAAGGTGAGTTCATAGCCCACATTTTTTTTACTATTTTGGGTGAGATGCATGCTCTATATTTTACATGTGGAACACAAGTACCAAACTATGTATATGATGATTGTCTAAGTCGCTTGATCCCACTAAAGGCCTCCCATCATGAATTGTTAGTTATGGATTTAAACGAGATATGATGAATAGTACTATTTGGGTTGACACCCCCATTCGGGTTGGTCGCACCAACTTGACCGGTGATGGTCGAACGAATGCATTCATATTTGGATTCCCAAGTATTATGGATCAAATACTTGCCGAGGCACAATGTTACTTATTACCGTCGAGTTTCAATTCATGAGCTTAGTACAATGTATACATTATGTTTCCTAGCATTGTTTTTGAGCAATGACTACACGACATTGCGGGTTGGCAATGGCCGCACTTAAATCTTGTGGTTCCATGGAAAAAGTATTTTATTACACCTATGAATTCACCAACATGATTGTTGACCCGTTTTAGCATGCATTCTCAGGTACTAGATGATCGCTTTATGTGTTGGATTGCCTGACGCTACATGCTATATGAAGAACTTGCCCCACCCATCATGCCTTAGGAATGCTTCGTCAATTTGCTAAAGACATGCTTCTAATTATGTTATCCTAATGATAACTTAAAGTTTTTGACAAACGATTTCATATCATAGGTTGTTTCTAAATTTCTAAACAACGTTATCTTTCAATATATATTTTTAAAATGACACGTTAAGTGGTTGTTATTTCTCAAGTACAATTTCCCTTCCAAATACTTCGTCTCAACTTATCAAATAACGCTATCTTATAAATGTATTTTCAAACGACATCATTTAACGGTCGTTCATTATGAACTTGTGTTGTGATCTCATGAAGGTCGCGCCCCGTACCTTTCCGCATTTTTCGGGGTGTGACACATATTTGGGAAATAACGAGTATATATAAGGTGTTTGATGTTGATCACTTCTGATCACATGTCAGGTGAAATCTTTCCTTGTGTAGTTAAGATGTAATCTGAATTACTTTATTTTATGCTTGTTAATAAGTCATTTGTGATAGCGTTACTATTTGCTTAATGGTTGTTATCCTATGATGAATGTGCAAGTTGATTTATATATGAGTTTTACACTAAGGCCTATAATCGACCGCGTTTCGAGTTGCTAGTTTAATTGACTGGAATGAGAAACCTTTAGCTTCTGTCTCTCAAGAACCGCCATATAATCAGAAAATGCAACACAAAAATAGAATAATGGTTTAAGGGGGAGTCGTTACTGCTAGAGACATGACGAAAACTTGTGGCATTTGAGTTTACTCATTTGCTACATTTGATCTCTTTCGCAGTAATTAGTCTTTCTAACCTGATCAATACACAGTATTAAGCATGACTATTATAAGATTTGTTAGAGTAATTTTATTTTAAAATTACTGTGATCGATTTTATAACTTTATGCTCCGTAAAGTTCTTTGCTAATAATAAGGGTTCTATTGCACAAGAGATAATGCTAAATAGGGTATCTGATGAGTGTCCATTTTGTGATAAAAACCCCTATCGAAAGGCTTCATTTCAATGTCTAAATGAGTTAATATTCCGGAACTATCGGTACTTAATGGAATCGTATGTTTATGCAGGTTCACGGAAGATGCGAGAAAGGGTAAATGACATCAAGTAACTCAAGAAGGAAGCTTATGAAGTTACAAGACACAAGGAGGTGATTCGGGAGCCGAACGAAGAAGTACGAGATGAAACAGCAGCTCCCAACGCCGCTGGCAACCATGCCAGCGCCGCTGGCAAGCCCACCAGCGCCGCTGGCCCCAAGAAGCCCAGACCCAGCGCCGCTGGCAAGCCCACCAGCGCCGCTGGGTGTCCCAGATCAGAAACTGACTTTTAGCACTATTTAAGTCGAACTAACCCTCAAAACCCTAAGAGAGAGCCGATTCAGCAGCCCTAGCCGCCCACTATCAACCCTAGTTCGTAGTTGCAGATTTCCAGAAGGTTTTGGAGCTTATAACGCCTTCCGACCTTCATCCGCGGTCTAGATCTACTCTTTTATTTACTGTCAGTTTGGTAAACAATGTCTTTCATCTTTTCAGACTTTGTTATTCATTTAATAATGTCAGGCTAGTAGGCTGAATACTTGTTTGGATCAATGTGATCATGTAGACGTTTAATGTTTTACTTAGTTTGTTAGAATCTGTTGGAGTGTGTTTTACTATTTATCGTAGATCCATGTTTTACTAGTCTTTCATATTATTATTGGTTCTATATCTGCATGTATTAGTTTAATTCTGATGATCGGTCTATAATCATACACTAGGATTAATACATAAGGATGGAAAACACTAGTCGGTCTATAACTAGATATAAAAGGTGATTCACTTCTAAACGAGGGATCCAGAACCATAGTAATTAGGATGAATAGAACATGATGCTTAACAATGTCAGACGCGATCCTTTGACTTGGAAACGAGCACTGTGGTCAACGGAGATAATTATTATCTGGTCATGGCTTAAGAGCCGGGTAACTAAAAGATTAATTAGTAACACAAACTTTAGGTCATTAATGCTTAAACAATGAATCTAACGAGAATTTGTTTATAGGTTAGTGTGAGTCTAATGACAGCACTAGTAATTAGGCAAAGTGAATCTAACGAGAATCTGAGCCTTGATTAAGTTTCAACAGTCTAGCAAACGGGTAGGATAGTATTTGGTCGTACCATGAGATCAGAGATGCCAAACAAGTATTTTAATTTTATTACTGTTATTTGCTTTCTACAACTATTTTCAGACTGAGCCTCTCGCTGAATAAGCGGTTGCGGCTTTTATTTACTTTTATTGCATTAGTATAATAGGAAATCGTGACAACCCCACAACCGCTAGAATTACACATATTACTAGATTAGGTAAAGCAACGCGTCCCTACGAACGATCCTGTTCTTATCACTAAACTATACTACATCTGATCGGGTCCCCTGTCCGTTAAGGTGTGTATGTTTTTGGTATTAACTTGTACAACTTTTATAAATTTAAACACTAAACAAAAACGACCATCAAGCGTTTTGGCGCCGTTGCCGGGGACGCGACGCATTCTTAGTTTAGTAGTGTAGTTCGATCCTTTCTTGTGTTTCGGCAATAGAAAGTTTCTTTCAGTACTTAGGTTAAGTCAATTAGGTTTAGAAGTCAAATTAGGTCAAATTGGTTTTTAGGTCAAATTAGGGTTAAGTAGTATTTTCATTTTATTTTCAGTTTAAGTAGTTTAATTTAATTTTCATTTTATCTTTATATTGGTACGTTGATCGTTTTCTTGAGTTTTGCAGCTTATTTAGGTAGTTGATGCGTGTAAGATCGGGAACGGTTGTAAGACGCATATCCACATGCCTAAGCAGACTCAGACGTAGGAGAAGACTCAACAGGTCAAACTCATCACCCGTAGGTAACTTAGCAAACCTTTTCAACTTAGAAGACCCTTTAGGATCATCCGACACTATGTCTCAACCAAACTCACCTAGAGGTGTAGTTGATGAATTCGACCGACCAATGATGGAAAGGACGAGAGCCATTGCACCGACACCGGGATCAGCTATTGTCTTACCCAACTTAGGAGATTCGTTTTCAGTCAAAGGACACCACCTTAAGTTAATCCAGGATAACTAATATGACGACCGAGCCAAATCCGACCCCCATAAGCATGTAAGTAGGTTCACCAGTTTGTGCAAAATGTTCAAATATGGAGGAGGCGTCACTGATGACGATGTGCAACTTAGCTTATTTCCGTAGTCTCTCACGGGAGAGGCACGTGCTTGGTTTGATGAGCTCGATGAAGGTACCATCACTACATGGAAGGAACTTCGCGAACAGTTTATCTCGCGATTCTTTCCCCCGAGTTTAGCTAGGAAAATGCTTCGAGACATCAAGGCTTTCAAGCAAGACGAAGGAGAATCACTAGTTGATGCATGTAAAAGGCTTAGGGAAATGATCAGAAACTGTCACGGGAATGGGCTTAGCAAGGACGAGATCATGGAAATCTTTTTCTATGGTTTAACCAAGGGTTCCCAAAAGGATTTAGACCTAGCCGGAGGTGGTAACTTTTTGTACAAGACTACCAATGCCGCGTACAAAATGATGGAGGATATGGTGCAAGCTAGCTTAGCTCGAGAAATGGATGATAATCGAGATAGGAGACCGAGAAGGACCGTGGCTAGCATCGAGAGCAGCTCCAAAATGAGGTAATTCATGAACTTAAAGCTTTATCTAACCATTTTTCTACTTTTGAAGATAGGTTGGACGTTATGTTCAAAGACCTCAAGGTGATTGCACACGGGTGCACCAATTGCGGAGGATTGCACTATACCTAGGATTGTGAAGAGGAGGCTACAAAGCAAGTCAATTATGTTCAGAACCAATACCGAGGAGGCTTTCAACAAAGACTATTCCAAAGAAACCCCGGTAATTCTAACTTTATTCTAGTTATGCTAGAAACAACTTTGGTTCTTTTCAAAATAAGTGGCAAAGGAGTAATGGTCAACCCGAGCAACCAAAAGTGGAGAATGAAGTCAAGGAGGATCCAATTGTCAAGCTTACCAACTTGATGGAGAGGTACATTGAGATGAATGACAAGAGGCACGACTCCTTGGACAAGTATACAAGGTTCTTTAATGAGAAGATTGCAAACCTTGACCATAAAGTGGATGTCGTGGTAAGAGATCAACAATCCGCTATTAATGGTTTGGAAAGGAAGCTGGAAAAGTTGATGGAACAGAGTGCTAAGAAGGAAAATGGTCTTCTTGCAAGCAATGCACAAGCTAATCCCAAGACGAACCCTTAAGGAAACCCTAGCACGAGTCAAAAGTACCAACCACCGATCGGACAGAATGAGAATGTGAACGCCGTGTTCACCAAAGGTAATGACTCTACTGAGGTTTCTAATGATTTTTGTGAAGTGTCCAATCAGGTACAGGTCATACGGGAGCAAAATGAAGACAAAACGGACCAAAACGCAATTCTGGAATCTGTCCAGGAGCCACCAGCGCCGCTGGGTACACTCCCCAGCGCCGCTGGACACCCTCCAGGTGAAGCCCAGCGCCGCTGGCAAACCTTCAGGTGCAAACCAGCGCTGCTGGGAGCCCCCAGGTTGCAAACCAGCGCCGTTGAGAGACATCCAGCGCCGCTCCGGAGTCCGTCAGACCAGTTTCGTGAGAAAATTCATTTTCGGAAGGAGACGTCGAGACCCAGTTCGCTTCCAAATGAATAATCAAAGATGGGGACGACTTGGACAGAAGTGATGAAGTTCAAGATCCCGAAGCACCGGACGACGGGACACAGCTACCGCAAGCATCTGAGGATCCAGGAAGTTTTCTTATCCCTTGCACTGTTAATAATGAATATTTTTCGAGTGCATTAGCTGATTTAGGGTCAAGTATTAATGTTATGCCTACTATGATTTATGAGAAACTTACCCTTTGTTTGCTAAAACCCGTTAACATGAGCATTCGGTTAGCCGACCAGACTTACCGACAACCCAAGGGGATTGTCGAACGAGTCCATGTTAGGGTTAAGGATTTAGAATTTTGGACTGAGTTTGTTGTGCTTGATTCGGTAAGTGAAGTAGTGACACCCTTAATCCTAGGACGACCATTTCTGCATGCTGCGGATGCTATCATCCATGTCCTTAAACGTGAAATAACCTTGTCAAATGGTCAAGTTAGAGTCAAATTGCCTATTATAGATTCTAGGGATGTTCACTATGACGAAATGTGTATGAATGTGGAAGTTGACTACGATGGAAAACCCTTAGGCATTGGCTACTACATTAGGAAAGCACGTAGTTTTTCATTTCATGAAGGCCTAATCTTGTCAAGATCACATAGGAGAGGATTGAATGTGCTATATAGGGAAACCGAAGTTAAGGAATTGGAGGAACTTTTAGATGAAACGGAAAAGGGATTGGATAAAGGGAATATGTTATTATCTGGAGTGAATAAATTCTTAGATAACCTAGGATGGAATGATGTAGAAGACCCACCCTTGTCTAACTATAACCCTTACTTGTCAACCTCAGCTTTAGGTGACCCTACCATCTTTCAGGTATTCTGTTCCATAGGTAATATAGCAACTCACACGTTTATAGACGCCAGGGCAAATGTGAACATCTTCCCTCGAGATTTTTACACTAAGTATACTAAGAAAAATTTAGGTAAAGTGATCTAGGAGGATAAGCTGATTAAGATTTTTAAGAACTTTGATATTAGGGTTCGTTGAGGAGGTCGTTGTTGAAATAGGTGATTTAAGATTCGCGACAGAATTCTTTCTAGTCAAAGAAAATGTGTTAACCAGAAATGAGTTTATTTTAGGTCAACCCTTCCTTAAGACTGCATGCACCGACACTAACACCGAGTTAGGGGAGTTGACATTAGAATCAGGGATTTAGTACTGAAAGTCGTCAAGCAAGATATAAATGTACATAATCCTTATGGTTTCTACTGCAAGACTAGATTATACCAAGGACAAGGAGAAAGGATGAACATCGAGTCATATTTGGAGGATAAGTCTGACATTTTCATTCGATACAATCCAACGAGTACCGGCCCCCGGCCTAACCCGTACTCCTTACCCTGGTTCCTAGGCAGAGTCTAGCTGAAGACTCGTTAAACTTAGCGCTTCTTGGGAGGCAACCCAAGCCGTATTTTATTTTATTTTTATTTTTCATTTTAGGAATATGTGACTAATTGCAATTAAGTGATTGTTTTAAATTTTATCATTTGTGATATTTTATGAGTATGTTTGAGTATCACAGATGCAAGCTTTCAATGGATCGAGGAAACAAGTAACTTATTGCAATCGTGTTTTGTTTTCATTTTCATTTTTATGTTTTAGCTTGTTATTTTCCGTTTTGATATTTTGATTGAAGTGTGCAGGAGTATATTGCTTTGTAGTCTGAAGGAAACCAAGCACTTGGCCAAAAGCTAAGTGTGGGGGAGTTCGAGCATCAAATCGCTGAATAAATCAGACATCGGAACACGTACAGGAGTCAAAAGCGCCACTAGGAGTCATTCAGCGCCGCTTGGAATGCATCAGGGCATCCCAGTGCCGCTCCCAGTCTTCCAGCGCCGCTGGACCTGCACCTGTGCAGATCCAACACCTCTTCCCGCTCACCAGCGCCGCTGCCTTCCAGCCAGCGCCGCTCCAGGACCAGCCATCGCCGCTCACCACCTCACCAGCGCCGCTACCAGCTCCGTTCTGTGCACCAGATCGCCAAAAATCCGAAAAAATCAGAAAAACCCAAAAATCCAAAAAAATCAAAAAATCAGAAAATACCAAAAAGAAAAGAAGGTGGAGACGCATCAAATGGATCACTATCAACTTTTATAGATCTAACTTTCAACAATACAAAAACATCTTTTATATGAAAAATCTCAGAATATACTCTTCAAAAATATACAAAAACATATAGATCTATCAACAAGAAAGTCACTTTAAAAACTACGAATCTATAACCACACTTTTGGGTCTTAAACTTGTTGAATCCTTGGATCTTTCTTATTAGATTCGACATGCATGAGCATGGAAAGAAAGATCCTATCAACTTTGCCCTCATTAAGTGTATATTACAAAGAAAACAAGAAGAAAGTATGAGTTTTTGATAAAACCTTGGAATATAAACAAAACAAGATTAGATCTAGTAAAAAGGATGAAGATTATACCCTCTTGACTTGGTTTTGGATGAAGATTTTGGGCAGATTTTCATGGCCCTTGAACCCTCAAATAACCCTAAATCTAAGCCTCAAACAACCCTTGAACCTTGCTTGTATTAACCCTTTATTAATCTAACTTAAAACCCTTATTATTAATATATGTTTATGTTGATTTAAGCTTGCCTTGTTCTTGTTCTTGTCTTGGCCGAAATGAAGAAGAGAAGGAGGGAGAAGAGAGAGTTTTTT
>CM067174.1:46451581-46500937 GCA_034093135.1 Erigeron breviscapus | reverse complement strand
TTGGTATCCCAAAGGCTCAGGCATGGATCTAATGGGTTATTCAGATTCAGATCATGCAGGTTGTAAGATAGATAGGAAATCCACAACTGGTGGATGACATTTCCTAGGTGGCAAACTGGTCAGCTGGACCAGTAAGAAGCAAACTTCATTTTCATTGTCCACTGCTGAAGCTGAATACGTGTGTGCAGCCAGTTGTTGTGCTCAGATACTCTGGATGAAGAACCAGTTGCTTGATTATGGTATTAAATATTCAAAGACCCCAATCTTTTGTGATAATACCAGTGCCATTGCTATCTCAAACAATCCAGTCATGCACTCCAGAACGAAGCACATTGATCTCAGGTATCACTTCATTCGTGATCATATTATGAAAAACAACATTGAACTCCATTTTAATCCCACTGACAAACAACTCGCTGACATTTTTACCAAACCTCTGGATGTCAAAACTTTTGAATATCTTGTTGGAGAGTTGGGAATGTTAAATCCTTAAATCTGGTGACTGCTCAGATATTGAACGCCTTCGTGTACTATCTTTGCATTATTAGATTTCTGGAACAACACTCCAGGGAAAGACTTGAAAGATATTTTTTCTTAAAAAATGTTTTAAGTTCAGGGGGAATTTATTAATTTATTTTCTCACTGGACAAACTCTTCAGAAAATATTACTGGTGCTTTGTAAATGTGTCCCTCTCACTGGTAACTGGACAGATTGAAGTGCGTGTTTGAGGTGACTTATGTCTCCTTGTAAATGTGTCCCTCTCATTTGTCTGAATTAGTTAACGTGCAAGTTTGAGGTTACCAGTCTTTCAAAAATGGTTTTCACTGGTACTTTACTGGAGTGTCCCTCCAGTGTACCATCATTACATGTTCACTGGACTAATCCACCAGTGATACTGGAGTGTCCAGTCAACCTCCAGATGCACTGAAATATATCATAATATTTTCTAAATACTTGGTCATTGTGTGTGCCACGTAAGCAAATCTTTTTGAAGATATTTTAATCCTACGTGGCATGTAAATTTTTCAACGTAATGATGGTATTTTTACCTTGAGAAATTAAAAAGTACAACTTGTTACTGTTTGTGGGCTGTAAACCGTCATGCATTTATGTATGATGTGATGTAATTAATGCGGATCTCAGAACCCGATCAAAATGTTATTTGATAATTTCAAATAAACCGTTTGAGTTCCACATTCCTTCTCCTATAAATTTTTTTTTTTTTTTTCGAACATATTTTTTTTTCTTTATTTGATAATTTCAAATAAATCGTTTGAGTTCCACATTGTCTCTCCTATAAATACCCACTTTCAATTTCAATTGCATTTACTTCGAACATATTTACTCCCAAATCTCTCAATTCCTTCATTTACTTCTTCATTCATTTTCCAATCATCATCATCTCTCTTATTTACTCCATTTATATTCAATTCTTTCATCAATTCTTCATCATAACCTATATATATTCAATTTCATCTTCATTTATTCTATATAAAATGGCACCTAGACAGTCAAAATCGCTCAAAAATCTCCTTGCCGCTGAATATGCTCCTTCCGAAAATGTTGAAAGGGCACCTCATATTAATCTTGAGGCAAATGCCATTAGAATCAACATGAATAACTGGATGGCAAGACTCTCTCTTTCCAGTGTTCATGATGCCCAATCGATTATTGGGAGATTAAACTCATTCTTTCTCTCTTGCCCATTATATGGTGCGTTAACATTAAACCCAGGAAGGATGTACCATGAATACCTTTGTGAATTATGGTACACTGCAACATTTGATGATGAAACTTCATCTATCAATTATACTCTCAATGGAGGTACCAGATCCCTTGGTTTCACTGCAAGTCTACTCAGGTCTGTTCTACAATTAAACTATTTCGAACAGAATGAGTTGCCTATTGAGCTTCCCACTGGTATAAATACAAGGGAAGTGTGCAGACTAATGGGGCACACGGATATCTTGGATGAGCATGGTCAGCTATCCAGAAAAGGGACTATCTACATGAGCAAGCTGTCAGACTCATGGAGATATTTCTTCACCCATATTGTTGAGTGTTTGGGAGGCAGTTCTGGAGGGTTAGACCAGATTAATCAAACCCACCTCCAGATTGCCTACTGCTTATGGTTTGGGCTTAGAGTGGACTTTGCCCAGATCCTTTTTGATGACCTGGTTGAGCGCCTAAGAGTGAATGGAAGAAAACCATTTGTTCCTTATATTCGTTTCCTTTCTCTTATGTTTAAGAATGCTCTTGGCG
The DNA here is from genome assembly GCA_034093135.1 of Erigeron breviscapus. NCBI lineage: Eukaryota > Viridiplantae > Streptophyta > Magnoliopsida > Asterales > Asteraceae > Erigeron > Erigeron breviscapus. Next base: position 46,498,674 of record CM067174.1, on the reverse strand, counting down.
ACCAGTATGATTTTGATACTACTCACTTTTCTGTGAGTGAGTACATGAGAGATTTGGTCAATCTCAGATCTCCACTGGATGAGGTAGATATTCCTCAGTCCATGCTTTCCTTCCAAAGGGAAGAAGCTGAAATGGCTCCAGAAAGAGGTCAAGCTGTTGAAAGAGCCTCTGGAAACCAAGATGTACAGATCATTGAAGCTGTACAACCAATTAGACAAGTGGCTCCTGAAGGTCAAGTACAAGAAGTTGTTGAACCTTCCAGACGACCTAGAACTAACAGGCGTCTGATGAGAGCAGGACTTCAGTTAAATCCTGAAAGACATCCTGGTGATGTTATGAATCTAGATGGATCGCCAATTTATGAACAAGAGGTTGTTGAGCAGGTTGTTGAGGAAGTTGAAGAAGATGTTCAGACTGATGAACATGTTTCTGGTGAGCAAGAGGCTCCACTAGACTTGAATGTAGAGGCTGGTGAACAGGTTCATGTAGAAACTGGTGAACAGCCTAGTGAACAGACAGTTGGGACTACTCCAGAATGGGATGATGTTGACTCTCCAATGTCTGAAGGCTTTGATGTTAACATGAATTTTTTGGGTGAAGATGTACAAGAAGAAGAAAATCTACCAGAAATGCCAACACCTCCACCAGAAATGCCACCACCATAATCAAACACACCACCACCACCACCTTTAATTCCAGAACACACTCAATACTTCACTCTAGCAACCACTCAACCTTCACAATCTCAACCTCCACCTCGTGCGCCGGAGTCACCAGTTGCAACATCTGAAGCTGCAACTGAAGAGGACTGGGCACAAGTTCCTCTAATGACAAGATTACCTTCAACTCTTGAACCTCTCAGTGGTCTCTCCACTTCATCTTCGGCCGAGGTCCAAGGCCTTTTAAGTAAGGTGGCGGACCTGGAGAAATCACTCCAGACTTCATCACAGGTTATTTCAGACTTCAAATCATTATTATCAAATAACCTGGCATCTGAAATGAATGTCTTTGCTGGGAATGAGAAGCTGGTTTATGAGAAGCTTGATGAACTGGTACTGGCCACAAACAAAAACACTGAAAGTTTCAAAGTGGCAGTCCAGGGTCTAGAGACAAAGTTGGTTAATTCTGTTCAGACTGCAGTCACTGGCGAACTGGCAGGTCTGAAAGAAGATGTTCAGAATTTGGTTTTTAGTGTCAGTTCTCTGGAGACAAGACCCACACTAGACCACGATGTAGTTGTCAGCACAATAAGTGATGCATGTACAAGGAAGTTCAGAAACAATATGCTGAAAGAAATATGTGAAGAAGTTTCTGAGACTGTTCTTCGTAGCATTCATGATGGGGTATTACCCCAAGTAGACAACTTACTGGATGAGAAGTTGCCAAAACACTTGCCTAAAGCTGTTGCAAATGTTCAGAAGGAAGTGCAGGCACTTAAGAAAGTTGTGACTGAAATAACTCCAGTAGCAGGTACAACATTTGGTGCACTAGACACACTTATGCTTGAAGAATTATGGAATGATCTCAAGTCAAGGACTGGTGATCATTCCAACGGGGAAAAGTCATCTGGTGACCAAACACTGAAGAAATTGTCACAAAGAGCATATGGCACTGAAGCCGGGCTACCTGAAAGAGCATATGGCACTGAAGCCGGGCTAACTGAAGGAGCTATTGGTACTGAAGCCAGTGAGCCCCAGTTTGAGTCCTTCCCAGATATTCCATCAACTCTGAAGTCAGTTAAGGGAAAACAACAAATGAAATCTGGAGAGGAAGAGCAAACTGTTGAAGATGCTGATGATGAAACATCCAAGAAGCTTGAACAAGAATGCATCATGATAGAGATTTTCAAAAGAAATCAAAAGATGAACTGCTGGCCCATCAAAGGGAGATGGCAATAATAGGTACTCTGGATTCTTACAATGCTGGCAGGTTAGGCATTAATATTGAAGTGTATAAAAAGATGAAGGATGACCCCAGAGTTCATCAATGTTTGAGTTTATTGGATGATGTTCATGTACGCTCTTTCTACGCCAAAGAAGAACAAGTCTATGATTCGATAATTTATGGCGTGAGTGTACCAGAACTCATCAGACAAAGAAAGGATGAACTGGTAAGCCTCCAGAAAAAGATCAGAAAGAATGCTGGTGCTCTGGAGATAGAGTACAGGAAGAGACTTACTGGTTTACCAAAATTGACTGCCAGACAGATCAAAGCAATCAAAGATGCTGATGTAAGCAATTTCATTCCCCTGGACACTTCTCGAAAAATAAATCGTCAAGAACTCCAATTTGCTGTAGAGCAAAGGAGAGTGTCCAAGGAAACTGAATCATTGATCCAGCAAGCCAAGCTGGAAGAAAAATACAATGAAATGTTAAACTTCAGGGCTGATGCCAGAAGGTTCACTGGTGCTGAAATCAAATTGGCTAAATATCATGAAGGCATGTCTAAGTTTGAAGTAAAGTTGACCAGGGAGGGTAACTTTACTGACGAGAGGAAAAGTACTTCAGTCCAAGCTTTTGGATGGAGTGAACTGAAAGAAATCGCTTTAACGTTCAGGGGGAAGACAAATGTGTCGACTGATGTTAAAGCATTTCTAAAAAGAATTGAAAAGATATGGAGAAGAAAGCAACAGATGGAAGTTGCAATGGGCATAAGATCACCAGATTCAATACCATCTTCTCCATCACCAAAGAGAAAGGCTACTGAAGATGCTCCAAGACAGACATCAAAAAGAAGGGCCTGACTCTTATCATTTACTTGTTGTAAATTTATTGTTTTATGAAACTTGTATACTATTTATCAGTTGATGTATGTAATAATAGTTGCAATTTTTGATTCATATAAGTAAATGATCAGATTTAGTCTAAGTTAGAACTTAAATGATGAAACTGAAAACAATCATGATCTATAAAGTGTTTTCCAGTAACTTAGATTTTTAGACTAAGTCAAAACTTGTGTTTTTCAAGCATACAAAATGTATAGATTCAAGCTTGAAAACACTTGCATTATTTCTAAACAAATAGGGGAATTTGTTAGGTCCAGATTTACTGGACTCGCTCCAGACTCGACTACTGGAGCCTTACTGAAGATCTGTCCAGAAACGTTTTCTACTGGACCTACTCCAAACTTGGATTTGGAGTCCCTCTGAAGATTTGTCCAGAAATAATGGAAGACCAGTGAGCAAAATACTTGTATAGGAAATCTGGAGTATTCTCCAGATGAGCTCACTGGACTTCACCCCCAGTCCAGATCAACTCTACTGAAGACATTCTGACTGAAGTCAAAGACTGAAGTCTGAAGAAAGAAGACTGACAAATGGCGGAGTCCACTGGAAAGTCTTACCAGATCTGTACACTGGAGGATTGTTAGTGTTCTAGACCCTACAAGTCTGAACACTGATATCGAGGATTGACTTTTCTCTTTACACACTTTCCAAAGAACAATCCACTTGTTCTTTACCAAAGTATACGTGTGTAAAGGTGGTTGGATAAAAGGATACAAAGTCATTTGATGTGACTTTATCCTTATTCCTTATCCAATACATTTAATGTTCTTGTCGGATCATTAAATGTATGCAACCATATTTGTACGGCACAAAATTCACTAGTGAATTTTGTTGCCTATAAATACAAAGTCATTTTCTTGACATAAATACTTTTTAGCATACACTTTGCATGAAAGTGAATTTGTCTAAATACTCTCGATCTTAAACAGGGATACTTCACAACTTTAAGTATCTCGATCCAAAAGAGTTATTTGACAAATATAGATCATTTGTAATTCATAGGTTGTTAGGATACATACTTATTTGTATTATCTTGATTCCGCACAACCTTGTATTTTATTTAACATCATAAATAAAATTCACAATTGAAAAATACATAATGTTCCACTTTACTTGTTTATTGCTTTAAGTCTTGTATTACTTTGTTTATATATTCTTGCATTTATTTACAAGTAATACTAGTCCATTCTAGTGATTATTAGACTTGTTGTATTTTACACTTTCCTGGTTAACCATCGAACTTAAGGGACTCACATCATGCAATTTAAGACCCGAGAAGTTTTGTTAATCCTGTTACTCTCTAATATTTACGTGTTTTTCCTATTTCCCTTAGTTTCTATGTCTAGTACAACGAGGATGTTGTACAATTTAAGTGTGGGGGGATGGAATAGGAAAAACCCTTGGTCTAATTGTTTGATTTTGAACAAGTTTTCTACTACTTATTTCATGCAAATTAAAAGTTTTTCTATGTCTGAAAACTATTTTGAGAATATAAGCTTTGCAAGTAGACAAAAGATGACGATAACTAAGCAATATTAGCCTTGGTAGATGAACGGTTAGTTAGAATTGTTAGCTTAACTATAAACTTGTGGCTGTTCATGCTTCCAACTAGATTAGAGCTTAGACTAAAACTGTATGCGATTATGTTTGCCATAGCACACTTAACTGGACTTTAATATGCCTAGCAATTAGAGCTTTCTAGTTATTAGTAGGTATATTAATTGGACTTAATTATACGTGCTTGTGTAGGAACTAGTTTAGATGTATGGTTCGCCTTAATTCTTACACTATTTAATGTGAACTAGTTGCATGCGGAGTAGGAGTATGAGTCATCTGGGGTCTCTGATAAATGTCTATTGCATGAATAATGTAGTATCTTTAAGAAAGAAAATCAGTAGATTAAATGAAGTTTAAAGAACTATTAACGAGTAAAATCTAAAACGCATCAAGTTATGTCGCTTTGCGAGTGGGGAACCACCGACCTGTCACCGCTGTCTTGATGTGAACTTTTAGTTGAGTTATGTCGCTCTGCGAGTGGGGAACCACCGACCTGTCACCGCTGTCTCAACTATTAAAAATGATAATATCGTATAACTGCTTTAGTGTCTAGCTAGCGAGCATGACTGTAGTGTAGGAGTATATCTAAGTGGTGACTCACAAGTACACACACGTATGAAATACAAGTGCCTTGCTAGTAGCTAGTAGTTCTGATTGCTATACAAACCTTATATAAGTGCTTAACTAGTCAGCAGAAAGTAGTAAGATTGAGCTGTAAGACATGTGGGAGTATAGAACTGTTTTAGAGATATTAACACGAGTAAAAAGTTATCTTTTAGTTTTGATTGACCAATTATCTCGCCTCTAGCTATAGCTTAATAATTTTGTATAAAGCTTTCTCAAATCATTTTGCATGACTATTCTTTCAAACTATTTTAACAAAGTACAATACTTTAACACTTAAGCTGTCCGCTCATCATTGTTTTATTTTTCTTGGACTGTTTGCTTGAGGACAAACAAAGACTTAAGTGTGGGGGTATATGATGAGCGTCCATTTTGTGATAAAAACCCCTATCGAAAGGCTTCATTTCAATGTCTAAATGAGTTAATATTCCGGAACTATCGGTACTTAATGGAATCGTATGTTTATGCAGGTTCATGGAAGATGCGAGAGAGGGTAAATGACATCAAGTAACTCAAGAAGGAAGCTTATGAAGTTACAAGACACAAGGAGGTGATTCGGGAGCCGAACAAAGAAGTACGAGATGAAACAGCAACTCCCAGCACAGCTGGAAACCATGCCAGCGCCGCTGGCAAGCCACGAGCACCGCTCCCAATCAACCAGCGCTGCTGGCCCCAAAGCCCATACCCACGCCGCTGGCAAGCCACCGAGCGCCGCTCCCAATCAACCAGCGCCGCTGGCAAGCCACGAGCACCGCTCCCAATCAACCAGCGCCGCTGGCAAGCCACAGCACCGCTCCCAATCAACCAGCGCCGCTGGCAAGCCACGAGCACCGCTCCCAATCAACCAGCGCCGCTGGCCCCAGAAGCCCATACCCGCGCCGCTGGCAAGCCACCGAGCGCCGCTCCCAATCAACCAGCGCCGCTGAGCCACAGACGTCCCAAACCAGCGCCGCTGGTAAGCCACCGAGCACCGCTGTCTTGATGTGAACTTTTAGTTGAGTTATGTCGCTTTGCGCGTGGGGAACCACCGACCTGTCACCGTTGTCTTGATGTAAACTTTTAGTTGAGTTATGTCGCTCTGCGAGTGGGGAACCACCGACCTGTCACCGCTGTCTTGATGTGAACTTTTAGTTGAGTTATGTCGCTCTGCGAGTGGGGAACCACCGACCTGTCACCGCTGTCTTGATGTGAACTTTTAGTTGAGTTATGTCGCTCTGCGAGTGGGGAACCACCGACCTGTCACCGCTGTCTTGATGTGAACTTTTAGTTGAGTTATGTCGCTCTGCGAGTGGGGAACCACCGACCTGTCACCGCTGTCTTGATGTGAACTTTTAGTTGAGTTATGTCGCTCTGCGAGTGGGGAACCACCGACCTGTCACCGCTGTCTGATGTAAACTTTTAGTTGAGTTATGTCGCTCTGCGAGTGGGGAACCACCGACCTGTCACCGCTGTCTTGATGTGAACTTTTAGTTGAGTTATGTCGCTCTGCGAGTGGGGAACCACCGACCTGTCACCGCTGTCTTGATGTGAACTTTTAGTTGAGTTATGTCGCTCTGCGAGTGGGGAACCACCGACCTGTCACCGCTGTCTTGATGTGAACTTTTAGTTGAGTTATGTCGCTCTGCGAGTGGGGAACCACCGACCTGTCACCGCTGTCTTGATGTGAACTTTTAGTTGAGTTATGTCGCTCTGCGAGTGGGGAACCACCGACCTGTCACCGCTGTCTGATGTAAACTTTTAGTTGAGTTATGTCGCTCTGCGAGTGGGGAACCACCGACCTGTCACCGCTGTCTTGATGTGAACTTTTAGTTGAGTTATGTCGCTCTGCGAGTGGGGAACCACCGACCTGTCACCGCTGTCTTGATGTGAACTTTTAGTTGAGTTATGTCGCTCTGCGAGTGGGGAACCACCGACCTGTCACCGCTGTCTTGATGTGAACTTTTAGTTGAGTTATGTCGCTCTGCGAGTGGGGAACCACCGACCTGTCACCGCTGTCTTGATGTGAACTTTTAGTTGAGTTATGTCGCTCTGCGAGTGGGGAACCACCGACCTGTCACCGCTGTCTGATGTAAACTTTTAGTTGAGTTATGTCGCTCTGCGAGTGGGGAACCACCGACCTGTCACCGCTGTCTTGATGTGAACTTTTAGTTGAGTTATGTCGCTCTGCGAGTGGGGAACCACCGACCTGTCACCGCTGTCTTGATGTGAACTTTTAGTTGAGTTATGTCGCTCTGCGAGTGGGGAACCACCGACCTGTCACCGCTGTCTTGATGTGAACTTTTAGTTGAGTTATGTCGCTCTGCGAGTGGGGAACCACCGACCTGTCACCGCTGTCTTGATGTGAACTTTTAGTTGAGTTATGTCGCTCTGCGAGTGGGGAACCACCGACCTGTCACCGCTGTCTGATGTAAACTTTTAGTTGAGTTATGTCGCTCTGCGAGTGGGGAACCACCGACCTGTCACCGCTGTCTTGATGTGAACTTTTAGTTGAGTTATGTCGCTCTGCGAGTGGGGAACCACCGACCTGTCACCGCTGTCTTGATGTGAACTTTTAGTTGAGTTATGTCGCTCTGCGAGTGGGGAACCACCGACCTGTCACCGCTGTCTTGATGTGAACTTTTAGTTGAGTTATGTCGCTCTGCGAGTGGGGAACCACCGACCTGTCACCGCTGTCTTGATGTGAACTTTTAGTTGAGTTATGTCGCTCTGCGAGTGGGGAACCACCGACCTGTCACCGCTGTCTGATGTAAACTTTTAGTTGAGTTATGTCGCTCTGCGAGTGGGGAACCACCGACCTGTCACCGCTGTCTTGATGTGAACTTTTAGTTGAGTTATGTCGCTCTGCGAGTGGGGAACCACCGACCTGTCACCGCTGTCTCAACTATTAAAAATGATAATATCGTATAACTGCTTTAGTGTCTAGCTAGCGAGCATGACTGTAGTGTAGGAGTATATCTAAGTGGTGACTCACAAGTACACACACGTATGAAATACAAGTGCCTTGCTAGTAGCTAGTAGTTCTGATTGCTATACAAACCTTATATAAGTGCTTAACTAGTCAGCAGAAAGTAGTAAGATTGAGCTGTAAGACATGTGGAAGTATAGAACTGTTTTAGAGATATTAACACGAGTAAAAAGTTATCTTTTAGTTTTGATTGACCAATTATCTCGCCTCTAGCTATAGCTTAATAATTGTTGTGGCTTTTATTTACTTTTATTGCATTAGTATAATAGGAAATCGTGACAACCCACAACCGCTAGAATTACACATTATTACTAGATTAGGTAAAGCAACGCGTCCCTGCGAACGATCCTGTTCTTATCACTAAACTATACTACATCTGATCGGGTCCCCTGTCCGTTAAGGTGTGTGTGTTTTTGGTATTAATTTGTACATCTTTTATAAATTTAAACACTAAACAAAAACGACCATCAGTATCTGGTTTCTAGAGGGACTCAACTGCGTTCTTATTGAACACCGAATAAGTGTGTGTCGTGATAGGGATGTAGTGTAGTTCAAGACTCTAATTTGAGTGTGTTTGGTACACCTTGAATTAGGTCTTGTTTTTAAATTGCTAGAAATATTAAGTTTAATACTTAAGGTTTCGGTCAAAATAGGTCAAACAGAGTCACTTAGTTGATATATTTGACAGATATTTTGATTTGCAATTACTGTGAATAGTTGAATGGAAACTACTTATGATGTGAGCTAACATGATAATGGCTTAGATTCTAATCTTAATTGGGAGAATCAGCTGCTTATTATCTGTTATATATATGTTTAAGTATTTTCAAATTCAATTATTTTTCATTGAGATGAATGCATGTGTTGTATGGATCTCATGAGTTCGGTGGTGTGTTTACAGAATTATTTATCTTAACCGAATGTGTATCAACCGTTAAGATAAAGGGTCTCCTAAGTGTACGGAAATTGAGTCTATCCAGTCAGGAATGGAGAAAGCTCAAGCTTGTTGGTCAAGTAGAGTACACTTACACACCAACAACTCACCAAAATTCAAACGGAGACAAAAATGAAGATTAAAAGTTTGATTATTGCGTTATTCAATCTTATCTCTCATTTTTGCTGTATTTGAATTTATTAAAACAACATTGATGTATCCAATGTCTGTTATTGTCAAATACTTAACAATGGTGCTTTGTAATTCATTAAACAGTGACATATCGGGTCTTGATTTAATGATTTTACGTTGTAAGATTGTTTAAGTGGTGACAATTATCAAGAATTACTTTATCGAGAAAAATATTGATAATAGTGATACAGAATAAGATTTCGTATTTATCTTATCGTGTTCTCTAACAAATTCTTTTCGTTAATCATACCGGGTTCGAGAAAATTCATGGTGAATTTTCAAAGTGTTAATCAAGTTCGTGAAGGTTGACTTTAGAAAAAGTCAAGGTTCACTTGAATCGAAATTCAAGTTAAAGTGTAATATGCAAGTTGTACCAAGTGAACTTATATGCGTGTTTTGGCAAAATGGGCTAAGTATGTGTATTGTAGTTAAGTGGGCTCAATTTGTGTGTTTCATTTTGAGCTTTAATTTGCGTGTTCTGGCATAATGGGCCGAATAAGCGTGTTCCTAAACATCGACTTCGATTCATTTACACTTGATTCATTAGTGCTTAAGACACAAGAAACACTATCCTTAACATTATTCGAACAAAGGTATATGATTAACATGATTTCTAGATCCGGATATCAAGTGTTGTGGACAAAATATTTAGGGCATTATTTCTTCGGTTAGTAAATCACTAAATAGGTCTATATACGTGATATGGAACAAGAAATGGAACCTAAAAACAGTTAAATCGGACACATACGAACCTAATCGTACCTATTTAGAAGTTTTTAGTGTTCAAATCACTGGATTAAGATTTGAGAGTGATGAGTCTGCGTATGCGTGTTCTTATGGAATATGCGTGTTCTTGATGCCCAGATTCTTGACACTCATCTTGCCCAGTTTTGCGTGTTTGTGATGACGTCATCACAAAGAACACACATTTGACTACTTTGCGTGTTTCTGTGTCAAAATACACCTTTTGCGTGTTTGTCATCATTTGTGTGTTGTGACACTTTGCATGTTTCATGACTTAGAAAATTTTTAAATTGAAAATATTTTAATAAGTAAATTATGAAACATAACACGTATTTACTAGTCAAACCCAACACCATATGTATGTAGTGTCACTGTATGTGTGTGTATAAGGAATTTGCTGGTTCTAAGACTTCAGAAAATTTTCAAAACGGAAAATTTTCAAATGAGTCAAATTAGAAAGAGCAATTGCCTTATAAAATTGGACTTTAAAACTTTAAGAAAAACAAATGGTTTTGGTTAAATTTAGTAAAGTTCAGTGTGTCGTTTATTAAAACTAAGAATGGTTTGGAGGATTATGAAACAAACGGTTTCATTATCCTGGAAAAGATTAAAGGTTAGAATTTCGACGCGTTGATTCGATAAATTTGATGATGTTTTGGAGGATTATAAAACAAAGGGTTTCACTATCCTGGAAAATGTTAAGAATTTTATCATTCAACTTATTTGTCGATGATTAAAGTTGGTAACTGTAAGTCCCAACTAATTAAAGATGGTTACTGAAGACACCTCTATGTTAATGGTAAGATTACTTTGCAATACAAACACTGTATCTGGACGTGACCAGTTGCAGTGTGTAGTATATCAGGTTAACTAGAGAGTTATTTACTAAGATGACAAAGTAAATAAATAAAGACAATGCAATAAAGTAAAGTACTCAGAAAGTAAATTGGTGAGACAATATGTATTTTTCAAGTGTATTTTATTTATTTTTTTAAAATAAAATACAAGGTTGTTGCGGAACCAAGATAATACACGAATGTAAATATCCTAACAACCTATGAAATACAATTGATCTAAACTTGGAATTCTCTAAACAATCGAAACACTTAAAGTTGTGAAATGTTCCTTTTTGCGATTGAGAGAATATTGCACAAGTCACCAAGAATGCAAATGTCTGAATATGCAAAGTTGATTCTTGGTTGTGCAAAGACCTCTATTTATAGGCAAAGGTTGGTATTGGGATCCCAACTTTGTTGTACAAATATGGTTGAGAGCATTTAAGGAAGTATGTTGAATTCCTTTGAAATGCTTGATAAAGTAAGACATAATGTCAATTTATCCAACCTGCTTTATGCACTTTTGTACTTTAATCAAAGATAAATGTTATTGTCCGGATAATAGTACATAAAGCAAAAAGGTCTTCCTCGTAATCAGTGTAAAGCTTTGTAAGTACTTTACACTGATGGCTCTCCAGTTCTTGATTTGGGTAGAATGTCCACTGGGCTTCACTGCCATGGTCATTCTCTTTCTTCCACTTGATGTCTTCGACTTCAACTGGAATGTCTTCAGGTGTATGATCAGATCTTCAATTGGAGGAAGTCTTCACTTGCATTAACTGTACTTTGAAACTGGACTTCTAAGATTTCTGGACAATTTTTTCAGGTCTCCAGATGCATCTAGAGACTCTCCAGTTTATCAGAAAACTGGACTTAACAAATTCCCTCTAATTGTCCTGAAATATTGACAAGTCTTCTCAAGTTTTTGTATCTATACAAGTGTGAACTTGAAGGACTTGTTTTGACTAAATCTATCTAATTTTCCAGGGCATTTTTATAGATCATTAAATGCCTTGGGTTTTTCTTTTGTGCTTGTTAGATTTAATCACTTATCTATCTTGTTGGTTACAAACTGGCAACTTGTATATATACATGGAAATAAAAAAATTTACAAGAAGTTACAAGAATAAAATACAAGTAGATAAGAAGAAGAAAAAACTTCAACTGGAAGGTCCTTCAGTTCTTCTTCTTTTAGTCAACGTACCAATAGGCTGGGCATCTTCAGGATCCATTTGCAATCTAAGCTCCAGATTTTCCTTGTGTTGGATCTTACTTTTCAACAAGTTCATCCATGCCTTCTGTAACACCCGTCATTTAAAAACATGGGTTTTCAAAAACTTTCACCTAACTGTGTCAAATTGCGGAAGAAAAGACTTTAAAAGTCAAAACCGATGAAAACTGTTCGATTTCTACGTTTAGTTGGTGTTACATGCAATACCATCAAATAGTTTAAAATGAAAACCCAACGGTTGCCCAACACAAAAAAACCGTTCAACAATACTACATAAATTCGACATCAAGTACGAAATGTAAATAAATGTCTAAAGAGACAATCGTCTATTGGTAGCTAAGTCCTCCTGCATGCATCTACCCCATTCTCACTCTTATTCCTGCATCAGCTAGTCCTTCAAGCTAAATCTGAGGGAACAACCACATTTAAGAAACAAGTGTTAGCAAACGAATTAGCTAAGTAAGATAACACTATGTTATTAAAGCATTTGTCCAATTAAAACAATCTTCATTATTAGTCAAGTTTATTTAGGCACAACACACATCACACGTTCACACATAACTGCATATCAACTTCATATCAATTAGGATGAATCCCCTAAATGTGCCTATCCTTCATTTTATCCACACATTATCACACATATCTTCGTTAACTGCATATAAATGTAACATAAGTCACACCCGACTAGATGCTTCACCAAAAGGCTAGTCATACTTCGTCGTTAAGGAATGGCAAGCCAATCCAAGAGTAATCCGTATGTGGAGGTTGGTCAAACCCCTCGTATTACTCGCCCTGCATTATAAAGACCATGTTGCAAGGAGCCATCCAAGCAACAACTACGTCAACGCACTCGTCCGGCTAAGACTAGTACTGGTTAAGCTTAACACTTTCCCTGCATTATATTTATGAGCTCGGTTTCACACATATGGTTTAGGTAACACACATTCCTAAACCGTCACACCCATATAGTCTAGGTAACACACATTCCTAGACATCCACACACTTTATCTTCATTACATTTGGATCCTTAAACGTGCAAGTGACATTGCAACCTACTAAGTCTAGTGAGCTAGGTGTACAAGCCATGTAAGCATGCATATATCACACATCAACTTCATTTCTACATTTCATGCATAAAGAGATACTTCGTAATACTACATAAACTACATAACAATACACTACATTAAGCAATACTTCATTTCACTACATTAGGGACTGCATTTCAGGTCTCATGGTCAACTACATAACCCATAATACCTCCCGTGTAACCCCATATGCCCACATGCAATATAAAGATACCAAATGGAAGTATTTATGATTTGAAACCAGCTTTTCGTTGAATCCCCCAGCGTGTCAAAGTAGTGTATCTTACCTCGGCGTAGTTCACAACAATCAACAACTAGTCACTGTGTAAAGCAACTATGCTCATCTACCTATAATTAGTAAACGATCATTAGACAACTACATACTCACGTCATTAAGGTCAATAACTATACCCACACACCTTAAAGACTCACTTAAGATTCAGGTCTAATCTACGTGTCAAACGTCGTTACGGTTCAAAAGTATACATTTTTCTGAAAATAGTTGAGTTGCGCCGCAACTCACACCTATCGTTGTGCCGCAATGCGCCCAATTGCGCCGCAACTTATCTTTCTGGAAATTAGTTGCGCCACAACTGGCCCCGATTCTGCACTTTTACAAAAATCGTTTTTAAATCCATCACGACCCTATTCGACTCCAGGTCTCAATTACAGATCCAATACATCATAATCCTTCATATTTAGACCATTACAAAGCATTTCAATCATTAATTACACCATATATGGCTTTAATCCATCAAAACCACTATTAATCTTCATTAAACGATTCCCCCATAATCCAATAATTAATCCTAATGACTTATAATATCAAAAGGACCAGAAAACAATGATTCAATACCTGCTATACCTGTAGATGATAAAAGGGATGCAATATTCTTGACAAATCACACCCGAATCACACACAAAGGGACTTTTCGGCTTGCAATTTGATGGAGGAATGCTATGGGAAGGCTTAGGGCTTGTTTAGAGAGTGTTATGGCTGCAAAATATGATCTAATGACAACCCCTAATTCCTTAATCCCATTTTTGACTTTCCCTCCATGTCAAAACTAGCCCCTAAGCTTCCTAATGCTTCATTATTGGTCACAAACTACTTTATTGACCATATACATCATTAATCTTTCATTAAATGTCACTACATGGACATTAACCTTCATATTACACACATTTATACTACATTAACATTTAGGCTTTCAAGCCTCACACATAACACACACTAACTACACATTAAAATCTAAAATAGACTTAACGACACACACGATATTGACTTAACGGCATTAGTCAACTAGTAAAGAAAAGTTTGGGTTGTTACACCTTCTCAAACCTATTCTTCGTCAGCTTGGGCTCCAAAATATTCACCATCTCAACCCATTCAACAAATCCATAAGCCATGGCAGATAGCATTTTCAGTTTTCACCAGTGGCCCTCTGGTGTATCTGACTTGTACAAAAAAGACCTTGGTCCCTAGCCGGATGGTAACAGTGACACCATTGATGGTTCCAACATGATTTCTCTTTTTAACTATTGATGAATAAAAGGCTCTGGCTTCAGATTCATTGGTAATATTGGGAACTCCAGAACTAGCAGCTTGCGCAGCAGCCTTTATATCATCATTGGAAATCTCACCAGATGGTTCAACAAATGTCCTCAGGTTGGCATCCATGGGCAAGGGTTTCTTCTTTGATTGTGGGGCTCTTTTTGGTGGATTCAACACTCTTTTCACTATCTTTTGAACATTATCAACCCTTCTTTGAATCCCACCAGCCCTCATTTCCCTTGCCTTCTCCACTGATATATTAAAATTTCTTGCATCAAATTCTGCTTCATCATCTGGATAATCTCTGTCAAGCTGTATGTCCAACATTTCCATCACAGCCCCAGCTAATCTTTGATCATGTTTGAATTGCCGGTACTTCTCCAGTGTGATGCCCAATAAGCCAGCATCGTTGGCATCAAGAACTCCCAAATCTGAAATCTGAGATCTGGCGACCCTTTGATCATCTTTTCTTTGTTTCCTTCTTTCTTTGAAGGCATCGCCAGTTCTTGCCAATCTTTTACTTTCACTATCTGATACTGGAAGAAGTTTGTCAGGATTACCAGTTTCAAGCAGAGGTACATCAGTGGCTGTAAGTCCCCCGGGTCTTACTGAACCGAGATTGCCTTAAGGATATATCGAGGTGCGGAATTCCTCGAGATAACCCACGGTTTTTATATCTAGCTTTTATGATATATATATATATATATCTTTGCGTGAACATAAACACTCGTATTTGGTTACTATAGTGAAACGGCTCTCGGACGCACTTTACCAACCAACGTGGTAATCTGCAGTCTACAAGCCAACCAAACCGGGTATGTGTTTGCGGTTCATGCGTGAGATCGAGTACTACCCACAAGATTACTATATGTGTGTTCTTATACTTTCTCTTTCTAGGATTTGCTCATTTCTCTCTCTACACTCTTGTTGGAACACGCATACACACACCCTCTATTTATAGGCACGGACCAAGAACACTCAAATCCATGTGGATTTACGTGTTCCTGTGTCAAGCCCATAAAGCCCATTAGGGTTTGGCCTGTTTGAGAGTTCTTGTGGACAAGCATGCTTTTGCTTTTTTCCACAGAAACTCTCAAACTGTTTGAGTGTTCTTTCCACAAGCAAACTTTTGCTTGTTCCCAAGAACTCTCAAACCATTTGAGTGTTCTTTCCACAAGCAAATATTTGCTTGTTCCCAAGAACTCTCAAATGACACTTAGGAATATTTGAGTTAATGTTTCTACTGCTGTTGAAGACGCAGAAACAACATTAACTCAGACAATGTTTCTACTGCTGTGAATACGCAGAAACAACATTAACTCAGCCAATGTTTCTACTGCTGTAAATACGCAGAAACAACATTAGCTCAGACAATGTTTCTACTGCTGTAAATACGCAGAAACAACATTACTCAGCCAATGTTTCTACTGCTGTGAATACGCAGAAACAACATTAGCTCAGACAATGTTTCTACTGCTGTAAATACGCAGAAACAACATTGTCTGTATTACCTATTGGAAGTGTACATTAAGTTAATGTTTCTACTGCTGTAAATACACAGAAACAACATTAACTTAACCTTCCTTTGGAAGTACATTAAGATAATATTTCTACTGGTGTAAAACGCAGAAACAATATTATCTTAATTACTCATTACATGTAATATTTACATTCATGTCAAGAACCTGCAAAACATAAATAATAAACAAACATATAAACACAAAAGGATCCCAATATGATCAACAATATATGCCAAGGTAATATTATTGACAAACGGTAATTACAAGATAAATTACAAGACTTGAATATATATAAAATACATGATATATCTAGAATGCTCTTGTCACCAAGGGATATGCACCAACAGTCTCCTCCTTGACATTAGTATCTAGATGTGATCTTCAAGTCTTCGTTTGTCGTCCTAAGTGCTGGCCAAAAACCGTGTCATTAGGAACTTCAGTCAAAGGTACTGGCACTGAAGCACTTGGTTCAACAGCTATAGGACGGACAACACTTTGACTTTCCCTTGCTGGAACCCTTGCTTCTGCATTTTGCTCAACAATTGGAGGAACCACATTTTGTTCTTCTCCAGCTGGAACCCCTGCTTCTGCATTTGGCTCAACAGCTGGAGGAACCACATTTTGTTCATCTCCAGCTGGAGCCCCTGCTCGTGCCCGTCTAGGTATTTCATCATAGAATCTTCAACTGTCAGCATGGAGATACTCAGCAAGACAACACTTCACCATCCTTTCATAGGCACCCTTTATCCCTGTAAGGAGTTGTGAACTTGTCAGCTGATGCCTATACAATCTCTTCAAGTCTTTTCTTGAAAGATTGATAAATTGAAGTGGATCGTAGACTCGAAGCAACTCTTTGAGCGGTTGCACTAAAGTCATCTACTCTCCAATAATCCATATCACAAAGCATGTTTTGTGGCCATTTCTTTAGAGGAACCCTGCGAACATTCTTGATCTTGTTAATGAATCTAACAATGATCTCTTCACCATTTGGTCCTTGAGTGACACGCTTCTTCCTCGGAGTTGGTTTGAACTTGAACTTTCTTGGATCTGACTCTCCACTCGGTTTGGTTAGCTTGTAGACTGCAGATTACCACGTTGGTTGGTAAAGTGCGTCTGAAGAGCCGTTTCACTATAGTAACCAAATACGAGTGTTTATGTTCACGCAAAGATATATATATATATATATATATATATAATAATATATATATATATATAAAAGCTAGATATAAAAATATTATATATATATATATATATATATATATATATATCATAAAAGGTAGATATAAAACCGTGGGTTATCTCGAGGAATTCCGCACCTCGACATATCCTTAAGTCAATCTCGGTTTGGTAAGACCCGGGAGACTTACAACTGGTATCAGAGCCATAGGTTTTAACACCTTGGTTGGAGACTGATTTCGGCTTTGGTTATCTCGGTTTTTGCGTGTTCTTAGGTGAAGAAGTGTTTTCGGGTTCGTTTGAAATAAAGGTTCAAACTTGACACCAAAATCAAACACATCTTTTTCCTAACACCATTTTTTCAAAGTTTCATTGATCAAGTAACAAAATTGGGTTCTAGATCTAAGAAAGATTGAAAAAGTGGTGGTTTGCGTGTTCTTGTACTTGTACTTTGCGTGTGTTCTTGAAGTACAGTACATGCGTGTTTTCAATACTACCTAGGCAGTTTACGCATTCTAGTGGTTTGCGTGTTCTATTTGTGTGTTCTTGAGGTTTGAGAGTTCTAGTGGTTTTGCGTGTTTTATACACTTTTGCGTGATTCATTTGAGTGTTCCTGTTTTATGTGTGTTCTTGTGTATTTGTGTGTTTATAAGTTGAACCACATACACAATGGCAGCAAACTATCTTAACCAATTAATACTAATGGACCATGAGACCGGTAAGGGTAATTCACCACCCAAGCTGATGATCATTGACCAATACTTTTCGTGGAAAGGTCGATTCAAATCCTTTATGCAGTTCACAGACATTAGAATGTGGACTTATATGACAGAAGGATATAGTGTCCCAACATATGAGGATAGTGGTGTTAATAAAGTATATGCCTACCAAGACATGACTGAATCTAATAAAAAATTGTATGAGGCAGAGAAAAAGGCACTATCATGTTTAAAAAATGTCATTGCCACAAGAAATATTACATTTATTTAATGGATTCAATACATCTAAAGAACTTTGGTTAGCATTAAAGAATCATTGTGAAGGGGATGAAACACTTAAAAAGAATCAAAGAGACCTTTTAAAACATCAGTATAATGTATTTAATGGTTTAAGAAGTGAAAACTTAGATCAACTAATTACACGGTATTATCATTTGTTAGCAGAGCTGCAAGCATTTGAGGTTACCTACTTTGAGGAGGAAAAAGTCGAGAAATTTTTGAGCTCCTTGCCAGAAAAGTGGAGTAATTACATTACTACTTTGCAGGAGAAAGCAGATTTCTCTGACATGTCCTTGACTCAGATAGTTGCTAAGTTTCGGGGATAGGAAATGAAACTAAAGAGGAGGGAAGCAAGATATAATAATGCTCAGATTCCCGAGCTTTATTACGGCAGACCTACGATTAATGTGAGTCAAGATTCTCAAAGTGGAAGCACAATTGCATATCTTAGTGGGGATATTGATTTACAGAAAATCTCGTTTGACTCTGAGGGGAACATATGTCTTGTTTCAAGCCAGAGTGACAATTTAGGCAACCGTGGATATCCTACCTCCAGTGCTAGTTCCACTGTGACTATAAGTGTCAAATGTGCGGAAACTCGCTTATCCGTTCTTGCGTCATTTGTGACATCATATGAACAGTTTATCCAAGGAAAGGTTCAAGATCCTAGTCTTATCGATGAAGACTACGAGCAGATTGATCCTTTGGACTTAGAAGAGATTGATTTACAAAGGCAAATTGCCATGTTGACTCTTCGGACTAAACGGTTCTTGGCAAGAATAGGGCGAAAGGTTGTGGGTTCCAAGGTTGGCTTTGATAAGTCAAAAGTAAAGTGTTACAATTGCGAGGGATTTGGACACTTTGCTAGGGAATGCCAGATACCTAGGAAGGATGATAGGTCTATTGTGACTCGTCAAAACTTCAATCAAGGTGGAATACTACCTTCATCTTCAAATATCTCAAGACAAAGGTCATATAATAATGGGTTTAATGGAAACCAAAACTCGGTTGATTAAAATGAGTCAAGAGCTTTGGTAATCCAACAACAAGACGGATCATATGACTGGAGTTCTAAAGTCAATGAAGAAGATGATGCATATCTTGCTGAAATTTATTCAAACACAACTATAACAGATGATCTTGATGATTCTTATCAAGATGATGAATATGTGGACAATGCAGATTTCTCACTGACGAATGAAGATGATGAATTTACTGAGGAGGATTACATTATGACAGTTGAAACTAACAATTATTATCAGGAAAATAATGAAGAAGATATGAGTGCCATTGAATTTACACTTCTATCTGAAGATGCAAACGTTCCTGTTCAACATGAGGAAGATTATCCAAGAGAGGAAGAACAAGACAAAGAGAAAATCTTTGACAAAAGTATTCTCTCAGAGGATGATGAAATTTTGGAATCAGATGAGGATAAAGAGTGTCAAAAAGTGGAAATCCCTCAAAGACTAAGTACAGAGAAACTCATTGATTTTATTTCTAATTTAAATGTACTAGAGCAATTGGTGGAGATATCATTACATTCATTGGTAAAAGTGTGTAAGTTCACTAACATGTTATTCTCTGAAGTTAACAGTCTTCAAAATGTGGTAAAAGACACAAAAGCTTAACTTGATGAGACAGTCAACAATGGATCATATCTCAGACAACAAGTTGCTATGTTGACCCAAAAGGAAGGTGAGTTAAAAAGGCAAGTTAAAGCAGTTCAAGGAAGATTAACTTCCATGAAAGAAGAGCTCATAGAGACAATTCTTAGAAAAGAGTTATGTCAAGAAAACTCTGGAAAAATATCTAAGAAACTTACTGAGAAAGAAATTGAATTGGCAGGTGCTAAAGTTGAAATTACTCACCTAAATGGGAAACTAAATAGAATGAGAGACATGAGATGTATGATAAATTATTTGTCCAAGTCTAAAAGTACTGTCAATCATCAAGACTTAGAGCATACAGTTGAAGATGTGACTCAAGAAAAAGGAACATCATCTTTGATCACAGAATCATCCAAGCAACTTGAAGAAAAGGTGTCAGACATCATTTATACTGAGGAAGTGACGAATCCTAAGTTAATAACAAGAAAAAGAACCACTCCTCAGACACCAACTCCTGAACAAGAGAATCTAGTCAAAAGGGCACACTTTGAAAATATAGAAGGTCAAGCTGTCTATAAATCAAAGAAGTCTATTAATAGAATCTCTTGCTTCATTTGCAGAGAAAAGGGTCATGTGGCAAGCAAGTGTCCACAAAAGGGTAAATCCAGCAGATCAAGGCAGTCTAATGACTCTAGTGACAGAGATGTTGAAGATGTGGATGTTCATTTGAGAAATATCAAGGGTAAAAATGTTCAAGAAAGGTCAACGAGTGTTTCACCTAAGAAGATTTCTCAAAGGAACTCACCCGCACGGAATAGTTCACCTAGAAATTCCTCAGGATATATAGCTAGGGAACATGGAAAACCAAGAAGTGTATCTCCTAAGAAGACTTCAAATGGTTGACAAGTTCGCAGCAAGATTCCTAAAAGGAATCCCACTCCAAAACGAGAAGTCCGTAATCGTGTTGGTGAAGATGATACATACTTCTATGATCGTTTCACAGGAACGGTTAAGACTGGTCGTTCCTCTGTGTTTCAAAAGCATATTCCAAGGAGAAAGATTGAGTTTGTTGGGATTTTATTAACCAAAATGATGTTTATTCCAAGAATAAACATTGTTCATTAATCGAGGGTTATATTTTAAAAACCATTTAACGTAAATAATTAAAAAACGTTTAATTATTTAAATACAAATTAATTTATCTAAAATATAATTAATGAACAAGTAATTAATCTAATTAATTACTACTAGCGGAAGCATGTAATAAAACAATTAAAACTATTTAATTCCCTAGCCAAGATCTATCGCGCATGCATATAGTAACTAAACAATAAATAAATAGAAGAACTACTAACCTCTTAGACGACCTCCCGGAAGACGTTATTCTTAAGCAAGAATAACGTGAGCTTGCTTGCCACGAAAAAGGACCCGAAATCGCGCCCCTCAAAAGACTCGTACACGCGAACGGATCTTCGACACTTAACTAAGTGCTAGCTATAACTTTACGTTATAACAAATAACCCACCGGAAAAAATAACTAGAATGGGGTGTTCTCAACCCTTTGAGGGTTTCGAACTCCACACGAAAAGGATGGAGAGAAGAAAGAGATTTTTGGTGCAAGGATTAAAGAAGGAATAAGGGTTCTTTATATAGGCATAGAAAACCCTAAGAATTCCTTCTTTGAATCAATATGGGACAAGGATTACTTTCACAAAGTTTCCTTTTCCTCCCCTCCCTCTCCTTGCTCGCGGCCGACCTATGTGGGACCCCTTTGTCGACCCATGGTGCTTGATGTCCGATCCCGTTTTCGACCCGATTCGCGTTTCCGACCCGCGAATCATTTCCAAATCTATTTTTGGAAACTTTTAGTTATTTTCATTTCAAAGAATTCCTTGTTATTTATAAAGTTCAATTAAGCCGTCCTCGTTCTTTGTGTGCGACCCTAATGGTTCATAGATATGCGGCTGTATTTGTATATTGAAATATTCTCATAATTATAACACTCCCACTTGAGGATATTTCCAAATATAACACCGAACGTTCGTCTAGCAACACGACGATGCCCCCAGATATGTATGAATAAATTTTTCATGGCTAAAAAACCAACACCGCCTATAGATGTTGTACATTGTACTCCTCCAATGTTTTGGATAATGAATGAATGTCCCGATATGTTTCCGATATCTCATCAAACCGAGAGACCCAGATAGTTATGCATACTCTCGTAGTTTGGCATATTTTCTCGATCTATGGATATGAAGTGATCTTAATACGTTAAAGCATTTCGGGGATACCTACTATGCATTCGGCGTGTGGCCACACTCTTCCAATCAGTTCATTTCCTCGAGTGGTCGCGTGATATCATCCCAACTCTTTAGTGAACATTCTCCTATCTTGCTTCCATGTTTCACCTCACACCCAAAACAGCCCATACTACTGTCGGTTAAGTTTCAGGTTCAGTACTGAATCAAAGCATGAGACTACGCATTCCGGAACACGCCTATGCGCCTCAAGTCTAAGGATACTCAGACATTTCCACTTCTCATAACTATCTATGCCACTGATCCAAGTGATGGTTTGAGGAACGGGTCTTATCCCAATGCTCAACTATCCCTTTGAGCACTTGTGAAATGATTTGCATCTCTTATACAACCGACCGAAGTCATCATCTCTCACAATTACCTTTGTTCATTTCCTACTCCCGTAGACAATGATCGGTAATGGGTTGGATTTAGAATCATCTTTTATGATGACCCATGGATGGGGTTAAACATGCAAATATAGAACTCAAGAATAATTTGAAAGGTAAAATGCCAATCTTTATTAATATTTCAAAATATCTCTTACAAGTTCCAAATATCCAAACATTCAATTAGAAAATAAACTATCAGCTTAACTAAGGCCCATTCCTCTAAACAAATTATCAATCTTAGCAAGAGGTAACACCTTAGTAAAAGGATCAGCTAAACTATCATCTGTGTGAACCTTGAGAACCTCGGCATGTACACTATTTATAATCTCACGAATATAGTGGTACTTCCTATCGATGTGTCTCAAGCCTTCATGTGATCTTGGTTCTCTAGCTAGTGTGATGGCTGCCGAGTTATCACAATAAATAGGCACCGGTTGAGCTATGCTTGGCATCATACCTAGATCGCTAATGAACTTCTTAATCCACATGGCTTCTTGTCCCGCTTCCGCTACCGCTATATACTCTGATTCAGCAGTTGACAATGCAACCACACTCTGCTTGGAGCTTTTCCAATCCACAGCTCCTCCATTTAAAACGAACACATAGCCAGATTGTGATCGAGAGTCATCTCTATCACTTTGAAAACTAGCATCCGTATAACATTTCAAACTCAACTCTTCTTCTATATCTCCTCCATATATCAAGAATGCATCTCTAGTTCTTCTCAAGTACTTGAGTATGTTCTTGACAGCATTCCAATGACTTTCACCGGGATTTTGTTGAAATCTAATTGTCATGCTCAAAGCATATGATACGTCTGGGCATCTACAAAGCATGGCGTACATGATGGACCCTACGGCTGATGCATAAGGTACCTCCTTCATCTTTTCGATGTCCTCGGGACGAGTTGGTCCTTGAATTTTACTCAAGATCGTCCTGGCTGCCATTGGTACAAGTCCTTTCTTAGAATTCTCCATAGAGAACCTTTTAAGGATCTTGTCAATGTACGCACTCTGACTTAGTCCAATCAAACTTCTAGACCTATCCCTATGAATTTTAATCCCAAGGATATATGCAGCTTCTCCCAAGTCCTTCATCGAAAATCAATTTCCTAGACAAGTTTTGACACTTTGGGTAAAAGGGATTACCCTGTTTAAACTTTTATACCAACAACAATTAACAGTACATCACAAGTAATGAGGCTGAGTGCCACACTAGTTCCCTATATGACATGCCATATAGGGTGAACAAGCTATCCTAGCCATACAAGAAGCAAACAAAGCAACAACTAAAACCAAGACGATTACACGAGACCTTTTGAGCGATATAGGCAACCTCAAACATGCACATCAACTAATACAAAGACAGGTGCGAGGGACATATTTACAAGGAACCCGAGGTACCTCAAACATGCACATCAACCTATCCGAGTACCAGTGAGAGGGACACATTTACAAGGTACCCATATCACCTTCCAAGCATCCAACAGATTCTTCACCTTCTCGCCACCTTTAACTTTATAGTAACCAAACGTAACCGAACTGTGTCAACAATAACTATAATAAGTTGCTCAGGAGAACGCAAATTGTTGATGAACATTCGGTTGTTCCTCTCTTGCCAAATGAAGTAAACTGTTGCTGCCAATGTAAGTCTAGCAATCACACTAGTAGCCGAATTGCTTTTAGAAAATGGAAGCAAATGCGCCACTATATCATCCCAGCGTTGAGACGTATTCACCAAGTTTGCCAAGTGCTTGATACTTTCCCAAACTTGAGTTGAATAAATGCACTCGAAAAACAAATGAGGATGAGAATCTGGACCTATTTTGCACAAAGAACAACAAACAAGGTTAAGATTAGTTGCTCCCCCTACATCCCAAGGTTTCAACCTGTCATAAGTCTTTAGCTTATTCTTCAGCACTAGCCATAGCAAAAAAGCGTGCCTAGGTGTACAATTTGAAAACCACATAAGCTTAACCCAATCAACTTCAGGTCCCTTCACTCGAATCGAGTTCCACACAGAAGAAGCCGAAAATGAAACCTCCTTTCCCGTATTATCACACCAAAACAGCTTATCACGAGCCTCATTATTGATAATAGGTACCGTGCAGTTGAGAAGAACAGGAAAAAGGTCATACCACGCAGCCGGCCATTTCAAATCGCCTTCATAAACAATATCAGCAACCTTATCCTGCAAAGAAAAACCAGCCCTAGCAATCTCCCTAGGTGAAATAAACCTTATCAAAGGACCGACTTGGTCCCATTTATCATGCCAAGCTGAAGTAGTCTTTCCATCGCCAATCTTTGAGCTAATGAATGGACGCATAACCTGTCTTAATTGCAAAAGTTTCCTCCAACCCCATGAAATACCAGCCCGCGATGGAACTTCCCAAAAACTACGACCCTTTAGCTTATACGAATGAACCCACTTAACCCATAAGGAGTGTCGGTCATTAATGAGACGCCAAATGAGAGAACACATCAGAGATTTATTAACATCTGAAATACGCTTAATGCCCAACCCACCCTCATATTTTGGAAGGCAAATAGATTTCCAAGCCACCTTAGCCTTGCCAAGAGACAAAGCCCCTTGACACCAAAGGAAACCACGCATTTTCTGCTCTAATTCAGAAATGATACGCGCCGGAAGAATGAATACGGAAGCCCAATAAGTATGTAATGAAGAAAGCACCGAATTTACCAGTTGAAGTCTCCCCGCAAAGGACAAGGTTTTATTCCTCCAATTATTAATTCGTTTCTCCATCCTTTCAACAAGAACAACACAATCTTGATAAACTAATCTGGTAGAGATCAATGGGACTCCAAGATAACGAATTGGCAAAGTCCCAACCTCAAATTGCATCAGCTCCATAATAGACTGTTTGACATGCATAGCAACATTACAGAAAAAGATAGTACTTTTCTTAACACTTGGAACTAGCCCAGATAAGTTCTTGAATGAATTCAATACGTCTAGAATCATCTTTGCTGAATTGTTATCACCATGAGCAAAAAGAAGCAAGTCATCTGCAAAACAAACACTAATAATCTTCTCCTTTTCACATCTATAATGGAACTTATACTGGGAGTCCCTTACCGCCCTTTGTAACATTAAGGATAAAACTTCTATAACTAGTGTAAACAAATAAGGTGACATCGGGTCTCCCTGTCTTAAACCCCGTTTCCCCAGAAAAAACCATGCAAATTCCCATTAATAGCAATAGAGAACGAAGGTGAAGCAACACACTCCATGATCCAAGCTACCATTTTCAGGTGAAAACCGAAACCAAGTAAAGCCATCCTCAAAAATCTCCAATCAACAGTATCATAAGCTTTTTGGATATCAACTTTAAAGGCACACCTGGGAGGACCCATATCTAGATGATAACCATGCATGAGTTCTTGGGTAAGCATAATATTATCGGAAATGCTTCTGCAAGGAATAAAAGCTGACTGATTGATGCTAACAATATCATCTAGCCCATCTTTCAGTCTGTTAGTCAAGATCTTACTAATACATTTATAGAGAAAATTACAATAGGATATAGGCCGAAAATCATTGATGAAATTAGGGTTATTGACCTTTGGAACCAATGCAATGATTGTATGGTTCAATTCTTTCAGGAGATTGCCATTCCGGAAAAAATCCTTAATGGCATTACACACTTCTTTCCCAATGATGTCCCAAGTCTTCTTAAAGAATACTACTGTGTAACCATCTGGACCCGGATCCTTATTATCACCCATAGAGAACATTGCTTCTTTAATTTCATCATCTGTTACATGTCTGACCATATGAGCAGCCTTATGACCATCAATCGTATTAATAAACAAACTCCTGTCAGAAAACGGGATGATGGAACCCTCCTTACCCAAAAAATCTTCATAATGTTTCACAAAGGTATCTGACGCCGCACTGCCCTCATGAATACAACCTGATGCATCAGAAATACGTTCAATACGGCTTCTATGATGCTTACATTTAAGTGATTTGTGAAAGAAAGTTGTATTTGAATCTCCCACTTGTAACTAGTTAACCTTCGCCTTTTGCTTAAGAAAGCACTCTTCATCCAGAACTGCTCGCTTAAAATCAGTTAAACAATCAGCTTCTTGTTGACGTAGAGCTGCATCATTTAGATTACTATCAATCTGGACCTTCACTTCATCAAGACGTTTTCTACATTGAATAACTCGTTCCTTTAAATTACCTTGTTTGAATAAAAGGATTCGAATAGGGGTTTTTAGGGACTTAAGCTTTTTAACAATTTTAAACATATGATATCCCTCCACCTCAACATTCCAGGCTGAAGCAACCATGTCAACAAAACCCGGTTTTTCAGCAAGAAAATTTGCAAACTTGAACGGCTTAGGTCGCGATCTACTAACATTGGGAAGCTTCAGAATGCATGGCGTATGGTCAGAAACCCTATAAGGCTGAAAAACAGCATGAGAAGCTGGATATTCAGTCAAAAAATATACATTACCCATCACCCTATCAATCTTCTTAAGAATACCTATTCCTTTCTTCGGCTTTTGGTTCCATGTAAAATGGAGACCAGATCTGTTCACATCAACGAATTCTATATCATCTACACAATTCTTGAACTCACGCATGCCGATATTAATAGAAGACGAACCAACAAACTTATCCTCAAGATTCAACGAGGAATTAAAATCACCCAGTATGCACCAAGGTTTATTTCTAACAAAATGCTTATGCATACCCAGGTTTTTCCACAAATCTCTACGCTCCTTGTAGTGATTCTTTGCATAAACAAACGAGCAAAACAAAGACTTATTATCCAATTTAAAAGTAAGCTGTAAATGTACCACTTGATCAGATTGAGATAGTAGCATGACATCAACTAAATCAGAGTTCCAACCAACAATAATGCGAGTACCCTTATTACACAAACTACCATTTGAAATCCAATCCCAAGTACGACAAATCTTTTTACACACATCAAAAACAGAAGAAACATCAGTATGTGACTCCATAATAGCACACACCTATAGATTGTTTTCGATGACAACCTCGCGAACCTCTTTTTGTTTCAGGGGCCGGTTCAAGCCCCTTATATTTCAAGCAGCTAGACTACCCATTTGAAACATTGTCCCCGGGAGTGCTTGCCCCCTCAGTATCTTTCAGAACCGTATTACTAGCCATGAACACATCTGATTTAGTTTCAAAGATATTTATAACCTCATATCAATCAGAATCCACCTCAACACCAAATGAATTAGTACCTCCTTTCTTTGGTTCACTAGCTCGAGTTGTATCTGTAGGTTCATCATCTAGAACACTAAAGGAATTACTAGTCTTAACAACTTCTAGTTGAGTTTTGATTGGGGTCGGTCGAGTACTAGAAGTACTCGGCTGTTCTTTCAAGTTCTTTTGGTTAGCCACTGGACGATATTCTACCCTTGCTTTCTGTTTATTAATTTGAAAGCCCGTTTTCTTCTTTTTTCCTCCCACCTGAGTGAATCCTTCATCATCAACTTTCACCTTTTGTTTAATGTTTTTCACATTCTTACAACATTCATTGGAGTGATGACCAAAAACACAACAATGGACATACCTTAGCAGCTTCCATTCATATTCCACTTGCATAACTTCTTTTGTATATCCATCCCCATCCAAAACTGGAATAGCAATAGACACCTTTTCCTGAAAATCTGATACAACAGAGATCTCTATAAGTGCTCTTGCATAACTGCTTCGTCCCCACGACTCCGTACACATAACACTCGTGTATGTATCTAGTGACTTAGGGTTACCAAGTTTCTAAAACAACAAGCTCAAACCATCATCCGTGTAAGCTGCAATAGGCACATTGTGAATTTTAACCCACACCATGACCTCCTTAATATCCTCTTTTTTCAATTTTGCATTAGGTGACCAAACATTAAGGAAGATGGGCACATTGCGAATTAACCATGGTCCCCCTTCTAAAACCTTAGTCATATCAGTCTTGTCCGTAAACTTAACGAAGAAAAAACCATTAGCATTCATCATTACTTTTTGCAATCCAAATGTCGACCAATTGGTTTTCACATAATATTCAACGACCGCATAAGCCAACCTATATCCTAAGAAATAACCAAACAAGGTATTCACATATTTATCTTGAACATTACGAACTGATTCTTTCGGCAAAACTACATCAACATCTTCATATACAAGCAGATTCTCCATTTTCCGAAAGTTTACCACTTTTTTAATAGAACCTTCTTTCAATTTAGCAGCATACGAAGGTTGTACCTGATTCTCATTATGAATTTCACGAACATCAACTTCAGGTGCAAAATCAACCTTTCTCTTATCATTGGACTGGTCCGTAACATGCTCAGTCTCAAACATCCGATCCACCAATCCAGGGTCTATACCACTAGACTTGCTGCCATTTGAATCGACACTAGTCTTACCTTGAGTTTTTTCACTTACATCTCCCATATCAGAAAATTCCACATCATTCTTAGAAGTTGTCGAATTATCCTTTGGATTCCCAACACAATCAGAATTTTCCACATCTATACTGTTCATCAAGGATGGCATGTCAGGCATAGGAAATGCCACACTTTCCTTTTGAATCCCACCACCACCAGATGTATCCACTGGACTTTTGTTTGGCGATGGAGAACCATTCTTATGTGTTTGATTCCCACCACCACCAGATGTAGCCACTGGAGTTTTGCTTGGCGATGGAGAACCATTCTTATGTTTTTTATTTTGACAAGTTTTGACACTTTGCAAAGTAGGAATGTCATTTCCGAATAGTAGTATGTCATCGACATACAAGACAAGGTATGTGTTTATTCTCCCACTTAACCTCATATACACACATGGTTCATCCACATTTTGAGTAAAACCAAACTCTTTGATCTTTTCATCAAAACGCAAATTCCATGTCCTTGATGCTTGCTTCAATCCATAAATGGATCTCTGAAGCTTACATACTTTATCGGGAAACTCAATATTGACATTACACTCGGGTTGTGTCATGTAAACGTCCTCACTGAGGTGGCCGTTTAAGAATGCCGTCTTGACATCCATTTGCCATATCTCATAGTCATAATGAGCGGCTATGGCAATGAGTATCTTAATAGCCTTAAGACTTGCTACCGGCGAAAAGGTTTCATCATAGTCAATCCCGTGGGTTTAAGTGTAACCTTTCGCCACTAGTCTAGCCTTAAAAGTATGTACTTTACCATCCATGTCGGTTTTCTTCTTGAAAACCCATTTGCACCCTACATTCTTGCAATCGGGTGGTGGATCAACTAAGGACCAGACCTCGTTATCCTTCATGGATTGCATCTCAGCGTTCATTGCTTCGTGCCATTTCTCGGACTCCAATCCCGTTATTACCTCATCGTAGGTAGTGGGTTCAAAATGATCTACTTCCTTACTTTGAGTAATTAGATATCCATATCTATCGGGATCAAAACGAGTCCTCTCCGAACAATGAACACTTTGTGTATCTTGTGACACCTTTGCCTTTCCAAGCTTAGGTTCACCAAGTGGTTTATTGGTTCCAACGGGAGGTGCCACTTGCGCTTCTCGAATTTCATCAAGATCCACATAGCTCCCACTGACTTCTTGATCCAAAAACTTCTTCTCTAGGAAGGCGCCGTTCCGACTTATAAAGATTTTATCGTAGGATGGATCATAGAAATAGTATCCCGAAAGAGAATCCTTCGGATACCCAATAAAAATGCACTTGACAGATCTAGGATCAAGTTTGCTTATGGCATCCTTTTTAACGAACACCAGGCATCCCCAAATCCTAAGATGGTGAAGATCTAATTTCTTCCCATGCCATAACTCGTATGGCGTTGTGTCAACTTTCTTTGTAGGAACCATGTTGAGAATATGTGATGCACTTTCTAGCGCATAGCCCCAAAAGAAAGCATGTAGAGTTGTCCGATTCATCATGGATCGAACCATGTCTAGCAAGGTTTGATTTCTCCTTTCAGATACTCCATTATGCTGCAGAGTATATGGAGGAGTGAATTGAGATACAATTCCCCGTTTATTTAGATGAACCATGAACTCTTGACTCATATATTCGCCACCTTGATCAGATCTTAGTTTCTTAATAGTCTTACATATTTGATTCTCTACTTTATTTTAAAAAGCTTTGAAAATTTCAAAAACTTCATGTTTATGCTTCATAAGATAAACATAGCCATATCTACTGAAGTCACCAGTAAATATAATGAAGTAGTTCTGACCGTCTCTAGTTGGTGTTCTAAAAGGCCCACATACATCAGTATGTATGATACCTAGTAGATCGGTAGCTCTTCCAGGGTTACCCTTGAAAGGGCTCTTAGTCATCTTCACTGTTGTAAAACTCACCGAGTAGAGCCGAGTACTCGCTACAAGGTAGGGTGTCGAGTAGCCCCGAGTCGGCCGATTATTCCGAGTACTCCCCGACTTGGCCACTTTGACCCCCGAGTACTCACCGCATAAACCCGAGTACTCCCAACTCACTTGTCGACCGACCTGGGAGCGATTAGCGACTTCCGCAACCTTGGTCATCTTTCCACTTAAACAAGATTCGCATACATCAAAGGAATTGCTTCATAGAGATGGCAAAACTCCATCTAGTTGGAGTTTATTGATATGATCCTTGCTTACATGACCAAGATGACAATGCCAAAGATATATGTCAGAATGATCAACGTTCTTCCTTTCCTCACATACGTATACCGTATTGCTTGAGCCAAAAGCTAGAATATCGATCTCATATATGCCATTATTTGGTATTGCTTCGAAGTAGAAGACATTATCCTTATAAGCTTCAATACCTCTGTCTGAGAAACCATAGGCGTACCCGGATTCCTTTAGACGAGCAAATGAAATAATGTTCCTAGTCAAACCAAGAGCATAACAACAATTGTCTAAGATCAATACTTGACCATTTGGCAAGGAGAGCTCGTAAGTTCCCACTGCCAAAACTTTGACGTGCTCGCCGTTACCGACATGCAAGTCTAAGTCTCCAGTCCTTAGCTTCTTGCTCTTTCTCAAACGTTTTGCAAAATTGCAAATATGTGTGCCGCACCCCGTGTCTAGCACCCATGAGTCTGAGACGCAAGAGTACAATCCGATTACATACACATTCGACCGAGTTAGCCCTTCAACCCGAGAATGTTTCCGACAGCCCTTATTCCATTTTCCCATTTAACAACAAACAAGACAAATGGAATGAGCTATGGGGCCAGCCTTTGATGTGTATTTTCGAGTCTTAAATTTATATCACGAATTACCTAGTTACTGTCTACTACACACTTGCGGGCAGTGTACCCGATCGTATGCAATATAGTTATCTTGGCAAATCCGAGGTCGAACACAAGGACTTAATTAAGCAACTGTTGAAATAAAGTAATTCAAGATATAGGGGGGTTTTGTGACCGATTGTCACTTTGCAATAGTTAGAAAATAATTAGTAATCCCGAAAGATTAAACGAAAGAAATCCTGTATGACCGGGGCAGGGATCGTCCTCAAACGATAATGAAAATGTTTTTATGACAATAGAAATTTAAAGGTCATCCATCTTGAATTCGCTCAACAACATGTTCAGATTGCACATAAATGAAGTTCAAATCCAGTTAAGTTGATAATGATAATCGTGACAAAATAAAGACACAAACTGGTACCACCAACGTTTGTAAAATCATTTAAATCACCTAATTAATCAGTTCCTCTGTAAAAGCCGGTACCACCAATGCTTAAAACAATTTCCCTAATCAACTAGTTTGTTTGACTATCAAATTAACAATTGCATCTATGTGAGGAAAACGTGGTACCACCAACCGTTATTCAACACGTTGACAGGATAATTCTTTTTATAAAAATGATGTTCATTATCATACCATGAACTAGTGACAACTTATAAAAGATAATTAATTGAAATCACATATATGTTCAACTAGTACCACTAACGAAGAACATACATATCACCAACATCATAAAAATAATTGATAAAGAATTAAATCATCAAGATCACGACACAATGATAATTGAAATCAACTTTGAATTAATAAAATAGTGCAATCCTTACATATTGTCTCACTCCATCAAGATGGATGATAAAGTGTTTAGCTACTCATAATTAAATAATTGAAACAATCAAAGATAGAAGAAATCATGTTATACCAATAAATTGCAAATAATCCGGTAGCAACAATGATTGTAATCCAAGGCTTCAAAGATAAAAACCCTATCAGCTTGTTTGCTTCAAGATGCTAAGAACTATAAGTTATGCTAAGAAAAACTCTCTCCAAATTCGTACATAAAACTGAACCCTAATCAGGTATATATATGAAACGCCTGTGTAACGGCCGTTATACCTTGTAACGGGCGTTACACCCTACAGTAACGTGCCCTAATTACTTAATTTAACATTAATTGCAGAAATCACCCCTAACGGCCGTTAGGGATGTAACGGGCGTTACATCTCTGAAGGATTTGTCATGGCAGTTACGCACCCGTTACAGTGGAGACACATGTAACGGGCGTTACATATGTAACGGGTGTTACAAGCTCCAGTTTTCGTTTTCTTCGTCTTTCACTTGATTTCAACTGAATCCTTCTCTCGTTTCTTCCATGGATCATCAAAATCAACCAATTCATCCGTATAATCGTTCTCCAACCTGAAAACACTCAACACTACCTCAAAGCATCGAAAGTTGGATATAAAACTATAAAAATTACGAATAATTGGTACTAAAATCACATGGGAAATGGTATAATATTGGACACATCAAATCCCCCCACACTTAAGCTTTGCTTGTCCTCAAGCAATTCCAAGCTGAAAAACAATAAATACCTTGGCACACAATGGAAAACATTTCAGTAATCAAAAAGAAGCTCAACCATAAATAGAAAAGAAATGGTTAGGCAGTTTTAATCTTAAATGAAAACCGGAATGTTTGACAATATTTGACTGATACACAAGCCTTAATAACATGACTAAGCACAAAAGAATCGAATCAGTGATATATCGTCTATCCTACTCCAACTAACTTACTTTGGGGTTGAATATTTGAATAATCACTCAATGCCTAGTCGTGATGCATAATCTTTTAACCATAGGCTTGTACTATAATCGTTCCTTCATCGCCAAGGCGCAAGCACCCTATAACGTCTATCAGAAGAGGACTTTAAGGGTTGTAATGAACATCTGAGGCTAAACAGGGTATTTAAATAGGGTAAGGAAATTTGGGTAAACAAATGGTGTTAACAAAGAAATAACACAACATTTAACAAAGTTTTCACATATAGTCTAGTCCATAAACAATCCCATGTCATTAGTTGCCAACGGTCCAAAACCCCGAGAAGTCTTCCCGACAATACCCCCCAATAGAACGCTAGTAACCGACACCATTGTGGTGTATGACAATCAAACAACTCCATCAACCAAACTACCCAACATGCCAACCTAAGAAAAATAACTCAAAGGATATAGTATTGCAAGTTCCTTTTTTTTTATTGGTTATAAAG
Organism: Erigeron breviscapus; assembly: GCA_034093135.1. Classification (NCBI taxonomy): domain Eukaryota; kingdom Viridiplantae; phylum Streptophyta; class Magnoliopsida; order Asterales; family Asteraceae; genus Erigeron; species Erigeron breviscapus. The sequence continues at coordinate 46,464,667 of CM067174.1, read as the reverse complement.
ATGTACCAACTCAACTCTTATAATTTGTAGAAACATTGAAGCTTTTGTTGGTGTAATAGATGAACCAACTTACAAAATGATTTGACAAAAGATGAGAAATACCAACTGACAGCCCAAGCTCATTTTTCAAAATTTTTTTCTTTTTTTTTTCTTTTTCTGTTTTTCAATTCTTATATTCTTTTTCTCTTTTTTTTGTGAGCTACTTTTACTCTGACTAATTGGTATTCTCTTAATAATGTTGAAACAGTGACAAATCATTTAACAATATGCCAAAATGAACGATCCAGACTTTATCCAAACAAACATGACGAAATCAATCTATTCTCAGTAACCGAGAATATCCCAACCCGACATAAAGGACAACCCCAAACCATCCACTAGCATAGGCAACCAATGACCCACCAGGACTTCGACTATCAGTATGGTTAGGAAAAGGTGTATATTAAGGGTGGATTTAATAACAAAGAACAAGCTAGTGACAACATGTTTTCTATTGTTTCTTGCACTAAAAGTGAGTGCAACATAAGGGTTTTAACAGGTGGTTCACTAACCAGTGTAGTTAGCTACTAAGCACATTAACAAAACATGCACATATAACACATTTTTACGAAACAAAGGTGAACATACAAAGAACAAAGGTTTTATCCTAAATTTGCCTCTTCTTCATCTAGAAAACCATGGAACGATCAACTAGGACAAGTTCTAGAATCAACGCAATCACCGGCACACTCATGGCAAATGAAATAATCCGGAAATGGAAAATCAACCTCAAACTTGCACATCATAGTTCAGAGCTCTAAATAGAACCCTTACTCCTGGATAAATCCAAAAGCCTACGAGAGGGACAAATTTACAAGGCTAATAAATCCAAAACCGTAACACCTAGCATACTAGCAATGAATCAATAATCTCACAATTTGGGTGTTTTGGTGCTTTGAGCGTGCTAGTCATATTATTAATCCAGAAGGGATTGCCACATTAATCAGTCAAAACACATTCCACATATTAAAATTTGTACCAAGGATGTAGTTACATTGCTTAATAATATCTATGAGTAAGTGACAAAAGCAATTTACTACAAGGACAAGCATGCAAAAGTTAAAAATTCTACTAAAAATACCCGACTTTTTCCTATTTACCACCCCCCCACACTTGAGTTGGACAATATAGTCCAATGAACTAAGGAAAACTATGGGAAATAGGGGAAAGTAAACAAAACGAAAAATCAAGAACAAGAAAAACTTGCCGGGTATGACCGTGTTCCATGCTTGAATCATGCCAACAAGAATACGGGCGATGAACTTACTGCCAGCATATGCATATGATAACTTGCTATCAACATGAACACACAATTAAAAACCAACTAATATATCATAAAGCATGCATCAGTCTATCCCTAATTATTCAAACGGAAATGGAAAAATAAACTACGATGTCTCATCACCCCTTAGGGTGGATACAAACCAAATAAATGAAAATAAAGAAAAGTACGGAATTAAAATTGTTCAAACAAATAATAATAAAAACCATTACAACAAATAGACGGCTGCAACATCATCCCAAAATCATATCACTGAGGAGGTGGAAAAGCTGAAGGAGCACCATCACCATCATGCCGCTCACCAAACAGGTTGAGGCCATAGAAATCAAAAGCATGCCCCGAATATCGAGCACCACTATCAGGTACCTGTCTCGAACTGCTAGCACCATCACCTGAAGGCCCAGGCTGCCCGTACTGCGGATAATAATAGTCAAAAGCAGCCTGGCTAAGCGGGTAAATATGAGGTGGCACAAACTGCTGCTGAGGAATGCTAGCTGGAATAGATGGATCCGGAGGAGGAGCTCTAGAATCAACCCAGCTCTGTAAATGCGGCTGGTAGTACTCCTGCTGAAAAGCCAGGCGATTCACCAGATGACCAACAAAACGGGAAAAATCATCCTGTCTATCCATCCGCTCATGCAACCGGTTCATTCCATCCCAAATTTCATCCACCCTGTGACCTAAACCTGCAAAATCAAAAGAATGTGAACTGGAAGTAAACCCCCCAGTAGGCAACGAACCACTAGCACCTCTATCCTGATCCCCATCAGAACCATCATCATCATCTCCCATCGCATCCTCCTCCTCATCAATAGAGCTATCTCTCGTTTGCACAATATTCATCTTAATCAATGCTTGACGATCAAGCAAAACACTCCTACAAATAGCCGGAAACCCCGCTATACTATCAAATTGATCCGTCTGGACCAATCCCATACGCTTAGCTAAGTGACAAACAAAAGCTCCACCAGAAATGCTCCCTTTTACTTTACCATGCCCTCGCTCGTACAAAAAGAATGCCATGGCCTTAGCCAAATTACAGTGAATCTTCCATAAGATACAAAAAAGGAAGAACAAATCTTAATTAGTGTCATTATTCGGGCAATGATTCCTATTAGAAATCAACTCGGCTATCATCCTCATTAACAACCTATGGAGTGGATTTGTCATGGCGGACTGTTTAATATTATTATGATATTCTTGTCACTCAAACCATCCTCAGCCCAAAATCGAGCAGCAGTCATACCCACCGGCCACTGAACTATACCATTCTTAAAAGAAGTTCTATTAACTTCATCCTCTGTATTCAAACCCATGGAAACTCCAAACTCCTGATAAGACATACAATGTACCCTACCTCCTAAGTTAAACGTCATCACTGTCTGCTTAACTCTTATCTCATCAGTATTTAAACGGAAAGAACTGAATAACTCTAAACATAAATGCCTCCAAACATTAGTGTTAATAGAAAATAGAGCTTTCCACGGATTAGGCAAAATAGTATTTAATTGATCACCAAATCCCAACTCCCCCAAATTACTAAAATCAATCCTCCTATTGGCAATGATATGCTTTCTCATCAACTGTTCCCTAGTAGTTTTGGGTTGGTATCGTTCAGGTACCTGATCAGGAGTCCTAACAACAAGAGCTTGAACCTTCTGACTTCTTTCCCTTCGGGCTGAAGCTTCAGTTGCTGCTGTTGCTTCCCTATTGGCTTGCATCTCTCTTTGACGTTTAGTAGCCATCTACAAAAACAACCATAAACAATAAGGCTACAAAATAAACCTCAACAATATCACAATTCTCAATTTAAACCATAAATTCTTACTTCATAAATTAACCACAAAAATTATCCAATTAAAATCATCCCCTAAATTAAGAGAATATAACCCTAATTGTAACAAAATCAATTTAAGCTTTTAACTTACAAAATATAATCATCATCACAAAATCAATATGCTTCAATCCCCCCCACACTTAAACTAAACAATGGGGTTGATAATTTAATCATCTAAAAGCATATAGTTAACAAATATAGCAAGCACAAAAATCAAACCAACTAAACATTAACCCTACACATAATCTCATCAAAATCAATAATAACCTTCAATCAAAAGAAATAAAAGAAAATTAAAAAGATAAGATTATAGGAAATCATACCAGATTTGCAGCTTAGATGATATTGAAGATTAATGTAAGAAAAAGAAGAAAAGAAAATAAGCAAAGAAAAACCCTCTTTTTTTTTTATAAAACCGATCAGCTCTTGTGTGTGTGTGATATTGAGGTTTAATTTTGAGATTTCCTGCACAGGACCCGGCCTTATCCACAAAACACGCGTGTAACGGCCGTGACACTTCTCACGGGCGTTAGGAACAAAGGAGGCGTGTAACGGGCGTTAGACCTGTGTGATAAGTGTAATGGCAGTTACAGTACCAAATGCATAACGGGCCGTTACATGAGTAACGGCCGTTACACGCCCCAGCTCACTTCACTTTTTAACGATCTTAAATGATTAACGCCGCAATTCACTTCACTTTTTAACGATTCCATTCAAAACTTAACAGACGACAGGACTAAATCTGACAAACTTTTAACGACACCCACACTTACCTTCGCGAAATCTTTGAAATGATTACCTTAACACGTGGGATGACCTTCAGACCTGCAACTCTTGACACAAAGACATTAAAAATTTAAAATTAAACAAAATAAATGAAAACAAGAAAAACAATAAAACACGGGTTGCCTCCCGAGAAGCGCTTAATTTATTAACGAGTCTTTAGCTAGACTCGATCATCAATTACTCTTCTAGATCAAACAATGGGAGCTCCTCAAAAGCAACTCCCTCCACAGCTTCTTCCTCATGATATAGCTTCAACCTGTGACCATTGACAATAAACGACCCTCCATCCTTTTTAAACAGCTCAACGTACCCGGATGGGTAAACGTGCTTAATTTCATAGGGTCCTATCCAACGGGAGGTCAACTTAGGTTGCTTAATCTTAAATTTAGACAAAAACAACAAGACTTTATCACCGGCTTTAAAGTCTTTCCTACGGAGTCTTTTGTCATGCCACACTTTGGTTCTTTCTTTGTACAACATGGAACTATCATAGGCACCTAATCTAAGCTCATCAAGCTCATGTAATTGTAAAAACCTATGTTCACCTGCTTTTAACAAATCCATGTTACAATTCTTTAAAGCCCAATATGCCTTATATTCGATTTCAACCGGTAGGTGACAAGTCTTGCCATAGAGAAGACGGTATGGTGTAGTACCAATAGGCGTCTTATAGGCGGTCCGAAATGCCCATAGAGTATCATCTAGCTTTTTTGACTAAATCTTAGGGTTGTCTCCTACTGTTTTCTCTAAGATTCGTTTTAAGGCACAATTGGTGTTTTCGACTTGACCGCTAGTTTGAGGGTGGTAGGAGGTAGAGAAACGGTGAGTGACACCATACCTCTTTAACACCTTAGCCAATTGATGATTGAGCAAAATGAGTACCACGGTCACTAATAAGGGCTCTAGGAACACCAAACCTACAAAACAACTGCTTCAAAAAATCTATGACTACTCTAGCATCATTAGTGGGTAAAGCTTGGCTTCTGCCCATTTAGACACATAATCGACAACAACTAAGATATAAAGGAACTTATTGGATGGCGGAAAAGGCCCCATGAAGTCAATTCCCCAAACATCAAAGACTTCACATACCTGAATCATCTGTTGGGGCATTTCATCCCTTTTTGAAATGTTACATTGTCGCTGGCAAGAGTCACAAGTCTCCACTAACGTTTGAGCTTCTTTGAAAATGGTCGGCCAGTAGACCACTGCATCATAAACCTTCTTACCGGTTACAGACGGTCCATAATGACCACCGGTAGGACCATAATGACATGAATCCAAAATATTCTGGGTTTCAGCATCGGAAACACATCTCCTGATCATCCCATCTGCACACATTCTAAACAAATACGGATCTTCCCAAAAATAATGCTTAATCTCAGAAAAGAATTTCTTCTTTTGTTGAGATGTCATATCTTTGGGAAGTACATTAGCACCAAGATAATTAGCAATGTCTGCATACCAAGGTTCCTCCTCAGTTTGAACCTGCATCAAATACTCGTCAGGAAATGCATCATCAATTTCATGCTCTTGTAACTCTTTAAGGTGAGAGTTTTCGAGCCTACTTAGATGGTCAGCTGCCACATTCTCAGCCCCTTTCTTGTCTTTAATTTCAATGTCAAGTTCTTGCAAAAGCAAAACCCAACGAATAAGACGAGGCTTGGCATCTTGATTCGTGAACAAGTACCTCAAGGCAGAATGGTTCGTGTAAACAATAGTCTTGTTAAGAACTAAGTAGGGACGACACTTGTCAAAAGCATAAACTACGGCCAACAATTCTTTCTCAGTCACGGGATAGTTTTGTTGGGCCGGATTCAAGGACTTGCTAGCATAGGAAATGGGACGGAAATGTTTATCCTCCCGTTGGCCTAAAACGGCCCCTAAAGCAAAGTCGCTAGCATCACACATTAACTCAAACGGTAATGACCAATCAGGTGGAGACATAATGGGTGCATTGGTCAATTTCTCTTTAAGCAAGTTAAATGTGTTTAGACACTCCTTATCATAATTGAATGGGACATCTTTCTCTAACAACTTGGTCATCGGCTGGGTGATTTTTGAAAAATCCTTTATAAACCGACGATAGAACCCGACATGACCCAAAAAGCTTCTTATTGACTTAACATTAGTGGGTGGAGGTAATTTAGCTATAACATCAATTTTTGCTTTATCTACCTCTAGACCCGCTTTTGAAACTTTGTGTCCCAACACTATACCCCCTTTCACCATAAAATGACATTTTTCCCAATTCAAGACCAAGTGTGCCCTTTCACATCTTTCAAGCATTTTATCAAGACTGTCAAGACAACTTTCAAAAGAACTACCAAAAACAGAAAAGTCATCCATGAAAACTTCCATGGAAGTTTCGATCATGTCTTGAAATATGGCAATCATACATCTTTGAAAAGTTCCGGGGCATTGCAAAGACCAAATGGCATCCTCCTATAGGCATAAGTGCCAAAGGGACAAGTAAAGGTGGTTTTTTCTTGGTCCTTGGGGTCAATGGGTATTTGGAAGTACCCGGAGAACCCATCCAAAAAGCAAAAATACTCGTTACCGGCGAGCCGTTCGAGCATTTGATCAATAAAGGGCAAGGGAAAATGGTCTTTGTGGGTAGCATCATTTAACTTTCGATAATCAATACATACCCTCCACCCCGTGATAGTTGTAAGTCCCCCGGGTCTTACCGAACCGTGATTGACTTAAGGATATGTCGAGGTGCGGAATTCCTCGAGATAACCCACGATTTCTATATCTACCTTTTATGATATATATATATATTTTGTATAATATAACATTTTATATATCTACCTTTATATATATATATATATATATCTATATATATATCTTTTGCGTGAATATAAACACTCGTGTTTGGTTACAATAGTGAAACGACTCTCTGGACAAACTTTACCAACCAACGTGGTAATCTAAGTCTACGAGCCGTCCAAACCGGGTGAGTGTTTGCGGTTCATGCGTGAGTCGAGTACCACCCACAAGATCTACCCGTGCGTGTTCTTGGGTTTCTCTCTTTAGGTTTTGCTCGTTTCTCTCTCTACACTCTTGTTCATGAGTCACACATACACACACCCTATTTATAGGCAAGTGACAAGAACTCTCAAATCCAATGGATTTGAGTGTTCTCATGTCAAGCCAATTAGGGTTTTGGCCTGTTTATGTTGTAAGTGCATGATTCTGTTGACAACAGCAACAGCGATTTGATCAGTATATGTTTATGTTTTGTAATATGTAATCATAGACTTATGTTATGCTTAAACTTGTTATTTGGACTTAAGTAATGTGAATGATTACATATTGATCAGAGTTTTGGTATGTTTAATGTTTACGACTTGTATGAATGTGATTATAAATAACATACAGATACAAGTGATAACTAGTCACGTTTTGAGTAATTAAAGTATACTTAAAAGATGACAAAAGGAAGTGTGTACAAACTCGTGCTACAGTAACACGAGTTTGTCTAAACACGTGGTCATCACGTGTTTACCTCAAACACGTGCTCTCTTGTCAAACTCGTGTTTTCTTCCATTTTTCTCTAAACACGTGTTTACCTCAAACACGTGCTCTCTTGTCAAACTCGTGTTTTCTTCCATTTTTCTCTAAACACGTGTTTACCTCAAACACGTGCTCTCTTGTCAAACTCGTGTTTTCTTCCATTTTTCTCTAAACACGTGTTTACCTCAAACACGTGCTCTCTTGTCAAACTCGTGTTTTCTTCCATTTTTCTCTAAACACGTGTTTACCTCAAACACGTGCTCTCTTGTCAAACTCGTGTTTTCTTCCATTTTTCTCTAAACACGTGTTTACCTCAAACACGTGCTCTCTTGTCAAACTCGTGTTTTCTTCCATTTTTCTCTAAACACGTGTTTACCTCAAACACGTGCTCTCTTGTCAAACTCGTGTTTTCTTCCATTTTTCTCTAAACACGTGTTTACCTCAAACACGTGCTCTCTTGTCAAACTCGTGTTTTCTTCCATTTTTCTCTAAACACGTGTTTACCTCAAACACGTGCTCTCTTGTCAAACTCGTGTTTTCTTCCATTTTTCTCTAAACACGTGTTTACCTCAAACACGTGCTCTCTTGTCAAACTCGTGTTTTCTTCCATTTTTCTCTAAACACGTGTTTACCTCAAACACGTGCTCTCTTGTCAAACTCGTGTTTTCTTCCATTTTTCTCTAAACACGTGTTTACCTCAAACACGTGCTCTCTTGTCAAACTCGTGTTTTCTTCCATTTTTCTCTAAACACGTGTTTACCTCAAACACGTGCTCTCTTGTCAAACTCGTGTTCATTTATTTTAATTTTTTTCTTTTGTCGTGTTTCGATGATGTCTGGAATACCTGCAGCTTCATCCAAAGAGGCCCAATACATTAATGCGTTAATTCTTCACGATCATGAAGTCGGTCGTACCAATTCACCTCCAAAATTGATAAAACTTGAGAATTTTGGAGTTGGAAAAAACGCTTTGAATCCTATATTCGCCTTACTGATTTCAACCAATGGGTGATGATTACTGAAGGATATAAGTGGCCAACTCATGAAGATGTTCATGGAAATGAGGTCCAATACAAGATTGGGGATATGACTGACGTGTTGAAGAAAGAATATGCCATTGAAGGAAAGGCCTTGTCGAACTTAGAAATGTGTTTACCTCGGGACGCAATTCATCTTCTTGGAGAACATAAGACCTCTAAAGGTTTGTGGGATGCTTTAAACGCATACTGTGAAGGTGATGAGTTGATGAAAAAGGGAAGAATTAAATTGCTGAACAGACAATATGAAGTCTTTAATGGTTTGAAATCTGAAAGTTTAGATGATTTAATAACTCGTTTTAATCATCTGATTACTGAACTGGGATATTTTGGAGTTACATTTACACAAAATAAACTAGTAGATAAATTTTTGGATTCTCTGCCGAACAAATGGAATGACTTCGTGCATAGTCTTCAAGAAGAGAAAAATTATGAATCTTATACTTTGGCAGAGATTGTCTCAAAAGTAAAGAACAGGGAAATGAAGCGTAAAGCAAAAGATGAGCTTTCTGTTTTTCAACAAAATCCGAGTCTTTATCATGCTAATACTGATAATCTATTGTCTTCAACTTCCTCTACTTCTGGAAGTGGAACTACTGCTCTTTTATCCACTGAAACCATTCATCCTGTTATGGATCCTGATGGAATTGCTGGATACATGGTTTATGACAATTCGTCTATAACTAAGAATAGCAGTGGATCAAGAAATAGTGGAAATACAACTGTTCGCTCGATGCCAATGACTATGCAATCTGCTGAAGGACGTATGCAAGTATATGCTGCAATGTGTTCTGCTCATGAGGCATTTATCAATGGCAAAATTTCAGATCCAAGTTTGATTGATAAAGATTATGAACAAATTGATCTTGATGATTTAGAGGAAATGGACTTGAAATGGCAAATGGCTATGCTCACTATAAAAGCTCGTCGATTTATGCAACGTACTGGAAGAAATCTTGCAACTGACAGGAATAGAGGATTTGATAAGTCGAAGGTTAAGTGTTATAATTGTGATGGTTTTGATCATTTTGCTAAGGAATGTCAAAGACCAAAGCGTTTTGATAATTCTACGGCTAACCGTCAGAATTACAATCAGGGAGGTGTGCAAGCTGGAAATCAAAACAAATCAACCAAGGCTACAGAGCATGATGGAATGATCATTCAGGAACTTCCTATGGAAAATCAGGTTCAAAATCCTGAAAAAGCCATGGTGGCAAGACAGGAAGATGGTACTTACTTTTGGACAAAGGAGAATGAACCTGAAAATGCTTTACTAGTTGAGATTCATGATGAAATAGCTAACATGATTGATGACGGAGGTGTTGCGTTTGATTATGCTCTTTATACAAGTGAAGAGGCTGCTGCTACAGAAGCTGCATTAAAGTTTTCTGATGATGAAAAGGCTGAAAAAGATGAAAAGGATGCAGTGGAAGCAGTAAAGACTAAAAAGGTTGATATGAAGATCGATGAATCTACTGATAAGACAGGCAGCCAGAGTGATAAGCAATCGCTGAGCTCAAGTGCAAAATTGGATAAGGCTATTTCTACAGAAGTTGATGATTTTGATATTCCTGAAGGTATGACAATATCAGACTTTGTTGCGTATATGGCTGACTGCGATGATCGAGAAACAGGTAACTTTTTCTTATTTGACTGTTCATCGTATTTGCATGTTTGTTAAAGATTTGATGCAACAACATAGTATTGCCTCATCCAAGACTTTAGAGTTAGCCGCTAGCTATGAAACTATCAGCAAGGAACGTAGTTCGTTTTCTCTAAGAATAGTGCTTTACTTGATCAAGAACGTCAATTTAAGAGTAGGATTAAGTCACTTGACAATGATAATGCTGCCTTAAAAGACAAATTGAAAGAAACAATTTTTAGGGAAAATCTGGCAAATGAAAAGATAGTCTTTCTTTCTAATGAAATTGGTAAGAAAGAGAAGGATTTAGCTGATGCTAGGGTTACAATTACTAAACATGAGACTACCTTGTCTAAATGGAGAGGAAGTGATCTGATAGCTTCCTTAGGTAAACCTAGACACTCTAAGGATAAAACAGGACTAGGAGCTGATTACACTGATGTGAGACCTCCTTTTAACAACAACTTAGACCCTGTTTATCCAGATTTGGCTGAGTCTAATTCTGCTAAGCCAGTGCTTACTGACTATCCTAAGCCATCCGTCTCCACTGAACCTAAGCAAGTTAAGTTCATTCCTAGACAACTAAGTACCAAAAACCATAACATACCACAGCCAAGTAAGAAGTTTGTTAAAAAAGGAATTCAAATTGATTCAACTGAGGTTAAGTATGTCACTGAACCTGAACCTATTGTCACTAAACCATCCTCAACTTCTGAGACTAAGGCTCCTACTGTGGAAGAAATAGCAACTCAGGAGATTAAGAATATCTTGAATACCCCTCCATCTAAACCATTAGCTCAACAATCTTCTAGTAAGTCAGCACAACGATCTTGTTTTGCTTGTTATGAAAGGGACATGTGTATAGTTGTTGTCCCAACCGAGTTAGGAAGTCCTCTATACAGTCAGTTTCTCCTGCTAAGTCAAATCAAAGTAGAGGATCATCCCCTAATTCTCATGTTTCTTTTGAGCGACGAAATGGTAAACGACAGATAGTGTCAAGTAGCTCTAATGGGATGGGTAATCAAGCTAATGTTAAACTTGCTCCACCGGTGACTAAAAGAAATGATTCACCAAGATATATTTCTCCTAGAAATAGATTTGGTCAGTCATCACAAAATGCAAATTCAAGGCATCATCGACAGAACTACTATGACCGTAACACATTTCATTTTCAACAAGTGAATAGACCTTTACAGCATGCTCAGCAAACATCCAAGGCACCTACTGGGAGCAATGGATATTGGACTGAAATGCTTGTTAAGGACGAGAATGGTAAACCCAAGTCTATCAAGGGTTGGGTTGTCCTTGATAACTGATCCGCTTTTGTTTAATGTGCAGGGGCTACCACCAATTCCTATAAGTATTTGGTATGTTGATAGTGGTTGCTCCAGGCACATGACAGGGGACAGAAGACTTCTGTCCGATTTTGTAAATATTAAAGGTTCACATGTAAATTTTGCTGGTTCCAAGGGCGGACATATCTCAGGACAAGGTGATGTCGTCGATGGAAAATTTACTTTAAAGAATGTCAATTACGTGGAAGAACTTACTCATAATCTGATGAGTGTATCACAAATTTGTGACCGAGGAAATTCAGTTTTCTTCAACAACAAAGCTGCATTCGTTTTGAAACCGGGTTTTGTTATTCCAGATGATTGGATATTGTTGACTGCTCCTCGTAAAAGAGATATTTATGGTTTAGTGTTAGGAACCAAGAATGTGCAGAAGGAAGTTTGTTTGTTGTCTAAGGCAAGCGAAAGTGATTCTCTCTTATGGCATAGAAGAATGGGACATATACATTTCCGAAAGATGAATTACATTGTGAAGAATGATCTGGTTCAAGGTGTTCCTAAAAAGAAGTTTGAATTGGAAGATAGATGTGTTCCATGCTTGAAAGGCAAACAACAGAAAAAGCCTCACAAGCCCAAGACACAAAATTCAATTGCCGCTCCTTTTGAGTTACTTCATATGGATCTCTTTGGTCCAGTAAATGTTAGGAGTAGAGGGGGAATGTACTACTGCTTGGTTGTCACTGATGATTATTCAAGGTTTTCATGGGTTTTCTTCTTAGCTACCAAAGATGAGACTACGGAGATTCTGATTAACTTTTTCACTGAGGCTGAGAATCTCTACAACACGAAGATCAAACGAATCAGGAGTGACAATGGCACGGAGTTTAAAAACTCGGTGATGGATGTTTTCTATTTGTCTAAAGGAATCCAACATCAATTTAGTCCTCCATATGAACCTCAGCAAAATGGAGTTGCTGAGAGAAAGAATAGGACCTTGATCGAGACTGCCAGAACTATGCTTGCTGATTCAGGGCTACCGACTATGTTTTGGGCGGAAGCTGTTAACACAGCTTGTCATGTGTTAAATCGGGTGTTAACTGTTAAAAGGTTTAATAAAACTTGTTATGAACTTCTCAACAAACGAAAACCTGATTTGTCTGGATTGGAACCGTTTGGTGTTCCATGTACTTTTCTGAAAACTTCTCCTCAACCAAAGTTTAATTCTAAAGTTGAAGAAGGTTTCTTTCTTGGATATAAACCAGGAACACCCATTCGTCGGGTTTTCAATTCTCAGACTGGTAGAGTCGATCTTGGTACTAATGTCGTGATTGTCAGTTATAAACCGGCTACTCATGCTGGTTCTGAGTCAAGTTTTGCTTATGATAGTGTGTTTACTTCACTTAAGGGTCCAATTTCTTTTCCTGGTACTCCTATTGATGAAGATGTTGTTATTGTTCGAGATCACTTGAATTATGATTCTGAGGTTGCTCCCGCTGCATCTCCTACTGATGATGTACCACCAACCGGAGTTGTTCCTACAACTGAGGTTGGTCAATCCAGTGGTTCAAGAGATCCAACTAAAATTCCACTACCAGATGATGACCCGCTTGACTCATCGTCTTCTTCATCTTCTGAAGCTGATGGAGAGTCTCC